>VWZX01002701.1:389469-741437 GCA_013399015.1 Galbula dea | reverse complement strand
ATTAAATGCCAACAAATGGTATTAAAAAGGGAAGGAAGAACTTGCAGAGGAAACTGCAGGGCCTGAGCAATGATGACGTGATTAACTGGAGAGAAACTAACGTGAGAGGAATTGCAAACGTCACAGGTTTTAACAAGTCACAAGCTAATCAAGACCTTTACAACAGATACAGGGAGTAGGAAGAGTTCCTCTCGCCTGTCTCCCGCAACAGGGCTGCTTCTATCAAGTCAAGGGAAGAACAGACAGAAAACGCGGCCTTGAAGAGCTGCGATTCCTTAAGTAGGCACTAAACAGTGCGGCGAGGCCCAAGAGAGCGGCATAATTCCCTCTCCTACTCCACCCTTCCAAAAAGGTGTTAGTTTCAATCCCTTCTCCAGCCCAACCGGATACTTTGAGGGTTAGGGGCCCAGCACACCTCCCCGAGGGGGGAGCGCAAGCCATCCACCGGCTCCAAACGGAGAAACAGGTTCGTCCCGCTTCGGCAGGAGGCCCTGCCACACGCCCTGGGAGAAAGGGGGGGGAAAAAAACCCCAGGGTGACAGAGTCCAGCCCATCCGGGGGAGAGCGGGGCCGAGGACCTTCGCAGTGCCCCGGGCACACCCGCCCGCAGACCGCCATCACCGCCCCCAGCTCCACCACGGCACCCCGCTCCGCCTATGCCGCGGGGCGGTTTCGGCCTCTTCAGTCCCGGCGGAGCCGGGAGCCGCCCTACCCTGCTCGGGACCCCGCAGTCAGCCCAACGGGGACCCAGAGCAAGGGCAATAGGACCCCGAAGCACCCGGCCGCCCCCCGGCTCCGCGCTGGGGGCCGCAGCCGCCGCCGCCACCTCCCCTGGGCCTGGGCCTCTCCCTACTCCGGGCCATTTTGAGAGTCCGCCTCCGGCGTCGATGCTCACCTCCCGCCGCCGCCGCCCGCCGTCGCTTCCCCAGCTCTCGGTCCGCTGCTTTCCTCGCTCCTCTGCGGCCTCGATCCTGACTCGCCCCGCTCCGTCCGTCACCAAACAGCCGCAGCGTCGCCCTCCCTCCCCTCTCAAGCGGCCATTTTCTGCTCCATTGTTACCACGGAAGGGGGGGACCGGAAGCCGCCGCCGGCAGGCGGAAGTGAAGGGCGCGCGCCCCCCTCTGCGCAGGCGCCGCCCCCCCCTGCGGGGCGGGAGGGGAGAGCGCGGCCCAAGGAGAGAAGCTGGGAGGACTGAGCGGCTAGAGCGGCCCCAGCGGCGCCGCCATCTTGGAAAGGGGCAAAGGCCGAAGCCTGGGGACGGTTCTTGGCGTCATAGACCTTTGAGGGTGTCGGGAGGAGGAGGGTTAAAAACTGAGGCTGAATAACTGTAGAATGAACTGGGCTGGAATGAGGGTAAAAGGGGATGGTAAGTCGTGGAGTGATGTATGTACAGATTGGGGAAGGAGAGGCTGGAGAGCAGCCCGGCAGGAGAGGGACTGGGGAACGAGAGGCTGGTGACCAGCAGCAGAACCCGAGGGAGTGGCATGAAGCTGTGCCAGGAGAAGGTTAGGTTAGATACTAGGAAAGGTTTCTTCCCCCAGAGGGTGGTGGAGCACTGGAACAGGCTTTCTAGGGAAGTAGTCGAGGCACCAAGCCTGGCAGAATTCCAGAAGCATTTGGACAAGGCATATGGTGTGATTTTTGGGGTTGTCCTGTGCAGAGACAGGAGTTGGACTGGATCCTTGTGGGTCCCTTCCAACTCAGGACACTCTATGATTCTGTGACCACTTTAGTGTAATGGATCAGGTAATAGCATCATGAATTAGGTAGTTGGTGGAGCATGAGGACAAGGATTGACTTGATGTAAAATTATGTAAGCAATCACTTGTTGTTTGTAACCAATCATTGATTTGTACTGTATAAAACTGCTGCTGTTTGAGCTCCTGGGGGGCTGGATCTGCAATTTTATCTCCTGGCACCTGACTGCAGAACTGAAATAAAGCAAATACCTTGACTCTGTGTGTATGTTACTTGGTGTCACGTGGCTTTTCACACCAGGTAAAGGACCCTTTTTTGGGGAGGGTGTGGGGACACGCTACACTGCTGCCCAGGCTGGGTGAAGGGTTCTGGGGCTCAGCAGTAACTGTCTGTGGAGCCATTAGGGTGCAGCAGCACCCACAAGAGCCAGGCCTCTCAGTGTGGGGATCCTTGCATGTCACCTCACAGGGTTTGCTGGGCAGAGGTGCCAGCACTCGAGGCAAATGGTGGCCAACATTTCCAAAAGCCAAGTTGATAACTGGCAGTGAGTCCTGGTGGCTGTGAGTGGAGACATCACTCTCCTCACCCTCTAACCATGGCATGGTTTCCCTCTCACACTGGGTTTTCCAAGCTGCTGGTGTGTATTACAGACAACTCTCATGCTGTGTAAAAGCTAAGATATCTCACCAGGTTTACTTGCCACAGTATGAGACCAGGGAAGGAAGTGGGTTAGAAACTCAGTGAGCTGAAGGGCACAGTGCCAACATCATTAGCACTGAGAAGCAGAAATAGTTTCATCTGGAGCTGATGTAGATTCTCAAGTGGAGAAATAACCAGAACACAAAGCAGAGAAGTTTATTCCAGCTGCAGAAGTACAAATGATGCTTGGTACAGCATTGAGTTGGAGGAACAGAGAGGTTATACCTAAACCAGCATAAAACTTGCTTGCAGAAAGTTAATCTGTCATGGTTTTGGATGTTAGGAAGGGGTCCTTTACCCAGAGAGTGGTGGAGCACTGGGACAGGCTCCCCAGGGAGGCAGGCATGGCACCAGCTCTCAGGGAATTCAAAAAGCACTTGGCCAATGCTCTTAGACACATGGGGTGACTTTGGGGTCCCAGAGAGAGAGAGAGAGACCCTGTGGCTGTGTATGTACACTTTCATTTTTGACCTCTTTGGAGCAGGCCAAACAATCCATTCCCTTGTCAAACACTGACAATTCAGGGAGCAGATGATGAGGGAAAGCCTTGTGCCCAGGATTGATAAGGCAGCCCCTGAGTGTGACTATTGGCAATGAGTCAATCATCAGCATGTTCATCAGCTCCAGTACTCCAGTGGCAGACCTCAAAGAGATGAAGAAACAGGAGGCAAAGAGACTGTGACAGAGTGATTTACACATGCAAGTGAATCCTGTCTTCTTCTCCCTACCTTTTCTGAGCAGCAGACAAGACCAGAGCAGGATAAAAGTGGCTTTGTTATCCACCAGTAACCTAAGGAGAAAAATGTCAGGGATTATTGAGCAAAGGGGAGGTGGAGCATATTCTACTACTTGAGTGAAGGGTTTCTGCTCCTGGAACAATACTTTTAGTTGATTAATCTTACCCAAAGTCTTGAAGATCATCAAGTGGCAAGCCACAGGGCAATAAAACATGTTGTCCTACACCTCTGGGGGGGAGTTCAGGCTCTCCAGGTGGATATTGGCCAGTTTGCTGGAAGATGAACACAGACTCATTAAGGCTGGAAGAGACCCCTAATCATCCAGAGATGACAGCTTGGAGCTGGGCTCCAGGACAGCCAGCTAAGGAAAAACACCTGCCTTGGTTTGATTTGCTGGAGTTTCTTTGCAGATGTCCTCCCAGAGTTGCTCAGGTGCAGAATAAGCTCTGATTTTTCCCAGCTCCTTAGTGGGTTTCAGTAGCCAGTTGATATTAATAACAATTACTGGCCTGTGCACACATCTCCTGAGCAGCTCTGGAAACAAAATTAGGATTAGGGCAGCAGTGTGTTTTAAAAAAAGCTTGTAAAGAAAGATACATTTGCATAGAGAACTGTGCAGTGGAGCTAAAAAATCCAAACTCTCTGGCAAAGAGATGGTGTAATTCATTCTTAGGTGTTTTCAATTTGCTGTGGTATGTATAGCAGAGGAGAATTGCAACACTTTTCCATGGGAAGTTTAATGTTGTTTCCTCCAATGAAGGTAAATAAATTTGCTTTAAGTCCCCTCTAGGGTCTTAAAACTTGGTTATTTGCTCTGGAGTGATAGATGAGGGAAAAAATTAGATTCCTAAAGAGATATTATAATCATTTATTTACAATATAGATAAGTAATAATCCAAATGCAGTGAGGTGAGGGGAAAAAAAATCTGAATCTCCTGGGAGCTCCTAAACCTGAAGCAAAAAAAAAGTAAAAGACATATCAAACTCAAATCTTTACATACTCCAGGTATTAGGAGAGCCAGGTACTGAGCAGGCAAGTGAAGTCAATTTACACTAAGGTACCAGCATGGAACAAACTTGAGAGAGTACCTCAGGATATAACAATTTCTCTCTTTACTTCATCTCAGTCCTTTGCCTGTGTTTCTTTACCATGCTGGCTGGGTGTTTTCTCCTCTGGTGGGGAGAGAAGCCCATAACAACCTGATCTAGTGGATGGTGTCTCTGCCAGGCAGGGGGATTGGAACTAGATGATCTTTGAGGTCCCTTCCAACCCTGACAATTCTATGATTCTATGATTTATGTCTTATAAAACTAAGTCTTTTCTCTTCAAGCAATAGTAGGAGGTTATGCCAGCTGGTTCTTTTTAAATCAGCAGGACTGGCACGTGAGAGTTTCAAAGAGCTGGAGAAGAAATTTGCACCTTAAAGAGGCATTTTCAATTGTCTTCAGGAATTTGCTCAATTCTGATCTAGGTCTTGATTGTCTGGAAGCTGTGTGCTCTCAGGAGAACTTACATACTTAGGTACTATGTCTCCACATCCAAGCTTTTAAGTTCCCAGCCTCACTGGGGAGCAGGCAGAATCATAGAACCATTGAGGTTGGAAAAGACCTTTAAGATCTCCAGCACTGCCAGGTCACCACTAAATCATGGTCCTCAGCACCACATCCACACACCTTTTCAATCCCTCCATAGATTCAATCCCTCCACCACTACCCTGAGGAGCCCCTGCCAGGACTTAACAACCTTTTTAGGGAAGAAATTGTTCTTAATGTCCAACCTGGACCTCCCCTGCCACAACTTGAGGCTGTTGCCTCTTGTCCTGATCACTTGTTCCTTGGGAGAAGATACTGACCCCACCTGGCTCCAACCTCCTTGCAGGGAGTTGCAGAGAGTGAGAAGGTCTCCCCTCAGCCTCTTCTTCTCCAGGCTAACCAACCCCAGTTCCCTCAGCTGCTCCTCACAACCCTTGTGCTCTAGACCCTTCCCCAGCTTTGTTGCCTGTCTTTGGACACACTCCAGCACCTCAATCTATCAATCTCAACCTGCATTCCTAATACAAATCTGATGGTGGACCTTAAGCTGTGGTTGATGAAAGGTGGCAGGAGAATTAATCACCTCAGTTCTGGCAAGATCTCTTCTGGGCAGAGATCTTGAGAGGAGGGTGGCAGCTAAACACAACAGAAAACAGAGAATTTAGCACCAACAGAGATGCTCTTTGTGCCTTTTAAACCCCTGATTTCCTCATATATAAACACAGGAAGATGGTTTTCTTTTCATTCTCTCAACTGAAGTGTACTTTTAAGCTCAGAGTATCAGAGCTGTGTCTGAAGCCATGTGGATTTACAGGAGCTTTCTGAGCAGGTTCTTCTATCCTTTTTGCATTTGGTTCTGCTCACAGCCAGGTCATTCTTTCTCTGTCATTTCTCTGCCAAGAAGCAGCAGCAGCAAAGCTACCTACAAGATCTGCAGGCAATGTCCCTGCCTGCTCTCCAGCTGCAGCACTGCTTGTTAGGTAGCATTTAAAATCAATTTTTGTCTTCTAATTCTTGTGAAAACAGATGTTTTTATGACAACACAGCAGCCCAGCTCAGATTTAAGGGTTTCCAAGGAACTTACTCGGTACTTTACTCTTATTCACTAATTTATCTTGTCATCAGCTCTGGCTGATCACTCCCTTTCCTTAAAAGCAGCTGAACCTCACTTGGTTCTAACAAACTCTTGAGCCCAGGTGGGAACAGTAAATAGTTTGATACTTCAGAACCACTGCAAATGAATGTTCACACACACACCCCCACATATATATACACACCCACACATGTATATGCACACATAAACATACATATTTCACATATGGAAAGCTTCAAAATGAAACAAGTACAAAAGTTGTGCAGAAATGAGGCAGAACAGCATGTGGAAAAAGAAACCAAACACTTGTCTGAGTGCCTGGACAAGCTCCATTTGCTTCTCTTCTCTTACCTAAAGGAGATCTCTTGGTGCTGTGCCTGGTGTTTGTGCTCTTTGTGCTGCATTCCAGCATGGTCAGGCAGGTTCCTCTGCATCCCCCAGTTAAAGTTCAGTGCAGCAAGCTGCAGTGAAAGGTGGTGTCCAGGAAACCAGCATCAGTGTGCTGGTTGCTGGAGACATGATGCATCTGTGTTCTTCAAGAACAGCCAGATCCTTGTGGGGAAAGTTCAGCTTTCTCAAAATACTGCTGCTGAGCTCTTCCTGCTCAGTGCATTATTGGTGCTGGTGCTGCAAACATTGCAGGTGCCACTAAGGAGAACACACTTTTCCCAGTTAGCATTTTTCAGCCTTTCAAAAGGCTGCTAACTGGAGATCTAGGCAGTATAAAAGCAGTCATTTTGGCTGCAGCCTCTGCTACCTGTGGTTTTAAAGCTGGGCTGCTCTTTGCCTTTGAAATTGACTTTTCCCCTTGGCTTCTGGAAGGAAGTTGCATACAAAGACTGTGGTAAGTGCAGGATGTCTGAAGTCCTGTTGAATATGCTCAGTACATGCACTGGAAGTAGGAATTCCTCAGGCTGTCTGCAGTCACTGCTACAGGTGACAGGAGAGATAAATGTTCAGCTGAGTGTGTGGTAGATTCTTGAACACTCAACTAGCTCTTTAAGGGGTAAAATCCATTTCTGCTTGCTCTGGTGCAGTCTGTAGGATAGATGCATTGTGGAAAAGGCCCCAAGGATTTCTCTCCTGACTTTTACTGTCAGTCTCTGCCTAGTCAGGTGCTGGAAACCCAGCTGCACCCAAAAAAATTCAAGCTCTAGAGGAATAAATAAGTTAAAGCAGAGAGTGTAGTAATTTATACAACCCCAGTGTTGAGATGCTTGACTTGGTACTGCCAGAGAGCTTTGTCCCTGCACCCAAGGCAGTGCTCAGGCAGCAGCTGGGCAGAAGTAATCTATGGCAACTATTTCCCCCTTTGGCCAAAAAGGTTTCTAACCATGCCCTCAACCCACTCAGCAATAATAAAATGTAGAAAAAACCCTCTTGTAATATCCTAGATTCATATCTGTCTGTTCTGAGTGTCAGTCTGTCCCAAAATACTTCTGTCCAAAGTGTGTTGGTGCCACAGGATGAACTTCTGTCGTTAAAATGGTGATCTCTGGGAATTCCTGGATGATGGATTTGGCACCTGTTGGGAGAGGGCAAAGCCTCAGCTTACCATGAGGTGTGGAGAAGAGGCTCAGCAGGATAATGACACTTGGTTGTACACCATGTTCTACAAGCACTTTGACAGCCTCAATGACAGTGTTACCAGTGCCTAAAAGAGGGAAAAGTCACATCTTTAGTTGCTTCTTACCCCTGGTTGAAGAACTTATCCTAGGCCATCCCAGAACATCCATGTTAACATTGGGGCATGACTGAATGATGACACTGCCCTTTTCCACTGGAAAACTATCACCTCTGCTTGTGCTAATTGGCCTCCTGATGAAGGAACTTCATTTCTGCTCTGAAACAGCCAAACCTGCCAGGTTTTAAGCACTGAAGTCAGTGGATTTTAATAAATCCTGCCCTGAGGCAGGAAAGCTCATCTGAAATGGTGAAAAGGCAATTAAGAGCTTTGGGAGTAGAACCAGAATGAAGTCTTGGACTGGAAAAGTTACTTTATCCTGACAAACTCCTTCCCATGCTTAGCAGATTATCTGTTTGTTTAATTTTATTTTCTGGTAGTGTTAACTGTCTTTAAAGCAATTTACTTCTAGGATTAAAATATTCACCCAAAAATGCCTTCTAACAGCCTGAGAAGAAGAGAGTTGGAGTGTTTGCTCATGGCAGAGTTTAAAACAATTAGGTTTCTCTCAAGTCTCAGTGCTTGAAACCTTTCTGAGGAACAGAGGCATGCCCAGAGGTTTGCTCTGCATTCCTGCTGCTGCAGCCTGACTGGGAGGTGTTCTGGCACAGCCTGGCAAAGTCTCTCCTCTGTCACCTGAGCCAAGCAGAAAACCTAAGCCAAACCCCTGCGATGTGGGGATTTTCCTTCCAGTTCAGCAGAGTCCCTGCTCAGAGGAGTCTCGCTGTGCAGGAGGACAGAAGGCACTTACTTAGGATGGGGTACATCAGCAGCACTTTTCTCCTGTAGATGTCTGGGGGGAACTTGGCATAGTAGACTTTGGCTCTTTGTGTCTCCTCGTCGCTCTGGATCAGGATCTTGCCGATGCGGATTGACCTGCAGCAGTCTCGCAGCCCTTGTTCCATGGCCTCTCCTCAAGGGACACCACAAAACCCAAACCCAAACTGTTACAGGCTCAGAAATGGCACCACTGCAGGATGCTGCCAGCAGCCAGCCCTGATACTGTGCTGGGCAGCAGTGCTGGGGAGGAGATCTCTTTTCCCTGAGGGTTAAAAGCACTTTCACTCGGGACAGAGACCAGGGCTCCTCGGTGTCACTGAGCCCCTGGGTATCAGTGCTTCCCCCCCAGCAGTGCTGAGCTCTCCGAGGCTGGGAACATCCAAACAAGCACGTGGGGTTTGGAGAACATCTGTCAGCTCTGCCCAGAGACACCCCAGTGCCAAACACAGTGCAAAGCACAGTGCAGGAGGCTGTGCAGCTGCTGGATTTTACATCCCAGGCACAAAGGTTCCTGCAGCTCTGGGCAAGTGATGGTGACTGCCCCAGCAAGCACAGGCTGGGAGACCTCTCTCTGAGCAGAAGCAGCTGTTGGCAACCAAGGCTGGAGAGTTGGCCTTGGCCTCTCCACTGGACAGCTGCTAGACAAGAGGCCAGATGAAATCTGCTGCAGCTCCTTGTCTGCTAAAAGGTTAATGAAGCAGATCACTTGACATGCTGTGACCAAGGGTACCTAAGGAAGGGAACAGCTGGCAGGTTTGGGTGAAACTTTGCTCTGGAGAAATGTTGTTGTACATTTTGGAAAGGAATTGGCTTACAGGTTTCCAAAGTGTTTCATTTGTGCTCACACAACAACCAGAAGCTGCCTACCACTTCTCATGATGCTGACTCCACAGTTCCCCTTCTCATATCTGACTCCTTCATACTTGTGCCCTGTTTGGAGTGCTCACAAGCAAGCACAAGCCTTCCCTGAAAAAGGAGATGGTAGAGAAGTTGCATTTTGTCCTACAAAAGACTTAAAGGCTGAGCCCAGCTGGGGTTGAAGGTGAAGTATAGCCTGTACTGGAGCAAATGTGGTGTCATGCTGACAACAATGCCAAGAAACACAGAGTAATGTAGTGAAGAGGCTTCACCAGTAAATAATTTCAAGAAGATACTCAAACATTATGAAAAGTAGGCTTTGTTGGGGCAACCAGATACTCTCCTTAATGCCAAGGTTTAAAGTTGTAGTGCTGCTAGAATAAACCTTCAGCTAGGAAGACACCTGACCTTTCCCAATATTTTGATTAAGGAAAAGGAATGAAATGAGTCAATATGACAAATATTAATTGGACTGAAGACTAACTGACAGGTCTCCAAGTGTGATTGCAAGCAGAAGCCTCCTGGAGAAAGGCACAGCTCCCTTCCCATCAGCTCTTGACCCCACACTGCTTAATGTGACCTGCAGGAAAACACAAAATCATTACCAGTCATCTGCAAGTGCACAGAAGTTAGGGGCAGGTCACAGACACCAAACTTCATCTGGCTCACTTAATGAGCTGAGAGCAAAGTAAACAACATGGGGTTTGGGTTTTTTTTTCAGTGCCACCAGATGTAAAGTCCTCAGCCTCAGAATAGAGCAGCAGCTGGACTACAGGGTGGGTGACAAAGTCAGAGAGCACAGTGACTCAGAGGAGGAATAATCACCTGAAGATGAGCTCCTAATGAGATGCTCTGCCAAGAGGAGCTAACACTTCCATGGCAGCACAAAGGGAGACACCGAGGAAGACAAGGGAGGTTTTGTTACCTGGGTTGTGGGCTCCAAGAAGACTTCCCTGAGAGCTGGCAAACATGAGCAAACACCCAGGAACACAGTTTGTTAAGAAAGCAAAGGTTAAGGGACATATTAAATGCAGCTTGTAGGAAGGCTCAGGGCAGATTTAACACTTAAAAGGTTCATTATCTGGGGAAGTGGTGGTTGGGAGGTGGACATCAAACTAGGCTGCTGTGTATTTTTAGCTGTTGTCCACCCAAAAAGCCCACCCACAATTTGCCACTATGGCAGAGGGTCACTGTAGAATCCCTGGAAATACTTAATGAGATTTGGGGTTTTTCCTCTTTGTTCCAAAGCAAACACTCTGCTTTGAACAAGAATGAACCCTGAGGAATCCAGCAGCCTTCGTTAGGCTGCAACTGGGAGCAGGTTATTAGACCAGCTCCTGCTAGATGTCTTCTGAGTAATCACAGAACCACTAGGGCTGCAGGCAGGGAGGAAGGGAAGAGGTGAAGCAAGCAGGCAGAGGCAGCCTTTAGCTGCAATATCTGTGTGCTCCCAGCTAGATGAAAAGGCCATTTGGAGTCATCTCTCCTCTTTATTCAGGTTTAGGCTGTATCTGTAATGGGCTGCAGCTTTCCAATGCTTTTCTTTTTCACCCACATAACATTATCAGCATGAGCCAGAGCTGTCCTGAGCAGCACAAGCCTCAGGGCAAGCAGCATTTGCACAAAGACAGCTACCAAAACCCTGCCTCTGACAGTTTTATTGCCATGCCTCTTGCTTTAACTCTGTGCTGGAAGAGGAGGATTAGCCACTGGGAAACTTAAACATGTTACCAGGAGAGAGTTCTACCAAATAATAGCAGCTTTCTTGGCTGTGCCATGGCATTTTGGAATTCTTGGGTGCCTGCTGGGTGTTAGTTATTGTTGAGGGGAAGAAAGGAGCCTGGGCAGGCTTTGTCTTCTCATTTGTGTTGAGAAACCAGAATGAAGGTTTTCTTAGAAGTGTCCAAGTCCTTAAGAGACAAATGGCTTCAAACTGAAGGAGGGAAGATGTAGATTGGATGTTAGGAAAAAATTCTTTACTCAGAGGTTGGTGAGGCACTGGAACAGGTTGCCCAGAGTGGTTGTGGCTGCCCCATCCCTGGTAGTGTTCAAGGCCAGGTGGATGTGGCCCTGGGCAGCCTGGTCTAGTAGGTAGCATCCCTGCCCATGGCAGGGAGGGTTGGAGTTAGATGATCTTTAAGGTCCCTTCCAACCCAAACCATTCCATGATTCTACAATGAAGGAAAGTGGGAAACACAAGGTGGGCTTGGAGGGAGCAGAGATCTTTCAAATACATTTTCTTACTCAACTGTTGATGGTCACCCTCTTATTTACACCCAAACCACAGTTGTGATGGTCACTCACCAAACCTCATCTTAGGGTGGGATTTCTAACATCTCCTGTGCAGCTTGAGCTGGTGGCAGTGACTTTGGGTACTGCTAGCAGGGGGGACCCAGAGTGGGGTTCTGCCTGGTTTGGGGTTTGCCTTGGGGTTTTGGTTTTTTTTTCAGCTGTTTCAACAGCAAATGCTAATTCTTCTCTCAGTGTTTTGCTCTTTCTGGGAATTTAAAAATAACTTGCCTAATGAAGCAGTGCTGAGCAGCTCATATGTCCAGGCAGATAGGAGTGAAATGCTTCAGCTCAGAAAGCAAAGTCATCCAGGGTGGCAGTGCCTTTGAACAAGGCCCCCAAGGGCCTTTCTTTAACTAACCCAAGGACTGGTTGAAATTTATGCAGGAAGAAATTCAGAGAAAGGCAGAAGAACCATGTTGAAGGGTTTGGGACTTGGGCAGACATTTTTGGGTGAGCTGTAATCAGTCCTATCCTCTGACATGCCCTTAGCAGTGCCATTGAATGACTCCATGACAGGAGGCGGGGGGGTTGATGTATCTGGTCTGTAGCAGGGACAGCCAGAACCTGAAAGAAAATGTGCTGCTTACTGGATGCTTTACAGAGATCAGTGAAGCTCCTTGGACCCTGCCAGAGCAAGAAGAGGCTGAAGACAGAGTGGCAATGCTGCCTGTCCAAAGGCAGCCACCAAAGCACAAGCAGAGCTGGGATCACAGAATCCTACTTACAGGCTAGGGCAGTTTTCCCTCAAAACCTCTTTGTTTTGTTACTCATCTTTGGTCTTCAAATCCCAACCCCAACTTTAAGCAAGCTTAACCAAAGCCATACAGTGACTGTCTCACTTGCACCAGGAGCTCCCTGGACCTTTCACATTCACTAATAAACCTTACTCTTCAACTCCTGCTTTCAATAATCCTGCCACCACAACCCCATCTGAGACTGGCATTGCTCACCCTCCAAGAGAAAAACTCTCTTCCACTCTACCCCCCAAAACACCCCAGGGTGTCCAGCCTCTTTATAGAGAGTGTCCAGAACAGTGCAACCCAACCCCATCACAGGGGGGGCATGCTGAGCACCCACCTTCAGACAGAGCCAGGGCCACATCCAGTCTGCTTCTCAAGGGCAGGACCCACCCTGCAGCCAGGGACAGAGATCATGTCCTTCAGGGACTCAGGTCAATGAGCAACCTCTGCCACAGCTCCAGGCATTGCTGGACAGACTCTGCCACTACCACATGTGGCCAGCTGGGAGATCTCTCTCTGAGCAGAAGCAGCTGCTGGCAACCAAGGCTGGAGAGTTGGCCTTGGCCTCTCCACTGGACAGCTGCTAGACAAGAGGCCAGATGAAATCTGCTGCAGCTCCTTGTCTGCTAAAAGGTTAATGAAGCAGATCACTTGACATGCCGTGACCCAGGGTACCTAAGGAAGGGAACAGCTGGCAGGTTTGGGTGAAACTTTGCTCTGGAGGAATGTTGTTGTGCTAAACACCAGGCTCTTGAATCTCTGGGGCTGCCAAGAAATGCATCTCAGCAGAGCACAAATAGAGCTGCTATTTTATTTTATTATTATTATTGTTATTATTCCTTCCTTTAGTTTAACATTTATTCCTGCTATTGTTGTCCTTAGAAGGATAAATAGGTCCACACCTTGCTAGCAAGTTGCTCTAAATAAATTAGATGAAAGAATAAATAACAGGATGTACCAAAGGCTATGAAGACTAAATATATTATATTGGGAGTCAAGGAAAGGATGTGCTAATGTGTTATTCATTATACAGGTGCACCAGAGCTTGCTACAGGATAAAATTAGATTGACTCATCAGCAGGTCATGTCCCTTCTAGGGCTCAGATCTGGCAGAGGTTGGCTTCTGCCTGTTCTGGTAGCATATTGCACCAGGAGCACATCAATCACAGCCCTGACCCTCCCAGGAAAGGTCCAAACCATGGAGCTTCACACTCTAGTGCACAGTGTGAGGCATGAAGGCTCCTGGCTGAAGACATCTTTCCCATTTCCACAGGTTTAAGTGACTCTCAAAGGAGAAGTTGTGCAACAACATGTGGTGTCTGATCTAGATCCTCATCATCTGGAGGTGGGTCAGTGATGCTGAGTGACTCTGCAGTGATGACACTTTAATAGGCAAAACCAACTTGCACAACTGCTGATTGCTGCTGCTGCTGCTGTATCTTGTGCTGTGTTTGGAGATAGCAGAGCAGGTTGAGTACTCACACAATCCCAGCATGGTGAGGGTTGGAAGGGGCCTCTGGGGATCAGCCAGTCCAACCCCACTGCTAAAGCAGGGGCACCCACAGCAGGGTGACCACCAGCACCTCCAGCTGCCTTGGCAATCTCTCCACACAAGGAGACTCCACAACCTCTCTGGGCAGCCTGGGCCACAACTCCAACACCCTCTCACAAAAAAGGTTTCTCCTCCTGCTCAGGTGGAACCTCCTGGCTTCCAGTTTGTGCCCAGTGCCCCTTGGCCTCTCCCTGTTTTCTTTTCAGTTAGATGAAATCTATCACTGTGTTCAAAAGCGATGGAAATGGCCCAAAAGACAAGCTGGTGATGCAATCACAGCAGCTCCCTTTCCTTAGGACATCAGCTTAAACCCCCTAATAAGTGGAGAAATGGCCTCACAGCCCATTATTTGGTGACCATTTCCATTTCAGGGTGCAATTTCTCTCTCCCAGTTTCCAATGTGAGAGAGAGAGAGAATGTCAGAACCCTTCTTTGCTCATAATGAAAGCTTACAAGCTGGAGGACTCATTTAGAAGGTGTCCCTTGCTCCATAATGCCACTAGGGAGGTTATAACTAATAATAATAGATTTTAATCCACTCAGGTTTGGTGGTGGATGTTACTTTCAGCTGGAGGAATGGAGTTAACTGCCTCTTACCTTTTTTTCCCTCCCCCATTTGTATTTTAACTTCCTGCCTCTTCACTCAGACAGAATTAGTCATGAATTTGATGTGGAAATCTTCAAGTGTGCAGTCATCTCACCCATCCCCAACCACACAGGTAAGCTCATCCTGAAGCCTACAATTCAAATCCTTCATTAAATCCTTCATTTAAGCAGCTGCTTACAATGCTGTGCCAAAGTGGGGTAGCATCTCCACCACCCTTAAGATAAAGTGTGTCTTGATGTGCTTTATGGAACCAGTTCTTCTGCTGTGACACAAAGTGTATCTGCCAGGCAGAAGCTGCTAGAGGTGTAACCCCCCAAAACTCAGTGAGCTGAGGGGGGGGGAAGCCTCTGTTCCCCCCTTCCCTGTATTTGAGGAGATGCAAACCCCACATTTGGATGGGATGGTGCCAGCCCAGCAACAGAACACTGCTGGCACCATGGCAGCAGGACCAGCAGCTTGGCTGTGGGTTGAGGAGAGGAGAGGTTTGGATGCCTGCTTGGGTTTTGCATGGCTTGCTGGGCTTCCATCCAGGCTTTTTGGTCTCCACGTTGTCTTTGGGGGAATGTGAGGGTGGGAGACAGAAACAAGAGCTCCTCCAGTTCCACCAAGCACCAGAGCTGGCACACTGCAGTGGAAAGGGGTGTTTATGGGGCAGGAGAAGAGACAGGCTTTGGAGATGGCTTCAGGGCTGGTTCCTGGGTCTGAGAGGGAAGAGGTGAGGTTTCTGCTAGGATTTCTGATGGGACAAGCTGAAGAGTTTAACTGCAGAAGTTAAAGAGGCTCCCAGAGTGAAGGTGATGGTTGATTTTGGGATGCAACAGCTCTTGTTTCAAGGCAGGGAGCTGGCTGCTATTAAAGCTAAGTCAGGTTGGGTTTAAATGAGCTTTAATAAACTCAAGGTGAGTATCTTCTGTTGGGAAATGGGTTAAGGATGAGATATGATGCCTTGGATGTACCTGAACCTCCTCCTCCCCACCAGGAAATCTGCCAATAACCCCAGTGCCAGTAGCTGGGATCTGCTCCAAGAGAAGTCCATGGAGATCTGACATGTGGCCTCAGGGAACTGTCAGAGCTATGGCAGGACATTGGCTGGGGGAGGTCTGGCTCTTCTCCTGGTACCACAGCAGCTAGGCAGCAGCTGGAAGCAGAAAGGGAAAGCAAAAGGAGGAAAAGCAGTTTTATTTTTCAGAGAATAAGGAAAAAAGGGCTGGATCTCCCAAATCGCCTCACCTCAACAGCCCCCAGTTTACAGGCAGGTCTGGCACCTACCCAGCTTCAGGTTGGCAGCATCCCATGGGACAGGAGCAGCCTAGGCAAGCTCAGTCCTGGGCCAAAAAGGAGACAGCCATATCATCAGACTACAGTCAAGCCCTTCCCTTGCAGCCTGGGTTTGCTAGACCTGGCTGTGTTCAAACACACCAGCAAGACTTTGCCCAGGTCTCTTTTCCTCACCAGAAATGGAATTCAAAGAGTATGATGAGTTGCAATTACCATGGCATGCACTAATCCTGCCTCAGGTCCCAAAAGGATTCAGTGCCCAGCATGGATGCTGCTGCCCAGTGGATGAGTGGCTGGTGTGTGGCTTTGGGCTTCACTTACTGCCTGCTCCTATCCAAACCCAGCTCCAGAGGCAAGGTCTTTCCTCAGATACTTTCCTAACAGAGCTCATCACTCCAGCAGGTAGGAGCAACAGAGGTATCAATGAATGCAGCACTGTGGCAGAGTGAGAGGAAGATTATTTCCATGTTTCAAATCTGGTGCTCAGTTGAAACCACCTCTCATTTTGGACCCACCATTTGCAATGGCCAAGAGGTTATTTTCATCTCATTTGCAGCAACCATATAATGCTGGAGAAGACCAAACCATCATGAAATCAGAAAAGCTTGACTGTAGCATCATGTCAGGGGAGGTTCAGGTTGGATATTGGGGAAAAATCTCTTCCCTGCTAGAGTGGTTAGGCATTGGCCCAGGCTGCCCAGGGCAGTGGTGGAGTCCCCATCCCTGGGAGGGTTAAAAAACCCTGTGTAGACATTGCTTCATGACAGGGTTTAGTGGCATGGAGGTGCTGGGTTAATGGTTGAAAGGGACCCATGAGATTCATCAAGTCCAGCTCCTGCCTCTGCTCAGGGCAACCCCAAAGTCACTCCATGTGCCTGATGGTGTTGCCTAAAAGCTTCTGGAATTCTGTCAGCCTTGGTGCTGGGACAGCTTCCCTGGGGAGCCTGTTCCAGTGCTCCACCACCCTCTGGGTGAAGAACCTTTCCTAATATCTAACCTGAACATCCCTGGCACAGCTTGGTACCATTCCCCAGAGAGAAGAGATCAGCTTCTGCCCCTCCTTCATCTCTGCTGAGGAAGTTCTAAGCTGCAGTGACTTGATGATCTTAGAGATCTTTTCCAATCTAAATGAGTCAATGATCTAGGTGTTAGCACCAGAGCACCTCAAACCCTTCAGAGAAGCCCTCACTCCAACTGCCAGAGCTTGAAGGAGCAACACCTTTAACACAGAATAAATCTGTGAAACTGGAGTTTCTCAATCCCAACCCCAGCCTGGACTTCAGATGATGCAGTGCCACCCACACACACAGAGCATGAAGCCCTGGCTGCAGCTTGGCTGTGACTTTGGGGAGATGGAATGGGAACCTCACGCTGCATCCCTTCCAGGATGGCAGCATGTGCATTGTGTGCTGCTGATCTTCAAAGCTTACAGACACCCTCAGAGCACTTGCAGCAGGCTTCCTCTTGTGCTGTCCTCAGCAACACTGTCACTTCTGAGCTTGGGCTGTATTTAAGAGAAGCACTTTTGGATACCTGTTGCAAAGCAATTCCTGGTTTATTTCCTATCGACTTTCTTGCATGAAGAGAGAAAAATAGATCCTTGATTTAAAGTCATTACCTGACACCCTCTAGAGGCCTCCAGCCTGCAAACACTTCAGCACGAGCTGATTTCAGGAGGATATTCCCACCTTGTACTGACTTGTTTCAGCTAATGAAGCCAGGAGGTTCAGCAGCACATGTGCCCTGGGCTGGCAGCCAGGCTGGGGGCACAGCAAGAGAGGTTTCATTAGGGAGACAGGAACAGAGGTAGATTCACCCCAGTGAATGTCCAGCAGCCACTATAAAGAGGAAAGCACAATCCTCAGGAGCAAGAATGGGGAGTGAGCCCCTCCAGGGAGGTGAGGAGCAGGAGAAACCTCTCAGCAAACTTCCTCCTTTATGCTGAGTGTGACATTTCTGCTCTGGGCCACATTTGGGACAGCTGCCATGGCTTCTGCCCCTCCCAGTTTAATCTCCTGCCTGACTGGAAACTGCTGAAGGCAGCTAGCCCAAGCCCTTAAGGAAAGGTTAGGATGCCCCAGGGTGGGTTTGTGCCCATCCTGGTCTCACCAGCCAGAGACAGCAGCTCCTGCCTGCAGGGTGGAGAAGCTGCTGATACTAAATTACATCCTAATTAAAATCTGACTCTGCCTTCATTCAGAAGAAGTCACTGGGGTGTAGGCAGGGCTGGGTGATGGGCTGATGGTTCATCTGGACACTATGAGCAGTTTAATTATGTCTGCATATCATATGTGCTAGATAAACAGGAACCACCTTTAGCAGGGCCATTCCTGTAGCATCACTCAGGTGTATGAAGGCTCCACTGCTTCATTAAGTGTGGTTTATTTGGGTAAAAGATGGAGATTTGATCCAGTTAACAGCTGCCTTGTTTTATAAAGTCGTTTTCACTACATTTTCCATTTTTTTTAGAAGTGGGAATTGATTCCTTTAAAGGAGAACTGCCCTGAGGAAACCTCTGCCTTTAAAATGCTGGCAATTCCATCACCATCACCACTGATGCTGTTACAGGCACTGGGCAAGTCCCAGACTGGACTGAGTGGCAGATGGAAACCAGATTCCAGAGCTGGGTTTTAGAACTGGTTTCAGGAACATGTGGATTGGGATCAAAGGCAGGAGGACAGAGTTCTCCTCAAACACTGGCTGTAGGAAGAGAAAGCTTGATCCTTGTGGTGCCTCAGCTTTGTACTGCTGTGGCATCCATGGGCTGGAATCCCTAGTTGGTCAGTTTGGGGTCACCTCTCCTGTCCCCTCCTCCCTGCAGGTGTCACCTCTGACTTCCTGCACCCCAAGGTGGGACACAGGATTTATCAGGGACCTTGCTCTGCAGCCCAAGCCTCGGCTCTAACTCTCCCCATCAGTGTTGCCGCTGCTAGGAGCAGACCCTGCTTGTGGAACGTGCTGTGAGCTGCAGCAAGTGATCCCTGAGAAGGGGCTGAGCTGAAAGGGAAATCCCTGGACAGAATTAGCTCTGTCCTAACCCAAAGCAGGACATGATGGGACCCTGCTCTGAATGGGGACCCCAGGAAGATCCTCCCTTTTCTGCAAGCCTGGTTGGACTGCCCTGCCCCATCTCCACACCCTTGGATGGTGCACCAGGACCTATCAATCTGATGAAGTTTCCATTCCTCCATGCAAATCACCCAGACATTAGATGAATAACCCCAGGACTTGTCCTCACATCCTCCCATGCCTCTTGTCTCTAATGTCTCTGAAGGGGCCTGCAAGAAAGCTGGGGAGGGACTTTTTAGGATGTCAGGTAGTGATAGCACTAGGGGGAATGGATGCAATCTAGAGGAGGGGAGATTTAGATTGGATATTAGGAGGAAGTTCTTCACTGTTAGGGCGGGGAGACACCAAAACAGGTTGCCCAGAGAGGTTGTGGCCTCATCCCTGGAAGCTTTTAAGGCCAGGCTGGATGTGGCTCTGGGCAACCTGATCTAGTGGGAGGTGCCCCTGCCAGGCAGGGGGGTTGGAACTAGATGATCTGTAAGGTCCCTTCCAACCCTGGCAACTCTATGACCCTATGACTGTGTGTGCCTCAGGGTAAGGAGCATCAGCCCAGGGATGCCAAGGAGCTTGGCTGAGGAGCAGAGGGAGCAGGCAGGTGGCTCCTCACCTAGGGCAGTGCTTGGTTTAAAGAAACGATTCCAGTTTCAATTTCTTCTTCATATATGATCTTAAAATGAGATATTTAATTTTTTTATTCTTATTTATTCCATAAACAATATAACAAAACTCAGCAAGTTAACAAGATGACGTTTTCACCATACAGAGTCAGTCACAAATATTTAAAACCTTTGCAACAAGAACAACAAAACCCAAAATCTTACAAGAATAATTTACAAGAGGATCTATAAAACAGCAAAGCGCTCACAAATTGTTTTGTTTTCCAGGTTCCTTTACACAATATCACTACACTCTTCCACAACATTTCTTTTTATTACAAAATTCCCAACAAAAGGTTTTTTTTTTTTCTCATGTTTTGTTTCGTTTTTTTTTTTTTCCTTTGTATTTTGGTTTTTAAAACCAGAAACTTTTAAGTGTACATCCTTTTATTAACACCCCAAAGGTGCAAAAAAAGGGAAACCTCACACATACAAACACTTCACAGCACTTTCCTAAGAAAAATATACACTTACAAAATATTTTACAAATTGGCACACTTAAAAATATACAAGATTTTGTAGGCGTCTTAGAGTGATCCTTAAGAATTATACTTCAATTGACTCTACAGAATATTTATAAAGCTTATTCTAAAAGAAGAACAAAAAAAAAACCAACAAAAAACCAAAAAAACAAACCCAAACCAACCAAAAAAAGGCAAATCATTTCCAAACATGTTAAAATTGCAGTGTAAAATGTGGAACAGAAATGGATATGTTACATTCATAAAAAGGGCCATTTTTCATAGGTCTTCAGCGCTCGAGGTGGGGGTAGGGAGGAGAAGGAGGAGGAGGGGAGGGGGGGGTGGTGAAGGGAGAAAAGTTGTCTTTAGCACCATAAAACAGGAGCAACTTCCTAACGAGGTGCCTCTAGTTCTATGGAAGGGAACTCAAGGAGCAGTACATTCACATCTCTGGAGGCAGCAGTCGAGACGCCCTGGTCGGTGCCGCGGGCAGCGGAACAGAGCAGCTCCTTGGGATTTCTACCCTGCTTCCCACTGGGAGTAAAGAGTCAAAAAGGAGTTGAACTGGTACCTTTCTTTTTCTGTTGTTGTTGTTGTTGTGTTTTCTTTTTTTTTGGGGGGGGGATAGTGGTGTTTGTGTGGTTTAGTCTAGGTTTTTAAGTCTTCCCTTTGTGCTTTTTGAAGTGGACATTTGTCTAGCGAAGGGTGGTGGTGAATAACCAATTGGGGGGTTTCTGCTTTGCTTTCCTTCTGCACCAAGTGTTCAAAGGCTCAGTTAAAACGTGTCTGGCAAACCCAAGCATCCTGCGAGGTGGAGGACATCCTCCTGCTTCACATCCCAATCCCCTTAGATGGCTGTTACTCCACTGTCAGTAGTGTCACTTGTTTACCTGAGAAACGGATTGGAAAAGCCTTGCTTCTACCACAGACATTGTACTTTCTTCATTTTATAGATATTTTTTCTTCTTTTTTATTATTATTATTTTTTTGCATTATTTCACATGCTGAAGAGAAGAAGAGGCACATTCTCAAATAGATGTCAGTGGCTTGAACCATGCAACTTCCACCTGGACCACTCCCCCTGCCCGGGAGCTGCATAGGCAAAGTCCAACACACCACATTGAGTAAGTCAACACTGAGGGCCTGATCCTGTTTGCCCAGGGACAGAACAAGAGGGAACAGGCACAAACTGGAACATAGGAAGTTCCATCTCAACATAAGGAGGAACTTCTTTACTTTCAGAGTGGTGGAGCACTGGACCAGGCTGCCCAGGGAGGTGATGGAGTCTGCTTCTCTGGAGACATTCCAAACCCACCAGGATACCATCCTGTGCAACCTGCTGTAGGTGACCCTGCTCTGACAGGGGAGTTGCATTAGATGATCTCCAGAGGTCTCTTCCAACCCCTAACATTCTGTGATCCTGCACCAACTGAGGTCCATGCACCTGATCCTCTCCTCCCTTACACTGACTTCCAGGGAGTTTTCCCCATGGCTTCACAGCACCAGCTGCCTGCCATCCAGGAAAGCACTTTGGGAGCAAGCTCCCACCTAAGTGCTGTGCTGGATCAGGACCTCAGGGAAAGAAGAGTATGGTTCAGCAGGTAAAGGATGAAAAAACTCTTAGAACATCTTTCTTTTGGTTTGTGGCTCATCTGAGCTGTAATGTCAACAAAAATATAAATAAATAAATCCCAGCACCCCTGACTTGGTAAGAAAGGAGCCCATGCAGCAATGGTTTCACAAAGTGACCGCGGCCAGGCTAAAGCCAGCCTTGGAGTTTTCTCTCCATGCAGACCAGTGAGGGACAGCCCTGGGTGATGCTGCTGACTTCCTCCTCCCTGCAAAGCTTGGCTAGATCTGGTCTGCAAGTCATTGTTCTCAAGCTGTTCTTTAAAGACAAAAAAACCTCTTCTGCTTCAAAATAAAAAAGAAAAGCAAGATGTAAACCTGGCAAGATTGGGTTTAAAAACCTCTTGGATCCCCATGACTAATGCTTTTCTATTTACAGAACCTCTAGATGCAAGTACTTCCAGCAGAACTATGGCCATGGAGGGTTGGCTGGCTACTGGTAGGTTGCTGTAGGGTTTGCTTCTGCAGGGCATTTGCAGGGTTTCTTTCTGCAGGGCACTGTCCACATGGCACAGTCACCGCAGGCAAGTGATGCTCTCCTCCTGCCATGGGTGAGTGCCACCTTCCTTCCCCTGCTCATAGGCAGCTCCTGCCTCCAGCTGGGAGGTGAGGTGAGAGCCAGGTCCTTGTGCTGATCTGCCCCATGCTGGTCTCCTCCCAGATAGATTTGATGACCTTCCTTTGCAAGTGGATGGTTAACTGCTGATCCTAAGATGCCCAAACCGCAGCGTGCCAGCACGGTGAGGCTGAGGAGAGCAGCATCATTGACACTGGTCCTCTCATAGGACACCTGATGGGATGCCTTTAGAGTAGGAATGAAATGAGATCGAGTAGAAAAGACATTTTAAGGGATGTTGCAGAATAAAGATTTGTTGCATGGCTTAGATTAGTCACCCCTAACAGCCAGGAGCCCACTCAGAAGATGTGAGAGGAGGCTGGAAGTGCCCAGGAGATGAGATGGCAGCCAATGCAGAAATGCGTGGGGAGCTCCAGGGGTGCAGATGGTGGGCAAGGATGGGTGGGACCAATGCCCTAGTGCTCCAACAGCTGGGAGCAGTGCTGTGAAAAGGAAAAATTCAGCAATACTGACAGGGAGGGAGAGTGGAAAAAGAGAGGTCTGAGGTATGGCAAGGAGTGAGAAGAGATGAAAACGTTGAGGTAGTGACAGGCATGTGGAGATGAATGTTAGGCAAGCAACCTGCAGCTCTTCAAGGAGTTAGTCAATAGCATCCTCTAGGAAATATCCCTCAGGAATAAGGGAGCTGGGCAGAGCTGGCAGATCTTTAAGGATGTTTTCCATGCAGCACAAGAGCTTTTGATCCCCAAGTGTAAGAAAGCAGGTAAGGAAGGGAAGAGATCAACATGGCTGAGTTGAGAGCTGCTGGTCAAACTAAAGAGCAAGAAGGAACTGCAGAGGCAGTGAAAGCAGGGACAGATATCCCAGGAAGAGTATAGAGACACTGCCCAGTTGTGTAGGGATGGGGTCAGGAAGGCCAAGGTACAGCTGGAGCTGGGCTTGGCAAGGAACATCAAGAAGAATGAGAAGGGTTTCTACAGGTATGTCAGCCAGAAAAGGAAGGTCAAAGAAAGCATACCTCATCTGATGAGCAAGCCTGGCAAGCTGGTAACAAAAGATGAGGAGAAGCTTGAGGTACTCAGAAACTTTTTTGCCTAAGTCTGCACTGGGAAACATTCTCCTCACACCTCCTGAGTTGATGGTCTGCAAGACAAGAACTGTGGCAGCCAAGTCCCTCCTGCTGTAAGAGAAGATCAGGTCTGTGACCATCTGAGGAACTTGAACATACCTATGGGATCTGATGATATTCATTCCAGAGTCCTGATGTATTTGCCCAGCCACTCTCCATGACTTTTGAAAAGTCCTGGCAGCCAGGTGAAGTCCCTGGAGACTGGAAAAGGGAAACATTGCACCCCTTTTTAGGAAGGGTAGCAAGGAGAACCCTGGGAACTAGCAACCTGTCAGCCTCACCTCTGTGCCTGGGAAGATCATGGAACAGGTCCTCCTAGAAGCTATGCTAAGGCACATGGAGGACAGGGAGGTGATTCAAGACAGCCAACACGGATTCAACAAGGGCAAGTCTTGCCTGACCAACCCAGTGACCTTCTATGATGGAGTGACTGCACAAGTGGGGAAGGGAAGATGTTGTCTACCTGGACTTCTGCAAGGCCTTTGACACAGTCCCCCCCCAACACCCTTCTTTCTAAATTGGAGAGAGAGATGTGATGGGTGGACTGTTTAGTGGGTGAGACATTGGTTGAACAGTCACATCCAGAGGGTAGTGGTCCATGGCTCAGTGTCCAGACAGAGATCAGTGATGAGTGGTGTCCCTCAGGGGTCTGTATTGGGACCAGTACAGTTTAGTATCTTCATCAGCAACACAGACAGTGGGACTGAGTGCATCCTCAGCAAGTCTGAAGATGTCACCAAGCCTGAGGGACAAGATCCAGCCAGAGGGACCTGGACAAGCTTCAGAAATGAGCCCATGTGAACCTCATGAGGTTCAAGAAGGCCAAGTGCAAGGTCCTGTGTCTAGGTCAGCACGGTATCAATAGAGGCTGGGGATGAAGGGATGGAGAGCAGCTCTGTGAGAAGGACTTAAAGAAGACATTTTTTACCATGAGAGTGGTGCAACACTGGCACAGGTTGCCCAGAGAAGTGGTAGATGCTGCATCCCTGGAAAGATTCCAGGTCAGGTTGAACAGGCTCTGGGCTGAAGATGTTCAAGATGTTCCTGCTGACTGCAGGGGTATGGACTAGATGCCTTTGAAAGGTCCCTTCCAACCCAAACCATTCTATGATTCCATACTTCCATAAAGATCAAAAGGAGGAGAGCAAAATTGCTCAAGGCAATTTCTGAATTTTGGGGTCAACCAGCAGAGAGCACTTCTTCAGAGAGAGAAGGACCTGTGCCACATCAGGAGGAATCAGATCTCTCTAACTTCTCCCCAGTCAGAGATTGTCGAGGAGGACACGAGATGACCACTGAAAACAGCAGCGAAGTCGAAGGAACAGAAGGACTGAAGGAGAGAGCAAGAAGGCAGCTGGTATTTGTGATGAACACTGTCCTGAAACACCCAGCTGGGTACTCATGGATTTCCAACAGGGAATCAAAGAGTCAACATGTTTTATGCCTTAGCTTCATGCCCTATTGCACATTGCTCGACCGCAATAAATATTGCTTCTCTGGTTCAGTACAAGGTATTTTAGTAGGAGTCCCATCTTCACAATTTGAAACATAATGAGTGCAGGGCACTTGGGAATGTGCTTTCAAATGATGGTTCTGGGTCAAAAAGAAGGGTTGTGCCACATCCCAGCGCTGGACCTGACCTGTCTCCATAGGAGCAGCAGCCTGAATATTCAAAAGAAAGGAGCTGACAGCTCTTCCTCCTGCAGCATGTGGAAGGAACGCTGAGAAACCAGGAGATGCCAACCTCAAGGCTGGAGCTTGTAGTATCTGAGGACCCTACAAATAGAAAGGACAGCTGGTGGAGAAACAGGGCAGGACACGGTGTCTACAGGCCAGCCAAACACCCAGGGACAGAGCCCTAGCACAGCTCTTGTCTCCCGAGTATCTTCTGGAGCTCCCTCAGGGAGCCAGAGCCATGGTGGGATGCTGCACCCATGGGGTACTCAGGGATCGCTCTCATCTGGAGTAACTCACTCTGGGAAACACCAGAATTCCATTTTTTTCATGGAATAAATGATTTTATAGGATGGGTTTCAGAATGACTGGGTTTTGGTTTTTGTCAGAGTCCCTTCTTAAATCAACTGCAATGCAAATACCACGCTGTCCTCTTTGGGGCTGCAGAGCTGAGCCTAAAGCTGTACCTGAAGATCTGCAAATGCTGACAACATTTGGATTCCAGATGGACATTGCCACTCCACTTCAGTGTTAAACCTTCAGTATGATGTTTGTGCTAAATTAACTTAAACCAACTCTGTGGTTTCAACTTGTGCGTGGGGCTGCAGAACCTCCTCCTCCTAAGGAAGCCCCAGTCTAGCCCCGTCCTCTGCAAACCATCACCTCTTTGCTCACCACCCTGTCTAGATCATGACCTGTCTGACTGCTGGTAAAGCTCCTCCTCCTCCTCATGGTTTTCTAGTGCACAAAGGTGTCCGAGCCTCACGTCCCTCTGCTCTCAACAGCTCCCAGTTAAGCAGGGCTCTTGCATATCAAGGTTCCTTAAGAAATCAGCAGCAAAATGCACAGGCTCTCAGTTGCACAAGGAAAATAGAGATTTGTTGGGTTGGTTATTCCTGTGGAGGGTGAGGGTGTGGTGAGTAGGGTTACAAATAAGGCCTTGTTGAGAATACATTTCGCGTTCGGTACTTGACGCTGTCTTAGTATAAGTCCAAGTCATGTTATGATCCGGCCCTGATCGGTGAGATCACAAATAGCTCCATTTGTGGGATGGGTTCTCTCTTTTTAATCTTATCTTATGAACTGAATGAAAGAAAAAGTCGAGAGTTATATGTATGACTTTGCTTTTGAAAGCTCAAACTATATTGGCATTGCAAGGTTAGACACGTAGGAAACACCAAAGCTATGAGAGGAGAGCACCTCTGACAGGCTCTGTGTCGACAATGGTCAAGAAACTACTCAAGGGAAAAGGAAACAGCAAGAGATGTATGAAATGTATGAGTTCTGCTTTTATAACTACTTTAGAATTTATCCCAGGTTCTTATAAAATATATAAAACTGAGATACAAAGAATTAGCAATGTAACTTTGCATTTCAAATGATCTTCAGCTACAGGTTTTGCTTTAAGAAAACAGACACTTGAAAAGCAGCTGTTCTGTAGTCTCTAGTTGCAGACACTTGAGTTCCTGGCAAACTTACCGTCCATGGGTTTCTGAACTACTCCACCATTTCAGCTCTTTCCTAGAATGAAACTCAACATTTCACCATTCACTTTTTCTGCTCGTGGTTTCAAAGAGAGGACATTACCATTTCCCAGCATCAGTTTCAAAATTCCTTTTTTGTGTGTGTGTGGTTTTCCTCCCCCCCTTTTTTTTTTCCAGTTTTTTTGTTCTTTTTCTTTCTTTTTTTTTCCTTTTCCTTTTTTTTCTTTCTTTCTTTCTTTTTTTCCCTTTATGAGCTTTTAAACCACAGGGTGAATCCATGAAATGAGGTAAGTCAATTTGGCACACTTTTTTAGTCATGTCCATAAAACTTTGGGTAAGTTGTCTAAGTGAACGATCGTCATTTTCATTGTGAGTTACAGGTGCTTTCCAAGGTGGGGGGTGGTTAAGTACTTAACAACTGGAATGTTTCTAGTAAAACCAAAAGGCAATAGCTGCAGAAAACACTCACAACCCAATGCTGATAGAGAAGTAAAAATATATACAATACAGTCACTTGTTCATAGTTTGGCACAATTGTTTTTTTGTTGTTGTGGGTTAATAGTGCATAAACTACTGTACAACAGTATGACTTTTTTTAAAACAGTCTTTCACAGAGAATACCAGATTAGGTTTGCTTTCCAAGAAGAAAATAATTCCCACAATTTCAAAACCTCTTCATTTCAGCACTTAACATTTCAACAGACCACAAGGCAGGTTTCCAAACGGAACCAACGGGGGAAAAAAACAACAACCCAACCAAAACCCAAAACCCAACCCCACAAAAAACCCAACTGAAAGGAAAACAAAACAACCCCAACCAATAAAGAAACCAACATCGACTGTCTGTCTAGAAAAGGGAGTCTCTTCTTCAGAAAACCCAAAAATGTTGTTTCTGCTTTAAGAAGAATGGAGTCTGATTCCCTGCAGGAAAAAAAACAACCAAACATTTGATGCCATCTTAGTATAGCTCGTCTGGGAGTCACCACGACGGGAGCGAGCGTACGCGCTAAAGGCGGGCGGGTAGAGAAGATGATGCAGCTTTAGATGATGCAGGTTAGGAGATAAAACAGCAGAGGGGGCCAGAAAGCACTCAACAATTGCCACGTGAAGCTCAATTAAGGAACCGAGTTCTCATTTGCAAAGTAAAGAGCCTTTTGAAGTTTCAAGATCTTGGCTTTTGGATGCATAACCTCTCTCTCTCTTTTTTTTTTTTTTTTTGTGGTTTATTTTATACAAAATGGTGCCTCCCCTCCCACCCCCCAAAAATTCTTTCCTCATCAAAATCATTAAAAAAAGCTTATAATTGGGATTCTTTTTTTTTTCCCCCTCCAATAAATAATTACAAACTGAAGAAGCCAAAACAGCAGAAAAGAGTAGCCTTGTTAGTTTTTTTTAACCCCAGCCAAGCCAGAAAATTGATCATTCTTTTAGGTAGCTTGCAAGTAATAAGTATTGTCATGCATTTCAAAAGGAAAAAAAACCAAACCAAACAACCAACTGACTGACAAGAAAAAAAAAAAAAACAAACAAAAAAAAACCAACCCCAAAACCAAAACCAACCAAAAGTGTAAAAAAAGGGAAACGTCTTGGTTTTGTTTTTTTCGTTTGTTTGTTTTTTGTTTTTTTTTTCTTTTCTCTCTCTCTTTTTTTTTTTTTTCATGCAACTTTTGCTTTCAGGAAGGGAAAAAAAACTGAGGAACAGCAGGCTTAGCAGGTGGGAGGGAGGTTAAAGGGCATTCCAGCCAGTTTGGTGCAGCATTACCTCAGTTTCTCAAAAGCAGCTGTCACGGGAGGGTCCTTGTGGGGCTGCTCGCGCTCCGTCCGCTTGATTTTACAGTTCTCATCCCTCAGCGATTTGGAACTGGATTTGTGACGGTAGAGTTTTTTATGGGTAGGTCCATTATTGCCTAAAGTGCTCAGGTTACTATAGTTTTTATCAAAAAAGGGAGCGGGAAGGTCCGTGCTGTACCCGGTTGAGCAGTTGGGGCGAGCGGGGTCGCAGGTTGCAGCTTTGCCGTTTTTGCTTGAGCCCTTGTTGGTTGACTTGTGGTTTTTGGCTGGCGAGCCACCGTTCGCCTTCTTTTTCGACTCTTGGGACGTCCCTGCCAAAATTTTAAGGGTTTTTAGTTTCAGGCTGTTGGACTCCGGTGACCGGAATATGTCTGGAACGCTGTTGTGGCCAACGGGCCCCCACAAGGGCTCGATGGAGGCCATCATAAACCTCTGGACATCCGCCATTCCAGACGCGATGTTGGAGAGGATGTTGGAAGGTTCCTCAAACTCCCTCTGATCGTCGTCCAGGAGGCTGGTGCTGTTGCCCAAGCTGGTTTCTGACCAGGCCGTGCTCCCCTCTTTTCCCAGTGCCCACTCTCCGGAGAGCCCGTTGTGCTTACCCAGTTTCACCCCGGCCGGGCTGCAATGTTGAGCGCTCTCGGCGAGGCCCTTGGTGGTGGCCACGTTGCTCAGCTGGTTGACCGCCCTGCCACCGATGGCTGGAGCCTTCTCACCGTTGACTCCCGCCACATTTTTCCCTTTCCTGGTGGATTTAGGAGCCTGCCTGGAGTTTTTCCCTTGTGGCTTCTCGGTTCCTTTGTTGGTTTTGGGCGATTTTTTCCTGGTGGCTTTCTGGGAAGAGCTTTGGTTTGTACCCACATTCTTGCTGGATGAACTTTTCCTCTTCGATTTTGACACTTTGCTATTGGCGCTAATTTGACCAGATGGCTCATTAAATGTTGACAAGCATGGACTCTTTTCGAGAAGGCTGACAGAATCTTCATCATTGAACATATGGAACTGGAACTGGTGATTATTTAAAGCAAACCCATTATCTGTCTGATCCTCGGTCTGCAGGACCCCACAGTTCCACTTGACCTTCTCGGAGCTGTTGAGGGCGGCCTGGGGGTTCTCCTGAAAGCCCTTCAGGGTGCCCAGAGGCTTGGCATCGGAGCCAGCTATCTGTGGGGACAGGTTGGGAGTGTCCGGAGGGGACATTTCCGAAAGCGATGACTGGCGGAACTTATCAGGGGTGAAGTTGGAAATGTCTAAAAGGTCGGTGGACTCCTTCAGAGGGGTGATTTCATCTATGCTTTGCTGGATCACTAGCTTGGGACTGCAGTGGGCCAAGAAATCGTCATTAATATCATCCTCGCCGTCCTTTTCACAAGACTTTAAACTTAAAGAACTGTAATTGCTCGAACTAACTGACAATGAACCCACTGAATCAAAACTAATGAGCCTGCCATCGTCCGTACTGAGTGTACCTCGTTGGAAATGGAAGCGTCCCTCTCCATTATTAAAATGACATGACTGATAAGAATCATCAGACTGCACTTGTTGGCTATCTGGCATGTAATTTTTTTGGTAGAGCAATTTGCTGCTATTCAGACTGACTGGAGCGTATCCCGAGGCGGGGAGACCATCAGCACCCCCGGCACTGCTGCCACCACCACCACTGCCACCGCTGCCGCCGCCACCACCAAACTCGTTTGGCAGCCCAGCTGCCGCCTCCCGCATGTCACCGGGAAAGTCCTGGTGGCTGCTGCTGGTAGCTTTGCTGGCTGGCCACATGCTCCCAAAGCTGCTCTGCTCCATCTCCAAGTGTCCTGGTGACTGTTGCAGCTCCGACTCAGAGGGTGGGGAAAGCACGCAGCTCTGTGCTGGCTGTAGAGCTGGGAAGGCCTTTTCTGCTGGGACGATGCTGGGGAGCGGGTGCTGCTGCTGCTGCTGCTGCTGCTCAGAGGGATGCTGGGTGAAGTATGAGATACTGGTGTTGCTCGACAAATCAGAAGCATCTAACAACGTCTGCAGATACCCTCCGGGGATCAGGGGTACATTGGTGGTGATATTAGCAGATGGCAGAGGCTTCTCTGAAGAGGAGGTGGATGGTAGGAAAGGAGAATTTTTAGCAGCCTTATCCTCGTGGCACTCCGGGAGATGGGAGCTGTCTGAAACACAAGCAACGTTTTCATCCTTCAGACGCGCTGCAGAGTCCTGGTTTTCCAGCGCTGGGGAGCCCTCCGCCGTACTGGTAGCAGCTTTGATCTTCTTGCACTTCAACCTGGCTTCACTTTTGAATTTGATCCTGCGGAGCACTTTCCTCTCCGTCCCCTTGTGCTCCCGTTCCTGCGGTTTGCATTTCACGGCAGCAATGCCTGCGATGTCGTGGACGTGCAAGCCGTTGGCACAGCTGGGGGCAGCGATGGCTAGCGCCGGCAGCCCTTTCAGGCCCATGTCCTCTTTACTGCTGCAAGGCTGCTTGTGATCGGAGGAGCAAGAGCCCAGCTTGTTCACCGACTGCTCAATGGCTTTGATTCTTTGAATCCGGTGCCTGTTTGCTAGCTTGCATTTTCGCTTCCGTGGGTGAGGGAGGAACGAAGCGTCTGAGCCGTTAAGATAGAAATTCTGCTTGTGGTAGAGAGACGACCGGAGCAAATCCAACCGGCTCTGCTGTCTCTCTTGCCAGAAGCCCTTCAGTGGGGCCAGCTTCTTGTATTTGCTGAGCAGCTCCTCATTTAGGGTAACAGTTGTCTCGTTGGCATCCACTTTGCTGAGCTTCACCAGCATATGCTTCTCCCCTTTAAACCTGTTAATGATGATGTACTTGATGATAACGGGGGGCTCCTTGCGAGAGACTTTTCGCCGTTTCTTGGGGCACCACTCGTCATCGTCCTCTTCCTTGGGCCCATCCGGAAGCCACTCTTTCTTGTCCAGGATCTTCTCATTCTCGATAGAGTCCACGTCATACAGGTAGTCGTCGCTGTATCGCACTTTCCTCTTGGCCCGCAACCCATAGTTCTGCTGAATGAAGGAGCCGGAGTGGTCCCGGGACAGGTACCGGCTGCAGTCCTTGATATCCCGCAGCACGTCGTAGGAGGACTCTGTGCAAGTGCTGTCGTCACTAAACTCCCCGGAGTCCTCTGTGGAATTCACCGAGTCCAAGAAGTGGCTCCTCTTGGAGCCTACATACTGCACCACCTCCGTGCTGTTCAAAGATTTATTTAAGGCAGCTTTCTCCTCCTCCTCGCCATCCTCTTCCTCGCCATCCTCCTCCTCCTCCTCCCCCCAGATGATGCCTTCCTCAGATTTGAATTGAGAAGGGTCGGCGATGCCACTGGGCCCCCTCTTCAGGGTGCTCCTGCTGTCCCTTTTGGTGCAGTTGCTGAACACGCTAGGGAAGAAATTGAACTGGGCATCCTCTTGTAGGGTGGTGGTCTTCTCCCGCACATTGTCCTGGAAAGATTCATATCTAATCTTTAGGGAGCAGACATCGCTTCCCAAGGTGGAATCGTCGTCATCGAACATGTAATTATCCACGTCTTCCTCGGAAAACAGATTTACAGAAAGCTCATTTTTGGAGCAGAGGTCAAGCAGCTCAATTTTACTTTCACTAATGAAAGATTCAAAATAGCCCCATTCCTGGTTGGGATTTGTTAGTAAAGGTTCCTCACCGTTGCATTTGTCTAATAGTAATCCCTCATAATAATTTTTCTGAGTGGGGTCCTCCGAATCGCTGTCAGATTTCTCTGCATCTCTTTTGTCCGCTGCCCTCGATTTATGCATAGGGAAGCTTAAAAGCTGGTCTGAAAGCAGTTGATCCCCGTATCTCATGGTTTCTCCTGTGCTCATGCAGTGAATCCCTATATCAGAGACCGAACAGGTGTCATAATCCCTATTTATATCCCCCACTTTCAAGCTTATTCCCGGCTCTGCATCAATGCCGTCCTTGGATTCAATAAAACAGCCCAGACAGGTCCGGCTTGGCTGCATCAAGCAGTCACCCGTCAAGGCTGACATGCCTCCAGGTTCCATCATGGTGAAAGGAGCCTTCTCACAGTCGCCCGGCAGTGACCAGGAGCTCATGCCCTTTGTCACGCAGGAGGTGAGGGAGATGGCGTGGGCGGAGGAGTCATCCGAGGCGTGCTCGGGGACATCCGTGAGCCTCAGAGGCGACGGGGGGCTCAGCAAGCAGGGCTTCTTGGAAGTCAAGGGAGGCAGCGCCCGGTGGCACGCGTGGTTTTCCTTCGCAGCTGTCGTCAAGGCTGAGAACGTGACCACGGCCTCGGCGGTGGTGCAAGGCCTCTCATCGCCATCCAGGGTGTGCGATTCTGGGCAGGAGGGTAGGGAAACAGGGAGGGAGGAAAGAAAGGAAAAGAGAGAGGAGTTACAAGGCTTGCAGTTCTGCTCCAGCTTGCCACCTCGCTCCCCTTCTCTCCAGGGTTTGGTGGTGACTTTGCCCAACTGCTCCTCTGGGAAGTGGCAAGACACCCTTCCCGTAAGAGCACGATTCTTCCCTCCTGGATCTAATTCATAGAATCACAGATTCAGAGAAGGTGAATCAACCATTCACCTTCCAGAATGGTTGGAAGGAACCTTTCAAGGTCATCTAGTCCAACCTCCCTGCACTCAGCAGGGAAATCTGCAACTAGAGCAGACCCAAACAGCCTGACCTGGAATGGTTCTAGGGATGGGACATCTCCCAGCTCTCTGGGCAACATCTGCCAGGGTCTCACCACCCTCAGCATAAACAATTTCCTCCTTCCATCCAGTCTAAATCTCCCTTTTTCAGTCTCAAACCATCACCCCTTGTCCTGTCCCAATAGGTCCTGCTAGAATGTCTGTGCCCATCTTTCTTCTAGGCCCTTTAAGTATATCACGCGGTGATGTGCAAGGAAGGGAGAGGCAAGCTCAGGCAAGCTCTCCTCTCGCTGCAGCCAGCTGGAAGAGGTACAAGAGTATCATAAAACCCCAAACTCATCCCTTCCTTCCTCCTCATACACATGCTGTTACCTGGATACTGCCTTCCAAATCTTACAAGGTTATTAAAATAAACCAAACCAAGCCTAATACAAATGTTCCCATTAACACTGAAAAAAAATGAAGGGAAAAACAAGATCCTTAAAGAAACAAAGCAAGCCAGGGATGCAGTGATGGCACCAACTCTCAGGGAATTCCAGAAACATTTGGCCAATGCTCTTAGACACATGGGGTGACTTTGGGGTTGTCCTGTGCAGAGACAGGAGTTGGACACGATGATCCTGGTGGGTCCCTTCCAACTCAGGACATTCTGTGATCCCCTCTGCAGTGTCTGCAGCTTAAAACACATCTGAACTGCATTACTGCTCTAAATTGAGAGAGTTACACCTCTTCTTACAGACCCAGTAGTCTTTCTGTCCCTGTCCACACCAAGGAATGGTAGAAGGTAACACAGTTTCAAGCCATTAATTGTTAGTATTACTCTGGGCTTTGCCATTCTTCCCTAATCTCTCAAAAAACATTTTTAATAATGTAAGGATCTTTTTCAACCTAAGGATTTTTTTTAAACCTAAGGATTTATTTATTTTTTTTTAACCTAAGGGTTTCTTATTTTTACCTCATTCTGCTCTTTGATGGCAGAATAAAGTTATGAAGATACTTCTAGCAGACTTCTGGCTCAGTAGATTCAATAGATGATATCACCCTTACAATTTAAACACGATGTCTTTTCATCCATGAACAGGCTCTGGTATCTCTGTATCAAAATATATATATACATAAATATATATACACCAAGGTGTGTATTCAGAGCAGCTGGAGACCTCTGCTGACTCAGAGCTGAGCCTGCTGCTTTTCTAGGGGCTCACATCTTACCTTTTTCGTGGCTCCACTGAAGGCTTGGAGGGTGAAAGCAGAAGGGGCACAGGCTTCCTGAGGAGGGACAAGGGCTTTAAAATGCAACAGGAGCACCAGGCTGTCACAAGAAATGGGGCATCCAAAGGGACTTGGCACCCACATGGCTGCTGTGACCTCTGCAGTAAGTGCTTTGATTCACAAATGAGACAAAAGCAAGTTTCCTCCTACAGACTATCCCAGCATGGTGGGGGCTGGAAGGGACCTCTGGGGATCATCCAGTTCAATTCCCCTGCTAAAGCAAGGTCACCCACAGCAGGCTGCCCAGGATCACCTCCAGATGGGATTGGAATCTTTCCAGAGAAGGAGATTCCACAACCTCTCTGGGTTGCTCACAGACCCAAACAACCTGAGCTGGAATGGTTCCAGGGATGGGACATCTCCCACCTCTCTGGGCAACCTGGGACAGGCTCTCACCACACTTGGTGTAAAAAGTTTCCTCCCCATACCTAGTCTCAATCTCCCCTTTTAGTTGCAAGCCATCAGCCCTTGTCCTGTCACAACAGATCATGCTAAAATGTCTGTCTCCAGCGATTCTTCTAGGCTCTTTAAGTCCTGAAAGGCTGCGAGAAGTTCTCCCTGGAGCCTTCTCTTCTCCAGGCTCAGCAACCCCAACTCTCTCAACCTGTCCCCACAGCAGAGAGCTTACAGCCCTCAGATCATGTTTGTGGCCTCCTCTGGCCCTACTCCACCAGGTCCACGTCTCTCCTGTGTTGAGGACTCCAGAGCTGGCCCCAGCACTGCAGCTGAGGTCTCCCCAGAGCAGAGGCACAATCCTCTCCCTGCCCTGCTGGCCATGCTGCTGGAGATGCAGCCCAGAACACAGTTGTCTCCTGGGCTGTGAGCACACATTGCCTCCTCATGCCCAGCTTTTCTCTCACCAGGACCCCCAGGACCTTCTCCACAGAGCTGCTCTCCAACCCTCCATCCCCAACCTGGATTGATACTGGGGGTTGTCCTGACCCATATGCAGGACCTTGCACTTGGCCTTGTTGAACCTCTTGAGGTTCATATGGGGTCTCTTCCCCCCTAAAGGGTTAATAAATAAACAAAGAAATAAAGAAGATGATTTTTGAGTCCCTCCTACCAGTTTTCAGATGAGAAATGCAGAGGTGGTGTCTTCTTTCCTTTAGCACCAAAACAAATTAACCAGTGCAGCTCCACTTCAGATGTAAAATAAAATCAAAATCAGCTTGGAGCTGACAGGAAGCATGAAAAATATGAGGATAAAAGAAGAATGTCTGTGAATGTTGTAAGACTCCTAAAAGGGGGAGGCAGAAAGCTGAAATTCAATCTGAAATGCTGCATTCAACAAGCAGAGATGCTATGATCTAAAATAAATTGTCTCTAGGTGTTTCCTCAGGTTTATCCTTGTGTAAGAGAACTGAACTCCTGTGAAATACAAATGCCAAAACTTGATTTTCTAGGGCTTGTATCATCTTAAAATCAGGAGCAGGTTCAAGTGATGTTCTAAGGGAAACAAGGCTACAAATGCTGGAGAAACAAAACCACCTTTTCCAGTTTAACTCACCCACCATCCAAAAGCCTGAGCAGAAATACACTGGCCCACCTTGCTGTCAGCCAGCTCCTAAGGGAGACCAGGCTCCACCTGGGCACCCTCTGGATTCACTGCAGCTTATAGTCAAGGTGACAGGAGGCAACAAGCATCAGCCCCATCCCCTGTGCCATCAATGGTGAGGAGTTGGCATCAGAGCTATCTGCTGGCTCACTGCTTTGGGTTCAGCAGCCACTCCTACAAACAATGTTTAATTACAGCACTTTTTAAGCCCTGTTTAATTGAATTTCATGGGAGCAAGATCAGGTGCTAGAAGTCACCCTTCTTTACTGTGCAGGTAAGCATTGATTTTACTGCCTGATAGATTAGACAAGGGAACCATGGCTAGAGTATCTCCTTGGAGCTCCAGGAGCTGTCATCAGCTGCAGCTTCACCACGTGTTGCTATGAAGGAGATGGGCTGACAAAGATGGACACCTCCAGAACTACAGCCTAGGGGTGAGCACAAGTGTAGACTTCATCTGCCACCAGCACATGTCATGGGGTCCTCCCAGGCACCCACATGCCTGGAGTTGCTCCAGGTTTTGGATAATGAACAAGAACATTTGCCTCTACACACCTTGCTTTGAGATGGCAGAAGGGTTTGAACGTAGAAGAGGTCAGAGGACCACGTCCTTGATACCTAATAGGGTGAAATTTAGATGTAAATAAATCTCTCTCTCAAGATTTCTAGGCCAACACAAAGTGTAAAAAGCCATGACATTAAAACTAAAAACGTGGTGAAGGATGAAAATGACAAGCTCTGCCCCAACCCTGGACTACCACTGCACTTACAACTGAAGTCCAACTGACTTGAGAAGATGCTCAGAGGCAGATCTCTTTCAGTCAGGTTTTCAGGCAGCAGAGCACTCTTACTCCTTAGTTATAGCTTTGGAAAGCAAGTATGGAATGGATTAAATAGACAAAGTTAGGTATTCTGGGCAGGTTGCTGGAAGGGCCTGATCCTTCCTCACTGGAATGACTGGGAGCATGGCTGTGGCCAGCAGCACCTGTGCAGTGTTATGGGCTAGGGGATCCAATGTGCTGGCTGGTGGGCCATGTAGAAAAGGCAACAATGAGCTGACAAGTCTGAGCTGCCCTTCCCATGGGTGCTAAAGTGGGATTGTTTCTTCTACCCAGTCTCAAACTTCTCCCTAGTTTCTAAGGACTAAGCATCCTTCAGTCAAACTCTACAGAGATTGGCCAATGGGTTCATAAGTAATAGGGAAGAGAGGGAAAGATTCCCAACAGTCACATGCAGACTTGTTTAACTTTTCTCCCTAAGAAACCAAACTAAGGATCCCTAATTCCAACTGCTGGTGCCCTCAGACACTTCCAACCATGCCTATGCCACAGGCAAAAGCAGTACTTGGTAAAGACCTCCAAGGTGTAGCTGGAGTGACACCTGTGCAGAAAATCCCCACTCACCCTAGTGCTCCACATGGCAGAGATACTTGCAAACCACTCAAATGAAACAGAAGAAAAGAATTAGGAAAAGAAGTTGGCTTGCAAGTTGTGGCTGCTCCCTCATGTACTGTTAATTAAGTTCCTTACCATTTTCTTTCACCCCATTAATCAGGATAGTTTCTTGGTCTTCTGAGGCACAATCCTGCTCTTGTTGGTCATCCATCAATTTAACCTCTTTCTGTTCACTCCATGCCCCACTGCATCTGGCCAACCTGCACATTTCCAGAAACATAACCACAGTCAGTACAAATCCCAGAACTGGCTCAAGGAACCATGAATAAAACCCAACAATAAAAGCACCCCAGCATCACCTCACCTGCTGCCCTTACCCTGCTCAAGAAGACAAACTATTTATTTAGGCTGCTGTATTTTCACTCTTCCACTCCAAAAGCCAAGTCCAACATGTATTGGGGAGGTTCAAATGCTATATGTCAACCATTTCCTTCCCCAAAGACCTTCTCTAAAAGGTGGAGTGATGCTCTGCAACCCTTCCCAACACCCCAATTTGCAAAAGGAGGTAAGTGTGATTAGGAAATGGCTTCAAGTTGCACCAGGGGAGGTTCAGACTGAATATTAGGAAGAATTTCTTCACCCAGAGGTTATCAGGCATTGGCCCTGGCTGCCCAGGGAGGTGCTGGAATCACCATCTCTGGAACTGTTCAAAAACTTTGTTGATGTGGTGTTGGGCCATGGTTTAGTGGTAAGCATGGCAGTGTTGGGTGAATGGTTGGACCTGATGATCTCAAGAGGTCTTTTCCAACTATAATGAGTCTATCATCTCCAGATGGGAGAGTGGAGACATAAAGAGAAGAGGACCTGCCTCAAGACCCCCTAAAAGGCCTTGTTCAGACAACAGCAACTCTGCATTGGAATTGGAAATGAGATGCAGATGTCCCACGTGACAACTGCTCACCCTAGCTACCAGCTACCACTTTAGTCTTCCAATTATGGAAAACTCCCCCAAAAAGCAGGACTTCAGGAAAAAATATCTTTAGACTCATTCTTCATTCAATACACTTCATCACTAGAGCTCCTTCCTTGGAAGCCTTGCTCCCCAGTTGTCTACCACCACCTGCACCGTCCTCACTGGGTAAAGCTTCATCTTGGTTGTATGATCAGCACTGGAGGCTGACTGGACTTGATGATACTTCCCCAAAGGAGCAAAACTGAGATCAGAATCCAGCCCAGATTTTCTCCCTTCCTCTGCTGAAGATCTCCTCATGTTGCAATGATCACCTGGCTATGGAGAGGGACACCATGCAACAGGGAGATGTGGCCAAGTCCCCAGGCAGGGGCAGCCCATGGTGACCCTCATCAGAGCTCCCAATGGATGGAATTTCACCTCCTTGACTGTAAATTCAAGTGACAACCTATTATTTTTTCCTTCTGGCAACCTGAACTCAACTTTTTCTCTCTCATAGAACAGGTACTAGATTGATGCATTGGTTTGAGTGCTCTTTTCACAGAATCACAGGATGTCCTGAGTTCAGAGAATCATAGAATGTTAGGGGTTGGAAGGGACCTAGAAAGATCATCAAGTCCAACCACAAGGATCATCCAGTCCTAACTCCTGTCTACCTACAAGACAACCCCAAAAGTCACACCATGTGTCTAAGAGCATTGCTCAGATGCTTCTGGAGTTCTCCCAGGTTTGGTGCTGTGACTGCACCCCTGGGGAGCCTGTTCCAGTGCTGCTGACTTTTGGGTTTTATTTTGGTTTGTTTTTTTTTAAATCAACATTTGTCAATGTCTGATCTTCCCACTGTATTCACTGCCTTGGGTTCAGCAGCCAAACTTCAGTCATATTCAGATCTGAGTTCCTCTTAATTAAGGTGGAATCTTTACAACCCTCTTAGCACACAAAGCCTTCCCTGAACTTAAAGATGTTGTTCCACTAAGGGTAAAATAAGAGGAATGAGCAGCAGTAGCTCAACTCCTTTGCATATTTAGAGGAATATTTAACCAACTCTGAGAGCTTAACTTTGATGCAAATCCTTATTTCAAAGCTCTCCCCAACACCAGTTGGCTTCCTGCAGTAAGACTCTTCTCTCTTACCAGCACCCACACCCTCCCCACCACCACCCTGGCCTTCCACAGTGGTGGAGGAAAGCTCCAGGTGAAACATCACTGATGTGTTGTAACAGGAGTGACTTGAAGCACCAAAGGGAGCACAGATCAGGCATCATCAGGAGTTCCTTCCATGAGACTTGAAGAAGATTAATGTCCAAGTGTGAAAGCTGCTCTGCGTTTTCCACTAAGTCTCCAACTTCATGCCTCCTTGATAATATCTGCCTATTAAATGTATCTTAATTAATAGAAATACTAATAAATTAAGGGTTTAAAATATCTATTAATGGCAATATTAATAAAATATCTTAAGCATCAGGAGAACCAGAGGCTTCCCAGGAGACCAGAGAACAACCACTGACCTCATACATGGGCCAGCATGACTTCCGGGGAGGGGTCTGTTTGCTCTCTGAGGAAGCTCTGAGAGAAGGAAAAGCACAGTTGAGTAAGGAGCTCCAGAAGATTGTGACCTGCACACCCTCATGGCTTGCCAGGTGGAAGAGAAATGCCCAAAGATCTTCCATTTCAACTGGCTGTGGGCAGGTAGGGTTGGAGGAGGCACATTTGGCAGTGCATGTTTACAGATCTGCACCTCTTGTTCACTTCAACACACTTGGTGTGGATGATGAGACAATCATCTTCACTGTACAGAAGGTTACAATCAGCTTTTCTGCACAGCCTGATCTCCATCATCTCTCTGAAGTGCAGAGGTGGTGCTCTGATAGAGGCTTCCCCATCCATGGGCAGCAGCAGATGCAAAGGAAAAGGAGAGAGGCTCTGTCACCACACTCTGCTTGGACTGTCTGTAGCTGAGGGCCTTCACCATTCTGAAACTACACTCACAATTTATCCTATTCATTCCCCTAATTATTGCCATCCTTGTTGATGTTCCTGGCCTCCATGGCACCTTGAGGTGATGCATGCATCAGCTTCCATGCTGCATGGAATGGATCTGCTTTTGTGTGCTTTGAACCTGCTGTCCTCCAAAGGATGGGGTCATGTGTCCTCCCAGAATCACAACCACAGTCCTAGAGTACAGACTATGACCATCACACCTGGCAGAGTTAGGTTTAAGGTTGGACTTGATGATCTTAAAGGTCTTTTCCAACCTAAACAATTCCATGATTTAAGTATTTAATACTATTAAGAAGAGAATTGTGGCAACATTTCAAGCTCTCCAACTACATCAGCTAAAGGAGGATACTACTGATCTTCTCACTGTTCAATGTTTAACCCACAGGAACCAGGCTGAGGGTTAAGAGCTGGTCCAGCAGAAAGCTTCATCCTGCAAGTTAAGCCCTTGTTTTATCACTTGAATAAGCTGAGGCTTGCAGTTGGAAGCTCAGAAGCACAGGCATGGGTTGGTTGACCTGATTTTTGCCTGGGTGTACTGGTTGGTAGGGATTTGGTGTAAAATGCCACAGGTGACCTCTTTCCAGCCACAACCTAAGCACAGCCATATTAAACTAATGGCTTGCAATGCATCAAACAAGACAAAAGCAGAAACAATAATTCTCCAATAATGTAACTTTGTCACTTCCAGCCCACAAAACATCTCCAGAGAGAAAATAACAATGTGGAAATAAACCAGGAGCAAGATCCCAAGCATTTTAAAAGGCATCACCCTATTACTGCTGGGATTTCATAGAAAGGTTTGGGTGGGGAGGCACCTTTCAAGCTCATCTAGTCCAACCCCCTGCAGTCAGCAGGGACATCTGCAAATAGATCAGGTTGCTCAGAGCCCCAAACAACCTGACCTGGAATAGTTCTGGGGATGGGACATCTCCCACCTCTCTGGGCAACATCTGGCAGGTCTAGTCACCCTCAGTGTAAAAAATGTCTTCCTTAGGTCTAGTCTAAATCTCTCTCTTCTAGTTTCAAACCATCACCTCTTATCCTGTCACAACAGGCCCTGCTAAAAGGTCTGTGCCCATCTTTCTTCTGGACTCCTTGAAGTAATACCTCCTCCTTCATATTTCCTGGGCACCAGCCTTGTACTGTTGGAGCTTAATACACTCCTCCCAAGCAGAGGAGAAAAAAACCCAAACATCCACCAGCTCAAACTAAAGAGTCTCCTAGACTGACTGAAAGTCCACCTACACATATGGGAAGCAGACTAGATGGACTAGTTTCTGAGGTAGTGACAACTGGTGCAGAATGAAAGCTGCAAGAGTCCTGCTGCAGAAACCAAAGGTCACTAGACAGAAGCCGACTTGCTAGATCCCATTTCCACACTGAGTTAGATCACGAGGCTAGATGGAGAAGGAGCATCCAAAGTGAAGGGAAAGCTTTTTATGGAGTAAGTGGGGGAAGAAAGTGCAGCAGAAAGAAAAGATGTGGCTTTTTTTTTCTTCCTGCTGAGTTGTAAGTGCAGGTGTTCTACGTGTGCAGTTTGTACCGCTCGAAAAATAGAGCTTTAGAGAAATTAATGACATGTCAGAGCCTCTGACAGCTCTTTTAAGAGTTATGATCCTTCTGAATGAAAACATTAGATACTTAAAAAGAAATACCATGTAAATGTCTCCCAGATATTTACATTCAGAGGAGTAATAGTAGGAGAGACTTCAGGTCTACCCATGGTAGGAATGGATAGTGATCGTGCTGTGCTCTTCCTAACGATGACATTTACTGCTCTTGCAGGACTTGATCAGCTCTCCTGCAGAAGCACACAACAGGGTTCAAGGGCATCTGCTAGGACACAGTCATGAGCAGAAAAACAACAATGCTCCTCCAAAAGCCTGATCCACCTCTCTAGCCCCATAGGGCTGCAGGCCTGAGCCCACAGCTCCTCTCTAAAGCAAGGCCACCACACCACGCATCTCGTCTGGGATGGAAGTGAGCAGCAAGACCTCTACAGAGGGAAATGTTCACATCATTTTCTGTCTGGGCTTTTTTCTTCTCCTTTCTTCTTTTTTTTTCCCCTCCCCCTTCCTTTTTTATTTTTTTGCCCTGACAAAACCTGGGCAGGACACAGAATAGAGAAACCTTCATCTTGATCACATCAAGGAGCTGGTGCAGTGATGCCAGGCTCACTGTTTACTGACCTGAAGGATGCCATTTTCCTACCAGACCCTGAAATTCCCAAATCCCTTTGGTTTGTCCAGGAGGAGAAGCCCTGCCCTAACCCTGCTGCCACACTAATGCTGATCCAAGCCAAGATGCTGTTGGCCTTCTTGGCCACCTGGGCACTCTGCTGCCTCATCTTCAGCTGCTGTTGACCAACACCCCCAGGCCCTTTTCCTGGAGGCAGCTTTCCAGCCATTCCTCCCCAAGCCTGAAGCATTCATGGGGTTGTTGTGACCCAAGTGTAGGACCTGACACTTGGTTTTATTGAACCTCATCTCACTGGCCTCAGCCCATCCATCCAGCCTGGCCAGATCCCTCTGTAGAACCTCCCTACCCTCAAGCAGATCAACACTAACACTCAACTTGGTGTCACCTGCAAACTTAACTGAGGTTGCCCCCTATCCCCTCACCCAGCTCACTGATAAAGATGGTGATAAAGAAGGCCTCTGTGGGTCAATCCCAGCAGTGAGCATCTAAAACCCTTCACAAAGGTGAAGTTTGACAGAGCCAGTGTTAGCTGAGCAACAGGTTCAGCAACCTAGGTATAAATACAGACAAAAGCCTCCAATTAGGAATTAATCTGAGTTCTGTGGTGGGAAAAAAAAAATGAAGTTGAGAAAAAAAAAAGAGCTTGTAGAGAAAATGGAGAACACAAAAGCCATGAAAAGAAGAAACAATCTCAGAAGTAGTGTGTTCCCAGAAGGTGTAAAGGATGGATGGCTTGTTAATATTCATGGCAAGCCTCCACTTTTTCCTCCACTGAAAGCAGATGCAACAATTATCACAGAGCCCAAGCCCCAACTCCAGCAGACCCTGAGATATGATATTAAGAGCAGACTATCTGAGAGCCAGCTCTGAAATAAATGACACTTCTTGACCTGACTCTGGGAGGACATAAGGGGCAAGTGTTTCAAGACCTGTCACAAACAACTTTAAGGGAAAAGGAAGGAAGTGAACAAAATTATAGCCTTCTTGACAAAGCACACGTAAAATAGAGAGGGAGCTCTCTCTGTAAATGTATTCCTACACATCAAGAGCAGCAGCAGATCAGAAAGGGAAAAGGCAGCAATTAAAATCCTTGAGAAGCTGCAACGCTTGAGGGAACATCTGAAATATGGTGGATTTCAGCAGAGTGCTTAGGGAAGGGACAGCTCTAAAGCCAAAAGAGGAGAGTACCAAACTGCAAAGAAAGAGAGTGGAGAATCACACTCTCTTGGGTGCATTCAGAAGAGTGTGGCCATCAGGTGAAGGGAGGTTCTCCTCCCCCTCTACTCTGCACTAGGGAGGCCAAAGCTGGAGTCCTGGGGCTAGTTCTGGGCTCCCCAGATCAAGAGAGACAAGAAACTGCTGGAGAGTGTCCAGGAGAGGCTAGGAAGATGCTGAGGGCACTGGAGCATCTGTGGGAGGAGGAAAGGTTGAGAGCCCTGGGGCTGCTTAGCCTGGAGAAGAGCAGCCCCAGAGGGGAGCTGCTCAAGGCTGAGCAAGAGCTGAAGGCTGGGGGCAAGAGGCTGGGGCCAGCCTCTGCTCAGTGGTGGCCAGGGCCAGGCCAAGGGGCACTGGGCACAAACTGGAAGCCAGGAAGTTCCAGCTGAGCAGGAGGAGAAAGTTGTTTGGTGTGAGGGTGTTGGAGCCCTGGCCCAGGCTGCCCAGAGAGGTTGTGGAGTCTCCTTCTCTGGGTCTGCTCTTCTCCAGGCTAAGCAGCCCCAGGGCTCTCAGCCTTTCCTCCTCCTACAGATGCTCCAGGCCCCTCAGCATCTCCCTAGCCTCTGCTGGACGCTTTCCACTAGTTCCTCATCCCTCTTGAACTGGAGGAGCCAATAGTACTGCCAAACACAGCCTGTGTTTTTGGCCTTCCCTCTTTAAAAGCACCTGTATTCCAAACCTGTAGGTTTCACTCAACCTCTGGATATAAAGTTAAGATAAATCAGAAATCTTAAGTGTCTACATTGCTGAGAAAATTAGGTTGGAATGATTAAAAAGAACCCAAGTGCCATAAATCTGCAAAGGTTGAAAATTCAGTGTGATTCTGGGGTATTAGCCTACAAAAAGATGAGGACCTCTCCAAAGCTAATTATGCATCAGCTTGGTCTAAAATAACAAAAGCCATTAAAGAAGAGTTTGGGCAGAATTGCTGCATTTAAATGAACTTCTTACCAAAATGATCTTTTTTTGGGGCATTGTATTTATGAATAGGTCTACATGAAAGTATCTTAAAAGCTTAGCAAATTTCTCCCATGATCCAGTTTTGGGTCCCTTGCACACTGAGGTGCTGGAGTCTGTGCAGAGAAGGGCAAGCAAGGTGGGGAAGGGTCCAGAGCACAAGAGTTGTGAGGGGCAGCTGAGGGAACTGGGGTTGGTTAGCCTGGAGAAGTGGAGGCTCAGGGGAGACCTTGCTCTCTACAGCTCTCTGAAAAGAGGTGGGAGTAAGATGGGGCTTGGTCTCTTCTCCCAGGTGATGAGTGGACAAGAAGAAATGGCTTCAAGGTGCACCAAAGGAGGTTCAGATTGGATATTAGGAAGAATTTCTTCACCAGAGGGTTCTCAGGCATTGGCCCAGGGAGGTGGTGGAGTCACCATCCCTGGAAGTGTCCAAAAAACTTACAGATGTGGCACCTGAGGCTATGGTTTAGTGGTGAGCATGGCAGTGTTGGGTGGATGGTTGGATTTGGTCATCTCAGAGGGCTTCTCCAACCATAGTGATTTGATGATTCTAATCAGGAAACTTGAGAGACCCAAGTTAAGAGCATTAATAGGACAGAAGCTTATGAAGAAAGGAGATGTTTCCCAGTCCCTTGCAGACTGGATATTATGACAGAACTCAGCTGAAGAATGGTTTGTAAAATTTTGTTTGAAGATATGGAACCAAAACAGCACCAGGAATTGATTTCATAGAGCTATGGTGAATTAAAGACTCACTCCCAGACTTTACGCTTACCTCCTTCTCAGACTTCTTCAGGTACCCTGTCAGAAATATTCTTTTCTTGTCCCTGTCAACCAGTAGATTTAAAGAACAGAAGAAAGAAAATAGGATTTGTGGGGGATTTTTCTGTACAAATTAAAGTTGGGACTAAGGAGGGCAATTAAGTTTGCTGGTGCTGGAGGAGGATGTTACCAGCAGTAGCCCTAGTGGGGTAAACATTTCTCTTTTCTAATATCTTCAAATTAGAAATTTTATAGGAAAAAAACACAAGAAAAGGAAATCTTAACAAAGCTCATTTGTCTCTTATTAGCAATTAGCCAGCATGGACTCAGGATAAAAAAGTGTTAATTTCTAAAGTACACATAATTGTCATAAAAGCACAGAGAGGAAAACTAAACAACTGAGTGCTTGGCTTAGGCACAGGAAGAAATGAAGCAAGAAGAAGGGGAGGAAGGGCTCCTTCCTCCTGGAGTTTTGTTGCATTGATGATCAAATGCTAAAATGCTGGGTTTGAGAAACTAAAGAAAGAAGATTGCTAGGAAAAAGGCAAAGGTGAGAGACTCTTCCCCCAAAAAGGGGTGATATTCCTCATGGATGTGGAAGACAAAAATTCCTTAGCCATTAGATCCAAGTTTCTAGCCAGATCCTGTGAATACTCATGAACAACCTGAAGTTTTAGAAGGATCTTGCTGTTTTATGTAGGTATAAATGACTATACTGATTGCAGGTGGGCTCTTCCAAACCATTTCCTTTTCAGACTTCCAACTGGATACAATTCCTGGGAGATGGGAAAGCAAAGCCTGTGCTTTTAGCCTGGGGAGGACAAAGCTGGGTCTAGAGCTTTGTCACTGTGCAAATCAGTAAAGCAAATAAACTTTCTTCTGCTCATTTGCCTTTCACAGAATCCTTCAGGTTGGAAGAGACCTCTAAGGTCATCAAGTCCAACCATAAGACTATCACCCCTATGCCACTAAACCTTTAATTACACAACCAGGTAGCAGCTCTTAAATACTTCATCAGCATCATCACCACCACTGTGCTTCCCCAGAGCCCACCTCAGTGTATTGAGTCTGCCAGAGGCCAATCTAAAAGTGACTTACACTTGTAGAATCTCTACAGCACCTACCTACTGACACAGTTTCACAACAGTGAGTGGTTTCCTATAGCTGACACAGTTGGACCACCAAATTTTAGGGGTTAAATGGCTTCACAGTCCCAGCCCATGATGTGCATCTGAAGGAGCAAAGGCTTCCAACTAAAAAGGGAATAAAGGGGAGGTAGGAAAAGCAAATGATCAAAACACTTATCACACAGAGAAAAGAACTTATTAAGCCCCAAAAGGAGTCTGAATTGATGACAATTATAAGAGACCATCCATTTTTAGCTAATAATTCAGGGGGAAAAAAAAAAAGGATGAATTATTTGAGGAATAATATGTGATCATTTATTTAAAGGCTTATTCTAATGTATATGCTGGAGGAAGCAGAGTTCAGGTTGTAGGAACACTTTTAACACTTTCCTTTCTGGATGGCAGTGTCTTGCAGGGATTGAATAGCACTGGATTTAGCTTTAAAATAGAGTGTCTGGCTTAGTTGAGAGGCCTCCTGCATTTCTAACCCAGCAAGTCACTGCACAAGGCCCTTTTAAACACGTTCCACTTTCCCTCTTTGCCTTTAATAAATCTGCCAACGTTTACCTTTGAGAACTGCTTCATGTATTTCCAATTCCCAAACAGCCTCATCTATGGCTCTGTGTGCCTTCACAGTTCACCCCATTAGATGGAAATGTCAATTAAACAGAAAGCCACCATCTCTTAATTATCCCTTGGAAAGATTTTTTGGGTTCTGCCAAACGCCGAAGGAAATTTCCAAAGGCAACAACCCTGCACTAAGGGAGACTGCAGCTCCTAAGAGCTCAGGTCCAAACCTCCATCTGTATCCAGGTAACAATCTGGAATGCTGATATTTAAGAGGAAAACTCTCTGGACAGCTGCCCCAGCTTCCTGGGAAGGGATGTTTAGTTAAAGTGTTGGATATCACTGATAGAAGATGTGGAGATGTCACCCTGTGGCTGAAGCGTTTTCTCCCAGTGCTGAATTATTCACCCGTGAACCTCAGATGTGAAATCCAAATGCTCTGGTACTGCCCTGCCTTTAGACAATGGCTAATTCCTTTCTGTGCCACTGCAGGGTCTCTTCATCAGCTTGCTTTCATCTATAATCACAGCCAGGTCATGGATTATTAGTCATATTCACTGCAGAATTCAAACCCCACTACACCAATCAACCAGCCCAGGACTCCTGAAACGCTCTCCTGCGTTAATAACTGCGTGGCTCAGCACCACGCTGGAGAATCTCTCTGCTCCCAGTGCTAGCTTACAGTGGCCAGAGGCACTATGGTATGGATTGTCCTCCTGGATTGGGCACTGGGGAGGCCACACCTTGAATCCTGAGCTCAGTTTTGAGGCCCTTACTCCAAGAAGGACATTGAGTTACTGGAGCGTGTCCAGAAACGGGCAATGAAGGTGGTGAAGGGTCTAGAGCATGAGTCTTGTGAGGAGCAGCCCTTCTCTGGATCCTCTCCAGCCTGTCCCCATCATTTTTGCACTGCTGGGGCCAAAACTGAACCCAGTATTCTAGGTGTGGCCTGACCAGCACTGAGTGGAGTGGGATAACAAATTCTTCACCTCTGCTGGTGATGCCCTGGTTGGTACAAGCCTGCATCCTGTTGGCTTCTTGTTCAACTTGTTTCTCAAACTAAGAGGAAGTGGACAGGTTTCTCCATGCTTTCTCCACACAAACATAGCAGGAGGGAAAAAAAAAAACCCAACCACCCACAAAACCCATAAGCAAAGGCATTTATCAGCTGTTGCTGGAGGTGCTACTCTGCATATGGAGCCACGTGGCTGCAGCTGAGAGAAGGCCCTCGGTTATGTTCCCAACGGTAGCGACTCTTGGAGAACAAGAGGCAAAAATACTATGGGCAAAGCCAGGGTGAAAATAAATAGGTAAACATCCTCTGGCTGACATTAGTTAATAGATCACAGCTTCATTCACTGAGGGCAGCCATGAAATCAATTCTTCATTAGAAATAAAAACCAATGATAGCCAAATCTGTGCTCACCATCAGAGCCAGGCAAGGAACGATGTCACGGGGAGGGAAACTGAGTCCTTGCTCCATGTCCTACATCTGATTTGTCTTCCCCTAGCAAAGCTTAGCAAAGCTCTGCTAAGGAACTTTGTTTTCCACAAAACAAAAGTTTTTTGTCATTTTTGCTCAAAAGCAAATAATCTGTCTTCTCCCAAACTTGCTCAGAAGTCACCAGTGATGTGTTCCCACTTTATTGTCCTTTCCTGGCTGAATTGGTAGCACTGACAGAAACCACAGGATGAATAAAGACCAAAACCAAGCCAAAAGTAGCCTATTGAAAGCAAACTGAAGGATCATTTACAGAATCACAGAATCATTCTGGTTGCAAAAGCCCTCTGAGACCATCCAGTTCAACCATCCACCCAACACTGCCATGCTCACCACTAAACCATGGCCCCAAGCAGCACATCTCCCTGTTTTTGGAACATTTTATGGTTCCCTACCAATTCCCCTGGAAAACCAAGACCAGATAAAGGATAACTCCTTATCTGTGATAAGAAGGAACCTGCTGGAATTTCCTGCAGACCACAGCATGGTCATGAGAAGGTAACAAGGTAAATTCTGCCCAGCCCTCCAGCAGCACGTGTGCTGGTGCCACCACCAACCTCTCCTTGAATAAAACAAGCTTGGAGGAAGGAACAAGGTTCTTCTGAGAATGCTGCAAGCATGAGAATATCTGCTATGACTGCAGAGACACAGGCAACCACTACAAACACAGTATTTGTTTGCCAAAGCAACGTGGAGGCTGCACCTCAAGGCTCTCCTCTTGGGTCACTTTGCTCATGTCCCCAGTGTCACCCACCTCTCTGTCACCTGCATGTGCCACCCTGGTCCTCAAATGCATCCAAAGATTTAAGGGAGGACCATCCTCATGGGAATGCCTGGCTGAAAGGTTACTCAAGAGGAAGTGCATCTTGATCTTCAAGAGAAGGATGCAAGTGATGGATGGACAACCAGAGATGCCAGACCAAATTCAGCCTTCAGCTAATGAAATGATGGTTGAGATCAGTCCCAGACTCTGCAAACAGCAATGGAAGGGGATAGACATACAAAGGAAAATGGAGCCTACAGGTTCTAGCTTGGCAGGAGAAATGTCATCAGAAAGGAGCAGTGTCATCTGTTGGAGGCTCAGGGAGACCTTCTCACTCTCTGCAATTCCCCTGAGAGGAGGCTGGAGTGAGGTGGGGGTTGGCCTCTTCTCCAAAGCAACAAGTAATAGGACAAGAGGAAATGGCTTCAAGTTGCTCCAAGGGGAGGTTTAGGTTGGATAATAGGAAACATTTATTCACTGAAAGAGTGAATAAGCATTGGCCCAGGCTGGCCAGGCCAGTGGTGGAGTCACCATCCCTGGAGGGCTTTAAAGGCTGTGTAGATGTGGTGCCAAGGGCCATGGTTTAGTGGTGACCTGGCAGCACTAGGTTAACACCTGGACTCGGTGATCTTAAAGGTCTTTCCCAACCAAAACAATTCTATGACTCTCTGATTCCACATCCTGTGACAGCACAAGGAGACACAGCCACCTTCAAGGGGCTGAAGACAATCCATACATCACCTCCTTCCCCTTCAGGCTTAACCAATCCTACTCTCCAACCTGTAATTGAAAGAAAATGCAAGGCAGGAGCTTGAAGATCCTGCACATCATACAGACAGCTGGAATGCCATTTGGACTTTCCAAACTATTTAGTGCTTTTTTTGGGTAGCAGCCCTTGATTATGTGGGGTTTTGGTCTATTTTGAGCTCAAACTGATTGGCAATTTAAAAAAAACCCAAAAACATGTTGCAAACTGCTCTGCTAATCACAGCTCCTCCAGCTATGGAGCTATACTAAAATAACATCAGGACTGAGACAGAAAACTCAGACAAGCCAGGAACTGCTGAGTTGTTGTTGCCTGCCCTGGATCCTTCATCTTGCCTGCTCACCAGGGGGTTGGACCTCTGGGGATCATCTAGTCCAGTCCCCCAGCTAAAGCAGGGTGACCTAGAGCAGGTTGCCCAGGATCACCTCCAGCTGGGGTTGGAATCTCTCCAGAGAAGGAGACTCCACAACCTCCCTGGGCAGATCCAGTGACTTTCCCTGACATCTGCCTGATGTCACCTGCAGTTTGATCTGGATAAGCCAAACTCCAAGCAGAGACACAGACCCAAGGCCAGCCCTGCTCACTGCCATGAGTCAATCAAGGGGTAGTCACTTGGGTTTACTGGTCCAAGGGTTCACAGGACCCTGCTCTGGATGGGGATGAGCTGCATCCAGGTATGGGACAGGCATCAGGAAGCACAAGGGAAGCAGCTCTTCAGAAGATGTGGATTAAAAATCTTCAGGCAGAAGAATCTGCCTCCCATATACTGAAGGGTGTCCCAGTTACTGACTGTGTTAAACAACAGATAAAAAGGGAAGGGGAACATTACCCTCACTGCTGGCTGACAAACACAAAGGTCAATAGTGAAGGATAAATCACCCAGTTCTCCCCTTCCATGCATTTCACTTTCCCTGGTGAAATAACCTCTACAATGAATTAAATCAAAGACCATCAGCAAGTTCAAGAACACATTTAAGGCAGATCTATTCATTCCAAGGAGGCTCTGTACAATGGGTAGCTTCCCCCTTCAAAAATTATTCCAAACTCCCCTGATCCCTTTTCATTCTTCTGCATCTTAACATTTAAAAGCAAGACATGTGGGGATATTTGCAGCAGAGAAACATGTTGTAGAAACCATGGTCTGCTGTAAAAATATCTCTTGCACAAAGACTTTCCACAGTACAGGGACAAGGACCACTTGTTGCTAAATTACTTTCACTCTGAGAGTGCAAAGACATATTTGTATGCACCATAAGTGGTGCTATTGTTGAGCAATTGGATGGAAGTCCAGCAAAACCTGTTCTGCTGCTTTTATTTAACCTCACTGAACTCAAAGTAATGGACAGGGAGGGTATCTAGGGAGAAAGCAGAGTCCTGTACATATCTTCCCCAAAGAGGAAGTTAAGGAATGTCTATTCCCTTGGAATCATAGAAACGCTAAGGTTGGAAAAGACCTCCAAGATCATCAAGCCCAACCATCAGCCTAACAGTGCCAGGTCACCACTAAACATGGCCCTCAAGAACCACATCTCCATGTCTTTTAAACCCCTCCAGGGATGGTGACTCCACCACTGCCCTGGGCAGCCTGGGCCAATGCCTAACCACCACCTTCAGGAAAAAAAATCTTTCCTCATGTCCACCCTAACCCTCCCCTGGCACAACCTGAGGCTGTTTCCTCTTGTTCTCTCACTTGTCACTTGAGAGAAGAGACCAACCCTCACTTGGCTCCAACCTCTTGCAGGGAGTTGAAGAGAGTAAGAAGGTCTCCCCTGAGCCTCCTCTTCTCCAGACTGAACAACCCCAGTTCCCTCAGCTGCTCCTCACAACACTTATGCTCTAAACCCTTCACCAGTTTCATTGCCCTCCTCTGGCTCCCTTAGCTCTTTTGGACTTCCCCATAGTAAGAAGGAGCTGAGCAGCTCCAAGGTACATCCCAGGAGGAACAGGCAGCAAGGGATGCATCAGATAGCTCCACAATGCCACTGAGATCTTACCACCACACCAGAAACCTTCCACAAAAGCAGCCTCTGCTTGAAGCTCAAGACCATGTGCTGATGGAAAGAGGTTGGGCACCTCTGCAAGAGCTGCAGGAAGACACATGTGCCTAAAAAAAAAGCAAGAACAAGAAAATCCCATAAAGCTAAAGTGGAAAAGAAGCCAGAAGCCAAGATGTGTTCAAAGCAAGCAGCAAAACCTTCAAAGCAAAGCCATGGGTAAGAAGTGTGTTGGGTAAATGCTGCTTGGGAAGGCTGGGAGAAGAGCTTGTGTTTTGTACACAGAGTCTTCCTGGGGCACAGGGGAAACTCTGCATCCACCCCTAAAGGAGAGAGCTCCTTTGGAAGATTTAAACTCCTGGCAATCAGTGCAGAGCTCTGGATCACACAGATAAGAGGCTGCTAAAAGTGACCTGGGATTTCATTAGGGCTAGCAAGAGTGGGGAAAAAAGTGCTCCCAAATGTGCATCACAAACTCAGTTTGTAGGAACTCCTCCAAAGGTTAAAGCAAATCAGATGTGGACATTGGATCTGCAGCAGCTCAGTGATTCTGCCTCTGAGAGCAGGAGCTGGTGAGGATGGAGGCTGTGAGGGAAGTGAAGTGCAGGCTGAGTGACTGAAACCTTTGCCATGGCCTTGGTCTCCCCAAATCAGAGAAGAGCAGAGGCACAATCCCCTCCCTGCCCTGCTGGCCATGCTGCTGGGGATGCAGCTCATAACACAGTTGTCTCCTGGGCTGTGAGCACACATTGCCTCCTCATGTCCAGCTTTTCCCTCACCAGCTCCCCCAAGTCCTTCTCTTCAGAGCTGCTTTCCAGCCCTTCATCCCCAGCCTGCATTGACACTGGGGGTTGTCCTGACCCATATGCAGGACCTTGCACTTGGCCTTGTTGAACCTCTTGAGGTTCACCTGAGCCTACAACTCCAGCTTGTCCAGGTCCCTCTGGATGGATCCCTCTAGCTGTGTCCATGACTCTTGTTTAAGGAAAACACATTAGTGCAACATCTCAGAGACACTTAGAGGATTCCTGTCCACAACCATGAAGAGGTGACACCATGAATGATGCAGCAGGCAGAGCCTGGGCCTTCAGAATGGAGATTGGCACGTCCAAGTGTATATCTAAAGCACAGGGGACAAGCAGCTTTCACAGCAGGATGAGGTCTGCAGCAATTTGTAGTGATGGCTTTTGGCTTGCCACATTGGAGAGGTTAATGGAGAAGGTATTGGACAGCATGTCTCCCAGTCTATGAAACCACCAGGAGCTCCCAGTGCATGCTAAAAAACCTCTGAGCAGGAACTGATAAATGGGCTGCAGCAAGCTTAGAGCTGCAGAGCTGAAACTAGAACCAAAGAAATGTGAGTTGCTGCCAAAAGAGCCAATTTACCCTGGGCACAGTGAGGTGGAAGCTGTCACCACCTAAATGAGGACAGAAGCTGTCAAGGACTGGCCAGCCCCATGTGTGCTCCCGGAGGCAGTTTCCAAAGGCTTGGGGTGCATTACAAAAAGTTTCTTTGCAAGTTTGTGGAGATTTCAAAACACCAGGGGGGAAATAGAGCTCCTTCAGCAGCAGGAAGAGTGGGATGAAGGTCCCCAAGAGCTGGAGCCTGGCTCACCCCTGGTTTAAAATGCTTTCATGGGATGAATGATAGCTTCAGGGTTTCTGCTTCAGGTCCTGACAGGGGTGGATTACCACAGAGAATCCCAGCATGCTAGCAGATGGAAGGGACCTCTGGGGATCATCCAGCCCCTCTGCTAAAGCAGGGGCACCCACAGCAGGGTGACCACCAGCACCTCCAGCTGCCTTGGCAATCTCTCCACACAAGGAGACTCCACAGCCTCTCTGCAAAGCCTAGGCCAGGGCTCCAACACCCTCACACCAAACAACTTTCTCCTCCTGCTCAGATGGAACCTCCTGGCTTCCAGTTGGTGCCCAGTGCCCCTTGGCCTGGCCCTGGCCACCACTCAGCAGAGGCTGGCCCCGGCCTTCAGCTCTTGCTCAGCCTTGAGCAGCTCCCCTTTGGGGCTGCTCTTCTCCAGGCTAAGCAGCCCCAGGGCTTTCAGCCTTTCCTCCTCCCAGAAATGCTCCAGTGCCCTCAGCATCTTCCTAGCCTCCAAAGGACTCTCTCCACTAGTTCCTTGGCTCTCTTCAACTGGGGAGACCAGAACTGGACCCAGGACTCCAGCTGTGGCCTCACTAGGGCAGAGCAGAGAGGGAGGAGAACCTCCCTCAACCTGCTGCTCACACTCTTCTAAATGCACCCCAGGAGACCATTGGCCTTCTTGGCTGCAGGAGCACATTGCTGGCTCATGGGGAACTTGTTGCCCACCAGCACTCCCAGACCTTCTCTGCAGAGCTGCTTTCCAGCAGGTCAACCCCTAACCTGTCCTGGTCCCTGAGGTTATTCCTCCCCAGGTGCAGGACTCTACACTTGCCCTTGTGGAACTCCATCAGGTTCCTCTCCCCCAGCTCTCAGCCTGTCCAGGTCTCACTGAAGGGCAGCACAGCCTGACAGCTGTCAGCCCCTTCTCCACAGCAAAGCCTCAGCACTGCAGAGAAGCAGCAGCTAAACCACTCACAGGGATTAAGTCCATGAAACATTTTCTCTGCTATTTGTCTGGGAATAACTTGCTAGAAATGACAGACCCCACTTATGTGTAATAGGTTTAGGAGGCTGTAGAAGTCCCATGGGAGGAGATGTCAGGTGGCCAGGCATCCTGCAGCACTATGAGTGTGCAGCAAAGGTTGCACTGATGCCTTGGCTGCAAAGCTGAACTGGGAGGCAAACACTATCCAAGGGGAAAGAGTAAAGCACTTGGGTGAAGGAGAAGAAGCATGCCCAGAAACAGAGCTCAGCAACAATGGCAACCTGTGCTAGAAAACACAGAGCTCAGATCACTATGCCCCAGGTTACAGGGATCTGCCAAGCAGGACAGCCAAAAAATTGGCCAAAGCCAAAGCCAAAGCAGCAAGGAAGTAACTGAAAGCCACAGCCTAAGGTGAAGATCTCCCAGGTTCATGCTGACTGAAGATACCTTCAAAATCAGAGAATATTCAATATTTCTTGGTCTTTTTCTTTGATGGAGAGGTTTGGATCAAGGAAATAATCTACAAGTCTGTGCTCTGACCCAAAGTGCCCCACAGAACTGGGTGCTGTAGCTTCTGGGGTAAGGTGGTGGTGCAGAAGATGCTTGCAAGCCCCAATCTACATCTCTCCATAGCGAATAATCACAGAATATCCTGAGTTGGCAGAGACCCACAAGGATCATCAAGCCCAACTCCTGCCTCTGCACAGGACAACCCCAAAAATCATACTGTGTGTCTAAGAGCATTGTCCAGAGGCTTCTGGAATTCTGTCAGGCTTGGTGCTGTGACTGCACCCCTGGGGAGCCTGTTCCAGTGCTCCACCACCCTCTGGGGGAAGAACCTCTTCCTAATATCCAACCTGCCCCTCCCCTGGCACAGCTTCATGCCATTGCCCTGGGTCCTGTCACTGGTCACCAGAGAGAAGAGATCAGCTCCTGCCCCTCCTTCATCTCTGGGGAGGAAGCTATAGACCAAGATGAGGTCTCCTCTCAGTCTCCTGTTCTCCAGGCTGAACAGACCAAGTGATTTCAGCCACTCCTCATCTAGCTTCCCCTCCAGACCCTTCACCATCTTTGTGGCCTCCTCTGGATGCTCACTAACCACTTGATATCCTTCTTGTGTTGTTTTGGCCCAAAACAGCCCCACAGTATGATGAGCTGCTGCTCAACACTAGTGCAAAGCAGGGCTGGAAGGAACCATGGGGTTTTTTCAGCACCCCCATAGGCAAAAAGGATCTGCAGTGGTGATTTTGGTGACCCAGCTCCTGGTCCAACCAGCTTCCCACAGGAATCCACCATGCCCTGTTAGCCCATGGGCAAGCAGACTTCCATGCATCTGGTCAGATTCATGCCCAGAGGGGTGAGGAGACTGCTTTGGTGTCTCAGTCTGCCAGGTGACAAATGCCCTCAGCTCTCATTTATTTCAAGATGCTCCAAGAACCTTTCAGTAATGAAACCTCTTTCTCCCTAGGTCAATGACTCATGTTTTGCTCTACAATCCCTTTGCTTATTCTCCTCAGTGCCCATTACTTAATGCAGGTGTCACAGATGGTGCAAACTCCATCGTGCTGAAGAGCTTTCAGCTTCCTTTCTTTGAGCAACTAAGATTTTCTCTCAATAGCAGCCAGATCCCTGGGTTGAATTGGCTCAGTCATCTCAGGTCACTGCTGGAACTTCTCTGCTTACCAACCCTGATTTCTCTTCCAGCTTACTGTTGCTTTTTCTGGCACTGTGTTGCTAGTATTTCATTAATATATCCCTGATATGTAGGTTTTGGGCAGCTTGGGAGGAGAAAAAGACATTGTTTCTCTCACTCTTTAGATCTGATTGTGGGAGGGAGGTGAAGTGCTACTGAATTTATGCTAAGCTTTAAAAGGAGGTTATCAATTTGAAACTCACAAAGTACTTCCATTTCTTTCATTTGCTTTTCCACCCCTGGTAACATCTAGCAGCACTGTAGGAGTGAAGGGTTTGAAACTACCTCCATTTAGTGCTTCCAGCTCACCCAATGGGATCAGCTCTGACTGTCTGCTGGTTCTTGGAATGCTTGAGCTCCTGGTAGCCAAAGGATGCCAGGACAGCCTCACCTAAAACAAAAGCATGTGTCTAGCTCAGCAGAGTGCAAAGAAATCCTTGAAAGTATGAACCAAGTCCAAGCTAGAGGCTCTAAAAACAACATCAAAAATACACTATTTATTTATTTACTTAAAAAAAAGGTTGTGTGATTGCTGCATCCCTGAAGTGTTCAACACTATCTTGAGCCACCTGCTCTAGTGGGTGGCATCCCTGCCCATGGCTTGGAGCTAGATGATGTTTAAGGCCTCCTCCAACCCAAATCTCTCTATGATTCTATGATTTAAGCCAGTCTCACAATTTCTGAGTGTGCAAGGATTAGCTATGTCCTTCTCTTTCACCTTGATTCAGCCTGAGCTCATCCTCACACTTCACCCTTGCTCCAGCTCCTGTTCTGGTTTACCTTCAGTGATGTCACTGCTGCAGTCAATGATGTCGATGTGCTTGGAAATGCAAAGCCACAAGAGCCTGGATTGTTTCCCCCTTTCTACAGAGCTTCAAACTTCAAAAAGCATTGAATGGCAAATGAAATTGGACCCAAAACAGAATGCAAATAAGAGTTGTGTTTAGGGCCAATTCACTATGCAAAGGTTCCTTTTACAAGCATAGAATCAGCATGGTTGGCAAAGGCCTCTGAGATCATCAGCTCCAAGCATCCACCCAACACTGCCATGCTCAGCTCTAAACCATGGCCCCAGGCACCACATCTACACTGTTTCTGAACCCCTCCAGGGATGGTGATTCCACCACCACCTCCCTGGGCAGCCTGGGTCAATGCCTGAGAACCCTCTTGGAGAGAAATCTTTCTTTCAGGAGCCTTTTCTCACACTACCAGCTCAAGAAAAACTAAAGTAGTACAGGAGAACTTCTGGAAGTCAGATCCTCTTAAAGCCCTGACAACATGTAGATGTGGATCATCCTCCAAAATACCCCACAGCAAGTGAAAATCTCTCTTGGATAAACACAGCTCTAAAATGGCTCAATGAACCCAAATCATTTTGGGGTTTCAATTCTTATTCTCTTTAACTCTTCTTTTTTTTCCTCATTTTAATTGCTTCTGGGCTGACAGCTTGCACACTGCCTTGCAGCCTGGGAGACAGAAATACCAACTCAATCTTAGCAGTGCTGCTGCTACCAGTTGCTAGAATGATCTTAATCAAAGAGTATTGTGATAAAAAAAGGACTCTGCTTTGCCTGCCTCTGGCATATCCTGGTGTCCAGACTTCACAGGATAGAGTTGGAAAAGCAAATGTCCCTCTCTGGTGAATCACTCCCTAATCCATCCTCTAGGAAAAGGGAATGTGTGTGGCATCCTCTGTGTTCTCACAACTCCAGGTTAACTCCCTACACCCCAAACTTTGTGGGAAGACAAGGGGAGGAACACTGCCTTTTGCTCTTTAGAATCATTGAATTGTTTTGGTTGGAAAAGACCTTTAAGATCTTTAAGTTCAACCATTAACCCAGCACTGCCAGATCACCACCAAACCACAGCCCTCAGCACCACATCTCCATGGCTTTTCAATCCCTCCAGGGATGGGGACTCCACCACTGCCCTGGGCAGCCTGGGCTAGGTCTTGACAACCCTTTCCAAGAAGAAATTATTCCTAATGTCAAACCTAAACCTCCCCTGGCACAACTTGAGGCTGTTTCCTCTTGTCCTATCACTTGTTACCTGGGAAAAGAGACCAACCCCCACCTGGCTCCAACCTCCTTGCAGAGAGTGAGAAGGTCTCCCCTAAGCCTCCTCTTCTCCAGGCTATCCAAGCCCAGTTCCCTCAGCTGCTCCTCACAACACTTGTGCTCTAGACCCTCCTCCACCTTTCTTGCCCTTCTCTGAACACACTCCAGCACCTCAGTATCCTAATGTCCAACCTAAACTGGCACAACTTGAGGCTACTGCCTCTTGTCCCTCCTGGGCCCAGGGCACTTTATCCTGTAAAGACCTGAATGATGATGCTAAGAATAACAACCTCTGAAAGCCTGTAAGTATTTCTCCCAGGGAAAACTGACAAACAAAGAGTTAGCATCTGTCCACCAGCCCTCTCTTGCCAAGGGGCAGCACCCAAAGTGCTTCTCTCCACTAAAGGACACCCCAGAGCTTGCTCTTGGGGTGGCAGGGGTAGGTCTCCAAAGGACAGAGGGTGATGGGTAGGATGGATGGCATGGCTGAAGGATGCACTCTGCCCACTAGCATCCCACACTCCAACTCCAGCTGCTTGGGAGTGTTTTCCTGAAATTATTTTTCATTAGGAAGGTGTTTCAGCTCTGTGAGGGCATTGCTAGAGTCCTCCTGGGGAAGCTGCTATGAAAAGCAAGAGAAATGACAGGAATTCAGCTCACTTCATGGCATCTCCAAGCACAGATTAATTACTGGGGTTTAGGTCTTAACAACAGCTCTGGAGCTGCTGTGCTGAGAGAGGAAGAGAGGGCAGAGATGGCTGACACTGCAGTGATGTCTGTAGATCCATGTGAGCTTTCCTCCCTAACATTAACAAGCCACAAACCTTCTGTCATTTCCTAATTTCCTAACTTCCCTACTCCTGCCTTTCAAGGTGACACTGATGGCACTATTTACCAAGGATGCCTATATAAGGTGACCTGCCTTCTGTCTGTGATTACTAAAACAACTAAAGATCACTGGCTCTGGCAGTAGTGATGGGTCCAGCAGCAATGGTGGGTCCAGCAGAGATGATGGGACCAGTAATGATGGTGGGTCCAGCAGAGATGGGTCCAGCAGTGATATTGGGTCCAGCAGTGATATTGGGTCCAGCAGTGATATTGGGTCTGATAGTGGTACTAGGGATGGCAGGTCCAGTTGCAGTGGTGGGTCTGGCAGTGATGGGTCCAGAAGTGATGGTAGGTCCAGCAGTGACAGGTCCAGCAGCAATAGGGGGTCCAGCAATGACATTAGGTCCAGCAGTAATGGGTCTGGCAGGGATGGTGGATCCAGCAGGAATGATAGGTCCAGCACATCCAAGGATCTGCTCCTGCTGGAGAACTGCAGCCAGGATCCAAACCCATCACTCACTTGTACTGCTGCCAGCCTCCTCCAGTAACTCTGCTGATAGTGGAGCCACTGAGCTCTCACTGCTCAAAAAGGTCTCTTTGAAAGTATTTGAGCATCTTACATAAGATTGCTATAAACTGCTACCAAAAAAGAAAGCAAGTAATTACACTACTGCCTTGTAAGCTTTGATTCTGAGCTGTTTGGGAACAATCTTAAGAGGTTTTTTTTTTGTTAGGCTTATGAGGATAATGCAGAGACCAGCAAAGGTTTGGAGCTGGGGTGGTCTAGCTTTCAAGCTCCTCTATAAAAAGCAGGTTTCCTTCAAATTTCACAGCCTCCCAGGCACAACTAGAGAGAAGCAGGAGACATTTCTGCCCTTTCCTAGCAGCTTATGTATTATTCCTTACAAAATAAATAATAAAAAAAAGGAGAAGAAAAAAAAAGGAAAGAAAAAAAACTTTCAGAGAAATGTGGTGCCTTTATTCCCTTGTGGTGGTTAAACCTTTTTTGATGGCACCACACAATGAGCTTTCTTTGGGAAGTAGAAGAGTAGCTTTTCCTTAGCCCACACTAAAGCAGTTACACCTTCAGTGCCTTGAGAAGGTGGTGGATAAAAGGAAAAAAAGAGAGAAGAAGGAGGAATCAAAAGAGAGAATGAATGAGGATACAATAGGGAAGCTGAATCATGGAGACAAAGGGGTGGGGGGGGGGAAAGAAGGGAAAAGCATCAAGTGGGGGTCTAGTCACAATGGGCCAGCACACTTCTGGCCCTGGGGAAAAAAAAAGGGATTGCAGATGATACAGGAGGATGAGAAAGAATCCCTTCAACAAGTTGTCTTTTATCCCAACTTTGCTGCTCTCCAGCTACCCCACAACAGGGAGAAACTGCATCACATCAGCAGCAAGTCTCTAAAGCTAAACTGACTCTGAAGAGAGTGGAAATCTACTGGTAGGTTCTTTGTGTTCTGCTCTTCAGGCTGCAGTAAATTCCCTGAATGGCTTAAAGAGGATATTAGAAACAAAAATACACTTAGAGCTAAGAGGGTAATATTGTGGTGTGCAGCAACCACCCAGGGAGAGGGAAAGGTCTGAGCCAGGCTCTGCTGCTGGGACAGGATGGAGCCCATCCCCTAGGCTGTACTGCTGGTCACTCCAGGGTCCCAGCTTCAAACCTCCAACCCCACAAGCAAAGCTGAGGGGACTGCAGTTCAGAGCAGCTCCTTCCACCAGCTTTTACAAAACACAGAATCACTAAGGTTGGAAGAGAGCTCCAAGAGCATGGAGTCCAACCATCAACCTGTCACAACCTTGCCACTAAACCATGGCCCTGAGTACCACATGGATTCACTGTTTGATGATACCTTTCTTTGCAGCAAGGATTAAAGTCTCCCAATAGCTTATGGCTACAAGTGGTGTCCCTCAGGGGTCTGTAGTGGGACCAGTGCTGTTCAATATCTCCATGGAGGACACAGTGGGATCAAGTGCACCCTCAGCAAGTCTACAGATGACCCCAAGCTGAGCAGAGCAGTTCACAGGGCGTTGGGTTCACCACAGCTGGGTTTTTCTTGCAGACCCTCAGTGGGCAAAGAGTTAACAGCAATCCTCCTGGTTCTTCCAGTTTACCCCACCAGGCCTGTTTGAGAAAGGAGCTTCTCCCCACTTCCAGCACTCTAATTGGGCTAGAGGAGCTATGGAGAAGGATTTCACCCAGGGACTTGGTGTGCTTGCCCATGCACCCCAGGGAGCCAGGCAATTATGCAGACTGAATTCTACTCTTGGAATATTTTCTCTTTCTCTGCATAATTTCCCTCTATTCATCTTTCCAATGTCCTTCTGAGATAAACTTAGAAGTCTCAGCTTTCAGAGGTTAAAAAAAGGATCCTGTGCCTGCATCTGCACTATTTGCACTGAAACCAGCAGCAGTGCTCTGGGATGGAGCTGGAGGGGTAAGACTAAGGGAGGAAGGTGAAGGAGCCTATGAGAGGAAGCAGGAGAAGTCCTTCCACACAACAGCACAACCATCCTGGCTGGTGAACCATCAGAGCAAGGCAGTGAAGACAATTTCATTCCTCAGCTCCAAACTCTTTTGTCATTTAGGCTTAGCCAGGGCAAAGCTGCTGTTTTGTCAGAGCAGGGGTTTAGTGAAGGTTTCTCTGGACCCAGCCCCCTCCAGGGGATCTCTGTAGCCTCCTCTGGACCACTCCCTGAGGTCCATGAAGAAATTGCTCCTAATATTTAACCTGAACCTCTCCTGACACAACTTGAACCCATTTCCTCTCAACCTGTTGCTTGATACTTGGCAGAAGAGACCAAGAAGAGATCAACCCCCACCTGGCTCCAACCTCCTTGCAGGGAGTTGCAGAGAGTGAGAAGGTCTCCCCTGAGCCTCCACTTCTCCAGGTTAAACAACCAGCCCCAGTTCCCTCAGCTGCTCCTCACAACACTTGTGCTCTAGACCCTTCACCACCTACCTTACCTTTCTCTGGCCACACTCCAGCAGCTCAATGTCCTTCTTGGAGTGAGGAGCCCAAAACTGAACCCAGGATTCCAGCTGTGGCCTCCCCAGTGCCCAGTCCAGGAGGCCAATCCCTGCCCTAGCCCTGCTGCCACACTAGTGCTGACCCAAGCCAGGATGCTGTGGGCCTTCTTGGCTACCTTGTCCTGTCTGAACAAAAATTTGTAAAAGAATTTGTACCAGCTGGGTTAAGTTCTCAGGGTGAGCTCCAGGCTCCTCACTGTATGACCCATAAACCACATTAAATTCCTATTATCATTATTGAATGTCCAACACCCAAAGGTATTCCCAAAGAAGATGCAGGTACAGAAGTCATGTTGATATAATCCTCAGCTGATTTTGATACAGCATCATTGGCCATCAGCAGGCAATGGGGGAGGAGGTCAGAGCAGGCAGAAAGGTTACAGGGATGAGGTGACAGACTTCTCAGTAAGACTTCATAATGCCACCTATGTCTGCTGCCCTTTTATATCATCACTTCTTGCAGAGAAGATGAGAGTTTAGGGAAGATCTGCAGGCACAGAAGATATTCCTGCAGGAACCTACTCAAACCACCTTCAGAATAACACAAGGGTAGGACTGAAAGTGTGGGAAAGACATAGCTGGAACATTCCCCAGGAGATGCAACAGAGGCAAAGAACAAGGAGCACTGGGCAAAGGCAGGAAGGAGGAACCCTAGAAGAAGACTGCAGTCAGGAAGATTTCCAGAAGGATCTGCAAACTGGCTAAGAGGGTGTCAGAGGACAAATCCACTCTTGTTGCTTAGCTAGGTCCTTGGCATCTCCTGGAGACAGAGTGACGTTGAAGCAGGGCTCTCCGTGGTGGGGAGGTTCTGAGATGGGTCATCTTGCAAAGTTAGATCCACCCAGAGGCAGTCTCTTGGCAACACCAAAGAAGAGGCCTGGAGGAACAGAAGGCCTGTGCCACTCTTCCACCCTTCCCAGCTTCACAGCATTGTGGATGAGCTTATCACAAGATCACTGAATCCTGATATAGCAGCACTTGAGAGGAATGCTGCCTCAGAAGGGCTCTTGTGTGAGTCTCTGGAGTGGAGAGGACTTGGGGAGGGAGGGAGGGATGATGAATGAGAGGGAGAGGAACACCACCAGCTGCTGGAAGCACTGTACCACCTATTGTACAAAGACAACTGTCTTGGGGTGCCACCTGCAAAATCATCTCCTGTTTCCAAAGCTGCTTCTCACCAGCATTTGCAGAAGCTTTTTTTGCATCCCTGTGGAAAACAGCTACAGATGTGAAGGCCACAGAGGGAGTTCCTAGGTCATATCCTCAAATGTGCAGCCTGGGTAAGAAGCATCCACAGCAGCTTTGGCATCCATGCCCACCTGAGAACATCTCCCTCAGCTCCATGTAGGTGAGCTCTGGCACTCTTGCAAGCCCCAGGTTCTCTGGAGGGATGCACTCCAGCATCCTGGGCATCATAAGCCTCATGCTGCTGCTGATCTGCCAGTACCCTGAGGAGTTAAACTGTTGAACACCTCCAAGAAGACCAAAACAGGCTCCATCTCCAACATGCCTCTAGTTGGAGCACAACTACAGAATCAGAGAATCATTAAGGTTGGAAGGAACCTCTAAGATCATGGAGTCCAACCACCAACCTGTCACCACCATGCCACATCTATGTTTTTTGAACCCCTCCAGGGATGGTGACTCTACCACTGCCCTGGGCAGCCTGGGTCAATGCCTAACAACTCTTGCAGGAAAGAAATGTTTCCTAGTATTCAACCTCAGCCTCCCCTGGTGCAACTTGAGGTTGTTTCCTCTTGTCACTGGTAACTCAGGAGAAGAGATCAACTCCCACCTCACTCCAGCCTCCTTGTAGGCAGTTGTGGAAAGTGAGAAGGTCTCCCCTGAGCCTCCTCCAGAGGAAACAACCCCAGTGCCCTCAGCTGCTCCTCATAAGACTTATCCTCCAGACCCTTCACCAGCCTTGTTGCCCTTCTCTGAACATGCTCCAGTGCCTCTGTGTCTTTCTTGTAGCGGGGGGCCCAAAACTGAACACAGTCAACAGACCAACAACAATCCTGATGCCTCTCAAGATACAGCAGCCAGCAAGCACTGCAGCACCAGTACCAACAGCCAGCATGGGGTGAACCCCATTCCCCACACAGCCAAGAGCTAGAGAGAGGAGCTGAAGTTCCCCAGCTTGAGCAAGACACACAATCTAGGACACACAGCCAATGGCTTCTGCAGGGATGTGATTCCCATAATCACACAGGTTTTAATTTCCACATTAACTTTAATTAAAAAATGGCTGAAACCACTTGGTCTGTTCAGCCTGGAGAACAGGAGACTGAGGGGAGACCTCACTGCAGTCTATAGCTTCCTCACCAGAGATGAAGGAGGGGCAGGAGCTGATCTCTTCTCTCTGGTGACCAGTGACAGGACCCAGGGCAATGGCATGAAGCGGTGCCAGGGGAGGGGCAGGTTGGATATTAGGAAGAGGTTCTTCCCCCAGAGAGTGGTGGAGCACTGGAACAGGCTCCCCAGGGGTGCAGTCACAGCACCAAGCCTGACAGAATTCCAGAAGCATCTGGACAATGTTCTTAGACACATGGGGTGACTTTGGGGTTGTCCTGTGCAGAGACAGGAGTTGGACTTGATGATCCCTGTGGGTCCCTTCCAACTCAGGCCATTCTATGATTCTATGAAAAACAAACCAAAACCAAACACCCCCAAAAATTAAAATGAAGACTTTTCCCTCATCCTTCAGCCAGGTAAAATCAGGGAGAAGGCTCCCAGCTCTGGCTGGTGCAAGGGAGAACATCCCCAAGGAGAAGGAATGTCTTGCTGAAACATCTTGAAACAATTCCGTCTGAAAGCAATTTGTGCGCAGCGGCAGTCGGCAGCCTTGACTGCAGCAAAGAGACAGGAGGCAGGAGCAATTGGGGGGTGGAGGTGGGGGCAGGAAAGCAGGAGCAGCAGACTGTGGCATTGAGGCTAATAGCTTTGTAGCAATTTATTCAGGGAGAAATGCTGCATAAAGAGAGATGGTTGTGTGGGGGGGAAGTTTGGCTGCACAGAAAATAGGCAGAGAGTACAGCATTGCTCGGGGGGGAGATGGCCACTCCAAGGACCACAACAAGGGGCAATGGAGATAAGCTGAAGGAGGGGAGATTTAGACTGGAAATCAGAAGGAGGTTCTTTACCCAGAGGGTGGTGAGGCACTGGAACAGGTCCCTCCCAGCCCTCACCATGCTGGGATTCTGTGAGCAGGGAAAGCCCATGGAATAATTTCCAACCCTTTCCCCAACTTGCTCCCACATCACTTCTTCTGCAGCAAAGCTTTCCCAGCAGACATGCCACAACATCCCTGCTTCCCTGGTGGCCTTCATACCGTGGATGAACACTTCAGGAATGGCCAGGGAGAGCTCATTTAGGGATGGAACACAGGGAAAAGGCTTCCTGGAACCTGTTTTTGACAAACGAGCGACAAAATCCCATTTGATGGTTCTGCATCTCCTGTGGTGCAAGCTCAGAGAGCTCTGGATCTCCTTGCAGCCCAAATTTGCTCTGAATTGTTCCTGCTGGTGTTTGCAGCCCAAGGAGAATGCGATGCTCTTTCCACATCACACTATCTCCATGCCCAAGCACATATGGTCTGGCTAAACAAGAAGCCTTGGAAAGGCTGTCAACAAGACTAGAGGAAGGTGTGCATCTGTGCAGAAACATATGCATGCCCCAGCATTGCACAGGGAGCCACCAAAAAGGATTCTCATGGCCAGAATCCCACCAAAAATCCTCCTGGGCTTCAGCAGAACTGAGGTTGCAGGACTGGTGCCACTGCTGCTGCCACCTTCCCCAACCTTTCCCCCTTGCTTCCTTTGTGCTAGATGACTGCAAACTCATCAGGCTGCTTCCAAGGAGCCTCTTGCCAGGGGATCCAACGATGAGACTCGCTCAAAATTCACCCAGCACAGGCTCTCACAGCATGGCTGCTCCCAGCCTCATTTGTGTACCCACATACATGTGTGTGCTTGCAAGGCTGTGCTTTATGTTCAGGGAGGAAAATCTCCCCCCCTGGGCCTAAAAGCAAGGAAATAATCTACTATTTCAACTTGTAGCCCTTAGAGAATTTGTTTCAAAAACCCAAAAAAACCCAAAAAACAAAGCAAAAAACCTAGAAAAAGGGGGAAAAAAAAAAACCCAACCAGCCACAAAACCTGGTTGGATTTGATTAAACCTTTGGAAGCTCTCCAATATTTCCAGTTATTCCATCTGTAGAAACACTCTACTGGCACTTGGCACGTTTAGAGCATTAACTGCCTTCGAAATCAGCAGCAGTTCTGTGCCTAACAATTTGGCATTTGCACACTGCCTTGGAAATCACCCACCTTCCATCTCTGGGTACCAGGACCATCCCCTCCAACAACAACAATAACAACAACAAAAAAGCCCATCACTGCCTTGTAAGAAATTCTTCAGGATGAAAACATCTTCTTCTGGGCTTGTCTCTCGACAAAACAAGGGGAGGGGGGAAACGGCATTCAGCAGGCACAGGATTAACACCACAGCTCCTGGTGTTACTATGGCAGTACAATGAAACCCAGTGCAACCAGCTGGTTGCTATACTGCTATTAGAGCCTCTCTTTTTGTCTGCTTTTGACCTTTCTAGAACTCTCTAAGAGGCATTAATCGGTTCAAAACCCAGCCAGGTTCTCAAGTGCGACGCAAGGTGAAGGTGTTGGCCAAGGTTTCCTCCCGCTGGGCACCGCGTAGGAACGATGATCCTGGCGGTGAGGATGTGCTTGCTGGCTTGGGTTTATTTTGTGCTACTGTGGTGTGAAGTCAGGAACCAGGCTAGGGCTGGCTGCAGCTCCACATCAAGCCACAGAGCAGCAGGCAACTCAGCAAGCTCAGCAGTGATTTGTGCATTAATTGGTTGAAAACAAAGAGTGGAGAAGGTTGGGGCATTATTGTCTCCTCGCTTCCAAGGAAACCTCCTCCCTTCCCAAGCAGCTCCATGCTCTTTGGAAACCTTTCTCCTTATCTTTAGCCACACCTGACTCCTTCTTCTTACTCCTCTCTAGCAGCAAAGTGGAGGAAAATCACCAAATAAAGCACCTAGCTCCTGGCCTCCTGCAGAACATCCTTCTCCTTTGCCTGCTCCTTAGATCTTGGTTTCTGCTCCTGAGCTGTGCTCTGCTTAGCTGGTCCTACCTAGCACAGACTTGGTCTACAGACTGTAGGAGGGGAGGAAAAAAAGAGAGAAAAAGAGGGGAAAAAAAAGGATAAGACAAAAAAGAAACACATGGAGTTAACTCTTCTCCCCCTGCCTTTTGCTTCTGAATGCTGCTCATTGATTTTGATAGATACTGTGAGTCCATAGTGTAGAAGCAAGGGTCACCTGAGGACTTGGAGAAGGTCACTGTGTGTGGTGCTTGGAATCTGACAGCAAGGCAGAGGTCAGAGCTTTGTGTCAAAAAAGAGCTGGATGAGATTGTCAGGGCTGAGAAAGAGTTTCTTACTTCTTGCCATGCAGGTGGAGCTCCAACAAGTGGAATTGACCTGCTCAGATGTCCCACATCAAGAAACAGTGACTCCAGCTGCATGACTCAAGTCACGATCATCCCCTTGGAGTTAGTGACTTAGGTAATGGTCTCCATGTTAACATTTGAAACAACTGCATTCTTCCTGGTCTTTTGGATTCTGTTCCTTTGCATGGTGCAGTTCTTCTTTTAACTCCAAGCAGGAATGATTCCCCTTGGCTGTAGTTTACTGCAAAGAGTGGCCTGCAGCAGCAAGAACCCACAATCTTCTTCATCACTTCATCTTCAACTGCTGTTGACCAACACCCCCAAGTCCTTTTCCTGGGGGCAGCTTTCCAGTCACTCCTCCCCAAGCCTGGAGCACTCATGGGGGTCTTGTGACTCAAGTTTAGGACTCAGCACTTGGCCTTGTAGAACCTCATCTCATTGACCTCAGTGCACTGACCCAGCCTGGCCAGATCCCACAACCATGTTGTGGGTTCCAAGGCACCTACAGCTCCCTGGTAAAGAGCTTAACTGGGGACTTGGTGTCACCGAGCCACCAAAAGATGCTGTTGCTTCTGGAGCTCAGCAACATGCCCCAGTACCAGCATGTCCCTTCTGCCTCCAGCCTGGGCCCTGGGGGAGGTGCTGAGGCTCTTCTAACACACCTGCAATGCCCCAGCACAGGAGGATGGAGAAAGAAAAAGGTTTGTTGTCATGAGGCTTCAAGAAGGAGCCAATAAATGCTGTCACAAACTGTGCAGTGAGAGCTTGGCACACACTGGCCTCTGTGAGCATGGAAAGAACAGCCCAGGCTGCTCTACACTTGATGAAAATGTCTGTGCCCTCCCTCAGACACACACACACACACACAAAAGTTTAAAAAATAAAGCAATGGAGCTCTCCCTGCAGCCAGCCATGCATACTAGATGACTGCCTTCTCAACATGGGAGCAAAAGGGCAAATGAATCACATTACACTCCATGAATAAAAACAGTCCTAATGCAACAGCAACTTAATGATTTCATTTGCAATGCACTAGACAGTTTGGCCTCAGTTGGAAAGGTGCTGAGCACCCCCAAGCTCCATGCCAGCTAACAGGGACAACTGGCACTCTGCACCCCAGGACTCTGCCCTGAGCCTTCTATGTGCCCAGGAAGTTCTCCCAGCTCATGTTTTGGGAAATTACAGGCTGAGAGGGGGGTTGAGCCTGAGTCAAAGAGCTCAGATCCATCCTCAGGAAGGTGGGATAAGGATTTGCAGCTCTGGCAGAACTCTGCTTTTATTTCCCACCCAGAGAAAAGGAACTAAGCCCTGCCCACCATGGTGTCCAGGCAGCCCTGGTGACTCATGGAGATGTTTGCCATTGGCACCAGAAGGCATCCAAGGCATTTACCTTATGGCCCTGCCTATCCCTATGGACAACTCAAAGAATCATGGAATAGTTTAGCCTGGTAAAGACCTTTAAGATCATTGAGTCCAACCACTACCCAATGCTGCCAAGGTGCTACAGAAGATGGTATGAGCCATGTGAAATGGAGAAGACAGCATCTCCAGACTACCCCCATAGGAAGGTGCACATGAAGCAGGTATGGACAAGCATGTTGAGGAGAGACAGCAGAACAGAACCAAACCCCATGGGGGCTGCATTACTGGAAAGGAGCTTCTGCAGCAGACCACAGCCAGTCAAGCAGCAACACCAGCACCATGCAGGTGGTGAAGAAACTCTACTCAGACCCATGCTATCTCCCCTCCCTGAGCTTTCTGGGCTCCCTGTGCCATTTAAACCAATTCCTGCTTCCACTCTGCTTGGGAAGTCTTCCTGTACAGGGCCAGACTCTGCTGAGTGGTGGCCAGGGCCAGGCCAAGGGGCACTGGGCATAAACTGGAAGCCAGGAGGTTCCAGCTGAGCAGGAGGAGAAAGTTGTTTGGTGTGAGAGTGTTGGAGCCCTGGCCCAGGCTGCCCAGAGAGGTTGTGAGTCTGCTTCTCTAGAGGTGATCATGGTCACCCTGCTGTGGCTGCCCCTGCTTTAGCAGTGGGGTTGGACTGGATGATCCCCAGAGGTCCCTTCCAACCCTCCCCATGCTGGGATTCTGGGATTCTGTTTTCTTTTAAGCATCCTCCTGCCCTGGCAGTGTTGCCCAAAGCCAACCTTGGCGTCCACATCCCTGTCACAGACAACATGCCAGCAGTGCAGACAGCATGAGCTGCACCTTGGCCTCAGCACCATCCTTCTCAGGAGGAATTAAAAAGCAGAAATAAAGACCTTCACTCTTTTCCCATGTCTGTCTGGAAAAATACACCCCAGGAAAACCTCTCCAGAACAACCTCAGTCCTCTGGCAAACAAAAAGAAGCCAAAGCACAACCCATCTATTGCCAAAGCCTCTTCCTTCATTGTAAAAGCACTGTTTAATTTTACCCCTTAGGCATCTATTATCTCATAGCCCATATTATTTTTCCAGCTATTACTGCTTAATTTTCCCCATCCAAAAAAGTCTGTACAGACACAAGCCAATTTCCATCCTGGCATCATTGTTTAGGAGAAACAAAGCAGCTGTTTCACTGGGGTCCTAGCAAAGAGATGGTGGTGAATTGATGCTTCTCTGCTCTTCATTAGCTTCCCACAAGAAACTGGCTGCTCTCATGTGCCCTTGGCCACCAACCATCAGCACCTTCCCAGGCACTGCCACCAACGAGCAGGGACATTCAGGGGGACCTTGCTGAGGGAGGGAGGAGAAGCTAGAGGGGGATGGAATGCACTGGAACCCCTCCTTTACAAACTCACCCTATGATGGACCTAAGAGCCTGAGATGAGCATAAACATCTCTTTTTTTCTTTCAAATAAAAGCTGCTGAATTTTAATCACAGCTTCAAATGAAAAGTAAAAACCAGGGTTGATGGAATATGCTTATTAAAATCCTTCAATTGCCTTTCTTTTCCTGGGTCTGGTACAATTTGTTTGTTTTACTGCTTGTGGCCAACAGGGCAGGGAGGGGATTGTGCCTCTGCTCTGCTCTGGGGAGACCTCACCTGCAGTGCTGGGGCCAGCTCTGGAGTCCACACCACAGGAGAGACACGGACCTGGTGGAGCAGGGCCAGAGGAAGCCACAAACATGATCTGAGGGCTGGAACCTCTCTGCTGTGAGGACAGGCTGAGAGAGTTGGGCTTGTTCAGCCTGGAGAAAAGGCTCCAGAGAGACCTTCTTGCAGCCTTTCAGGACTTAAAGGGCCCGGAAGAAAGATGGGCACATGTCCCATCCCTGGAACCATTCTGGGTCAGGTTGTCTGGGGCTCTGAGCAACCTGCTCTAGTTGGAGATGTCCCTGCTAACAGCAGGAGGTTGGACCAGTAAAGGTCCTTTCCAACCCAAACCCTTCTGTGATTCTCTTGCATTGTTTTTTACCAGCAGAGCTTCTGGGGGGTCTGGAAGTCTTTTGCAAAAAGCTACTGCTGGCAGTGTAAGGAAGCAAAGAACCTTCTGAAGGTACAAAGTCTGTCACCCTCATTCTCCAGAGACAGTGACAATGTGACTGTGGGTGCAGCAGACAGCGTCAGCCAGCACTGGGGGGGAGCAGTGCACACTCAACAGACAGAGAGGTTTGCAGAACAGGCCCCAGGAAACAATCTTTGCTTCCCAGACTATAGGACACAGCAGATAAGGAATGACAACAAGCTTAAGAGTTTCAGAGAGAGGAAAAAAAATGATTGAAGCAGTTAAAAGAACATGCAAAATTGCACAAGTTTGCAAAGGCACACAAGAAACTAGGCTGAGCTGCTGGCAAGTGCTCTGAAAGACCAGGTGTGAAGATGGACAGGAAGCTGGGTGCTGATCCCAGGCTGCATTCCCTGGAGATTTCTTCCATGCAGATGTAACCCAGCCTAGTTCCAGGTGGGGTTAAAGCTCTGCTGAACCACCCTGAGTATCCTCCCTTAACAGCCAGCTAGTCACAGAAGCACCCACACGCCCAAGGGTTCCTCAAGGAGCAGACAGAAGGGGACTTGTGACAACAGAGAGGAGAACATTCCTTAGGGACCAAGCAAGAGCTTCAGTGGGCTCAGCACCTGGCTACGGGGCAGGGCACCTCCCACTGCCAACTCCATCTTGGCTACCAGTCTCAGCTGGGAGGCTTTGGGGATGGAGTCTACCCTGGGCATGGGCTTGGCAGAAAAGCTTCTCAGCCCATCTCCTCACACCAGCCTGCCACACACAACAACAACAAGAGGGATCTCTTAGAATCATGGAATCATGATGGTTGGAAAAGACCTCTGAGCTGATGGATTCCAAGCATCCACCCAGCACTACCCTGTTCACCACTAGACTGTGGCCCCATGCTTCCAACAAAAGGCATTGCTAAGGTTTTCCTTTCTGGCACCCATCCTGGCTTTAGATGCTCACTTATCCAAAAAACTAAAGAAAAAAAAGCTCCAAAAGCAGTTGCAAGCATCAGTGCTTGGCCACCTTCTCCTCTTGTCCAGGAGGTGTTACTGCAGCAAATAGAAACTGCAAGCAGAGGCTGAAGAGCAATGAGTCAGGGAGGCAGAAAGGCGTGAAAGCAAAATGAATGGAAAGGCAAGGAGGCTGCAATATTTCACCATCAGTACTGAGCTGCTGGATAACCTCCATCCATCAGCCTTACCAGGGCCTGGGAGCTCTGCTTACAGTACATTAGTGACACTGGAAAGGAAGAGGCTGTGGCCACGTGGGTGCTTCACTGTGCCACGGGCGGAGGCCATCGTGAGCTGTGGCAAGGGCGACAGGCACCCACCATAGGCAGCACCTTGAGATCAAGTCCAGATCCACATCCAGATCTCCAGAATCAAGATAAAACCCCAACATGAAGCAGGAGAAAACTGCTAGGGCAATCCCAGGCAGCAAGATGCCCCATTCCAGGAAGAGGTATTGATCCAGGAAAGGGTTTGATGATAGATGCACATGCTGAAACGCTGTCCTGCTTTGCCTGAGAAGGACAAAGCCTCACACACCTTGGCTCTGACTCCAGCAGCAAAGCAGGGGTACTGCTCAAGGAGCAGAAACCTGAGAAACACCTTCAAAAAGGGAAGTTGTTCCCTCTCAAAAGCTGGAGAACAATTCAAGGAATCTAATTAGAAAAAGGAGTCCCTTTTCCAGTCAGCCCTTAAAACCACCAGTGCCCCTTCACTCCCCAGGAACTTTTGGAGAGGGCACAGAAAAGGGCTACAAAAATGACGAGGGGACTTGGACATCTCTGTTATGGGGAAAGGCTGAGGGAGCTGGGGCTGGTCAGCATGGAGAGGAGAAGACTGAGGGGAGATCTTCTCAGTGCTTGTCAGTACTTCATGGGTGGGTGGCAGGAGGATGGGGCCAGGCTTTCTTCAGTGATGCCCAGGGACAGGACAAGAGGGAAGAGGCACAAACTGGAACACAGGAAGTGCCAGCTAAACATAAGGAGGAAATTCTTTACTTAAAGGGTGCCAGAGCCCTGGCCCAGGCTGCCCAGAGAGCTGGTGGAGTCTCTGTCTCTGGAGAGATTCCAAACCTGCCTGGACACCATCCTGCTCTAGGTGACCCTGTTCTGGCAGGGGGTTTGGACTAGATGATCTCCAGAGGTGCCTTCCAACCTCTAACACTCTGTGATGCTGTGAATAAAAATCACCACTCCCCAAGCAGCAGCTAATTCCCCACGAGGGTAGCAGAAGACTCAGGCAGGCAGCAAGAAGCAAAGCTTTTTTCTAGAGCTCTAAACCCAGGGTTTCTGTATTGAAACACACGCCCCAGATGGTGCAGCAGACGAGGATTAATTCATGAATCATATTCCTTAAATGATACAATATCTCTTTTTTCACTTCCATCCTTTCCCTTTTTGACTCAGAAGCAGGGATTTAAGATGCCCCTGCCCAGATATGAATTTTGCATGAACAAACAATAAACCAGCAAAGCAGATGTTTAAAGCTGCTAAGTTCTCAAGTGGAAGCCAACGCATATCCTGTCCATCTAGGAAAGAACACGTGTGGAAATGCAATATATGCAGGCACAGAGCTGGGACTAGGGTGGGAAAATGCATTCCTGAACATTTGGAGATTCCTAATGCTCCAGCCAGGAATCTGAATCTCACCAAAGCTGAGTTTTCTATCTCCTGCTATCTCGTTCACCACCCTCGCAGCCGAAGAAAAGCCTTAAGGCAAACACTTCCCTGGAGAGGCACTCTTCGCTCTGCTGGGTGGCTCTGTCCCTCCTCCAGCCCCCATCAACACCCTTCCTTGGGAAAATCCTGCTGCAGGCACCACCAGGTTGCTCTCCAGGAGCCCACAAAGCCAAGGGGATGGCAGAAAGCGACAGCAAACCAAAACATCCTGCACCACGCAGACAGCTCCAGCACAGCTCGCTCCAACAGCTGAGCAATGTGGGTTCAGAGAAAAGGAAGTGACAAAAAAGCTCTGTGACAGAGCTGAACTCCCTCCCAGCTCCTTCTCAACTGGGAAGCTCTTTCAGACCAGCCAAACCCATGCCAAACCCATGACCCCACACCAGTACAGAAGCATGGCTTTCACCCAAGCAGGAGCAGAGATCAAACCAGGACGAGAAGAAATAGTAGCAGCATCCAAAACTCCTAGCACATTGCCCTTCTGGGCACTTTGACACCTCCCAAAGCTGCTGCTCCACCTTTCTTTCATCACCAAATCAGCATTTCAGTCATTCTTTTTCCCACTTGGCTCATAAAGCACTTGGGTATATGCTTAACAGCTTCTTTACACAGCCTTGTGCTTACTGTGGTAGCTTTACACATGAAGCTTCAAGTTAGAACAAGGACAGAAAAAAAAAACCCAACAGACAGACTTACCCTTCAGTTACTTCAACCTTTTCCTGCTTTGTATGTGATGTGGGCTCCTCTTTTGGTTACTATCTCCAGATTTGGTCTTTGGGTAGGTGAATGGATGAGGAGACTTGATGATGATGGAGCCTGTAAAAGAAAGAGAAGCACTTGAGTGCAGAGCAGTCCTCTCTATACAGACACCTCAAATGAAATCAAATTAAATTAGTGACACCTACAGAAGTGCTTCCTACTGGGTTTATGCACACATACAAATATCACAACTGTCAAGGAGAAGGCAGCTGGTGGGGATGCTGCAGGGGAGGGGAGAAAAGGAGCAATTGCTAAAATGGAAGGGGAAAAAGAAATAATAAATAAAGGTAGGGTAACAACCAGGGTCTGAGGAGCAGGCAGGGGACCTCCAGGGGTTTGCAGGAGGGGCCTCCCTGTGGGACTGAGCTGGGTTGAGCCCACAGACAAAGGGCTGGAGGAGGATGATGGGTAGCAAAACTGCAGCAACAACAACCTGACAGACACTTTTCTGCTTCCCAAAAGACTCCATCAGCTCAACTGCTTTGGAGAAAGCAAGGGAGGAGCTCAGAGTTACAGGAAACACACTTCACCCAGACCCTGGAACGATGAAAGGACTCCTTAGCACAGGAAGGAATTCATAATTTGGTCACCCTAGCAGCAAGTTCCTCCCTCCACATTAAACCACATTAATCTCCCACCATCTGCTTTAAGAGCAGACTCTCTGCTAAGTGGTTTTCCCCACGGCAGACCCACATCTCCCTGTAAACACACAAACCAACCACTTGGCGTCCTGCAGGCACGGGGTGTGCAGCTGCTCCCACAGGGGCTCCCTGCCTCTGACACCATGCCAAGGTTGAATTCCTGCCACCCCAGCCACTCCCACACCTCACCTCCCACCCATTCCCTCTCCTCCTTTCCCTACAGACTCTTTCCAGGAGAAGTGTCCTGGGCTACCTCCCCAAAACCCTGTCCATTGAAGGGGGCAGGCTGACATCCCTAAGATATAAGTACATTATAAATAACAGGGGGGGAGAAAAAAAGCATGAAGACAAAAGGAATGGACTTCCATGCTATTATTTTTGTCAGGACAACTCTCCCATCCATTTTCTGCATGCAACTAGCATCTCCAGCACCATGAGACCCAGCCCAAAAACCAAAAACAGCCCAAAAAAAAAGCACAGTTACAAAATTACTTAGGAGATGCCACCTCTATTAGTAGAAAACCAAAAATAATCCCTGAGTCAAGGAGGCTGTCCTTATTTGGTTGGAAAAGCATGGAGGTGCTGTTGGAGTGTGGCCAGAGAAGGGCAAGGGAGGTGGGGAAGGGTCTAGAGCACAAGGGTTGTGAGGAGCAGCTGAGGGAACTGGGGTTGGTTAGCCTGGAGAAGAGGAGGCTCAGGGGAGACCTTCTCACTCTCTGCAACTCCCTGCAAGGAGGCTGGAGCCAGGTGAGGCTCAGTCTCTTCTCCCAGCTAACAAGTGATAGGACAAGAGGAAATGGCTTCAAGTTGTGCCAGGGGAGGTTCAGACTGGGTATTAGGAAGAATTTCTTCCCCAAGAGGGTTACCAGGCATTGGCCTGGGCTGCCCAGGGAGGTGGTGGTGGAATCAGCATCCCTGCAGGAGTTCAAAAACACGTAGCTGTGGTGCTTGGAGCCATGGTTCAGTGGTGAGCATGGCAGTGCTGGGTGGATGCTTGGACTCGATGATCTCAGAGGGCTTTTCCAACCAGAAGGATGCTGTAATTGTATGCTTCTAAGGTCACCACAAGTAGTCTAGAAAAACACATGCTACCCACTGAAGAGGTAAACCCATGCTATTAAACACCACTTGTCCTAACCAGCTCAGCAGTTAAGACTTGCCCAGTGCCCTTTGATGAATCCCAGGCGCTTCAACAAAGCAAGGAAGCTTTTTATTGCTGTTGAGCAGGAGGAGGGGAAGCAAAGCAAGCACAAGAGAATCAAACTGCTCCAGATATCAAGGACCAATGCAGAAAGAAAAAGGCAGGTCTCCTCATCCAGCTCCTCCACCACCCAACACCCTGCTGGGCTGTGGTACTTAAATAGAGCCTCTATTGTTAGCCGTAAGCAAGGCAGGCTCATTACCATGGATTGTAGCCTTATCAAACATATTTTTAAGTACTTGAAGAAATAATCTGGAGGAAGTGCTAAAGCTCTGAGTGTCTTTTCAAGATGTCCCAGCTTTTCCAGGGAGATTTAGACTGGATATAAGCAGGAAATTTTTCACAATGAGGGTGGTGAGGCACTGGAACAGGTTGCCCAGAGAGGTGGGAGATGTCCCAGCCCTGGAATCATTCCAGCTCAGGTTGTTTGGGGCTCTGTGTAACCTTGTCTTAGTTGCAGATGTCCCTGCTGACTGCAGGGGGTTGCACTAGATCAGCTTTAAAGGTCCCTTCCAACACTAACCCTTCTACAATTCCAGGATGCTGTGATTTCAGACTGCCTGGAAAGACACAGACCCTGTAGGGGCTGCAGGGCAGAAGCCTGCAGATCCCTCCAACAGACCCAGAAGAGCTGCACAGCCACATCCCCTGCCCTTGCTTCTCCTCCCAGATTGGCCAGGAAGAGGTGAATCTAAAAACATCACAGCTTTGAATTACTCATGGACAGCAGAAACCCCAAACTACCATCTCCCACATGTTTCTAATGTGTGTGGGTGTCAATATGTGAATAACACTTAGAAACAGAGGAACCTGATGCCTGTAGAGATACCTCCTCGAGGAGCATGCCAACAGAAACCCTGGAGAGCACACACAGCTCCTGCTGGAACAACTTTCTTCATGCCCAAGGGCAGCCTGCAGGTCCTGGCCAGACTGCACCTTATCCCAAAAGCTAATGGAGACAAACTATGACAGCTACTTCTAATTAGCCAAGCTAAAGGAACCACAGCCTCTCCCCACCCTTGTGAAGAGCAGGTGGCACGGGCAGCAGCCCTCAGTGACTCTGTAAGCTGTCAGGAGAGGGTTTGGGAGGAGCCACAGTTGGTTGTGGCTGTTCCAGTGATATCTGTAAGTACACCCAGAGAAAACCATTTTGTGGGAGGATGCCAAGCCACAGAGGCAGCTGATTCAAAGGTTGGGCTCGAGGATCTGAAAGGTCTCTTCCAACCTAAACAATCTATGACAGATCCAACAGAGAGAACAGAAACCAGAGGTACCCACCAACACATGAAGCACAGTGCCCATTTTTACCAAACCCAACAGTACCAAGAACACAGAAGATGCATTTTATCTTCCCCATGCACTTTACAAGACAACTCCAGTTTTCCATATGACCCAGCCAGCCTTGGGCAAAATGGGAAGAGGCAAGAAGAAGAAATAGTTTTCTTCTTTTGCATTGAAGTTATTTCACAGTTAGTTGAGACTAGTCCTCAATCAGTGTTTTTTAGGGGGGAAGGAGGAACCAAGACAGTTTCAGAGTGGGTTCAGTGCATGCCAGCTGCAGTTGGCCATCTTGAGCTCAGAGATGGCATCTTATTCATAGATTCATAGAATGGTTTGGGTTGGAAGGGACCTCAAAGATCACCTAGCATCAATCCTCTGCCGTGGGCAGGGATGCCATCCCCTACAGACCAGGTTGCCCAGGGCCACATCCAACCTGGCCCTGACCATCGTCAGAGACGGAGCAGCCGCAGCCTCTCTATGCAACCTCTTGCAGTGCCTCACCCACCACCTTCCCCAGAACCAACCCACCACCTCACCACTTCACCCTGGTCACGAGGTGAAGGACAAAGCTGGAGGAGCTGATGCTCCCATATTTAACATCACAGGCTCTGGAGCTCAGCCATGCTGGTGCCTGGCACCGTGCAGATGGCAGCGGTGCGGTGAGCTGGTGCTCAGCACAACCTGCACCAGCTCCAGCATGCCCCAGAGTTCAAAGTCAAAATGAACAGTTTGTTCTACAACAAAACACCCTGCAAATGATCCTTCACAAATGTGGACTGGTGGTACAGCCAAGTAAGAGCACAGGAGCAGGTATCACACCCTGGTGGTGCTGTTACTGCAACTCCTGAGCCTGGGAGTGGCAACACAGAGAGATCTAGATTCTGTATTTCAGTATCAGTTACAGAGCAGCAGAATCACACAGGAACATGAAGGTTGGAAGAGACCTCTGAGATCACCAAGTCCAACCATCAACCTATCACCACCATGCCACCAAACCATGGCCCTAAACACCACATCCATAAGGTTTTTGAGCACCTCTAGGGACGGCGACTAATAGAGCTGAAGGAGCATCTCTGCTCTTCCCTGCATCTCTTACTCCACTTTTTTAAGGCCATTAAATTCCTTCCCCTTCAGCTGCTTCATTTGCCTTCCTTCTTGCATCAGACTGCTGCAGGTTCACCAAGAGGCAAAGGCAGATCCAAAATTCCCTGCCCCAACTCCAAGGGCTCCTCCAGAAAGCAGGGAAGTGTATCAGCAGATAGAGACAACTCAGAGGCAACCTGAGGTTTGGTATTCTGTGTCAGCTCGACACACAGGGGAAATAACCCTTTAATCCAGTGCAGTGTATTTCATTTACTGGAGTGTTATCCAGTTCGAAGATGTTATGAAAGGAATCCCTGGAGAGACTTAAGACTTCAAACCCAGCCTGAGTTTGAACTTAATTCCACCCTTGCAAAAGGGCTGGAGCAGTGGAAGATGACCTTTTCCTGTACCTTGCATGCCAGGAGCCATCCTGTCTCATAATGTCACACCAAATTAGAATATTCTCTTTTTGGTTTACTTGGGATTTGGGTTTGTCTTTTCTTTTTAATTAAAAGCATCTGTCACTATTAATGAAATGAGAAAGGGGTGGGGGGGAGAATCAATAACACAAACAGATTAAAACCAATGACGTCAAGAGAGATGGAGAGAGCTAAAAAGCTGAGTGATTAGCAGAGGGACCTTCACCTCCACATGAGTTTGTCTTCACAGCCCAGGTGAGGACTGAACCAGCATCTCCTTGCTGCTCATCACCCAGAACAGAAAAAAACCCAACATGAAGATGAGAGGAGTGGACTTCCTTCCTATGGTTTTTCTCAGGACAACTCTCCCATCCATCTTCTGCCTGCAGGTAGCATCTCCCAGTTATCACAGAATGGTTTGAGTTGGAAGAGGCCTTAAAGATCATCTGGCTCCAACCCCCTGCCATGGGCAGGGATGCCACCCACCAGAGCAGGTTACCCAGGGCCACATCCAACCTGGCCTTGGCCACTGCCAGGGATGGAGCATCCACATCTTCTTTGGGCAACCTGTTCCAGTGCCAGTTATGGATATTCTTGCCCCACCACCACGCTGGCCTCCTCACAAATACATCCTCCAGAGCTTGGGGGATCTCTCTCCTCTTCTTGGATAGGAAAGGAGAGGCTAAAAACACCTTTAAAGTGCAGATCTCCAAGTTGCTGGGGTCTTACCAAGGTTATCCTGAATAAAAGTTCAGCTACAGTTAAAAAACAGCAGCCCATCAATCCATGGTAGTGAAGAAGAAGCTGGTGGAGCAAACTGGGACAGCAGGGATGAAGGTGTGTGGTCTGATCTTCAGCCAGCTGCAGGAGCTTCAGTGACCAACAGGCAAGCAATCCTGCAGGAAGCTTATTAAACTAGTCACAGAAATCCAACTGAAAGTTGATCTCCTCTGTGGACTTTCCTCTTTTGAGGTGAACCATAAAAGGTCAGTTTTTACTTGCTGCATCTCACAGTAAGGATTTGGAATGTCACTAAATGTAGATTTGTATCTTCCAAAAATACAGATCCCCACCAAACCCCAAATTAATTACCAAATGTCTTGATAATGAATGTGAGATTATTTTGCCTGTTACAGTGATACAAACAGCTTTGCTGTATCATTAACAGCTAGAAATGTTCAGTCAGCACAGCTGGAAAAAAAAAGGTAAACTGAATATGTCAAGGATACACTGCTTTCTACTCTCCCTATTTTTTTTTAATGTCTTATTTCATGGTAGATAAGTGAAAAATCTTTTTCACCTGACTTAGTGAGAGGCTCATTTACTCATGCAAATTTAAAACCAAGTGTCATAATACAATGAAATTATAAAAACATAGCAAAAAGAAGTTAGTGAGTCACTAAATTTAGCTCCTAATGGAGTTTCAACTTGTCTTCTGCTGTTGGATGTTAATGGGGAGAGCTACAGCACTCTGTAAACATCAGAGAGCAGCTCAGAAACCAGCACACATGCATGAGGTTTCTGGAGGAAGTCCTTCAGGTTTGTGGCCTTCCACCTCCTGAGTTAAGGGAAACTCCAGTTCTGATCCCAGCCAAGGTTATGAGTACACCTAGGGTCACACTACACTGGAACAGGTTGCCCAGAGAGGTGGGAGATGTCACATCCCTGGAACCATTCCAGGTCAGGTTGCTTGGGGCTCTGAGCAACCTGCTCTACTCCCAGGTGTCCCTGCTGGCTCTGGACTAGGTGACCTTTAAAGGTCCCTTCCACGAAGTCATTAGAAATGATTTCTTATTCCAGGAGGAAGCCAAGAAGATCAAAGGGTTAGAAGAGAAGGAAAAAGAAACCCAAGAACTAGATGATCTTTAAGGTCCCTTCCAACTCTGGAAAGCAGCTCTGTGGAGAAGAACCTAGGAGTCACAATGAGCCAGCAATGTACTCCTGTGGCCAAGAAGGCTGGGAAGATGCTGAGGGCACTGCAGCATCTCTGACAGGAGGAAAGGCTGAGAGCCCTGGGGCTGCTTAGCCTGGAGAAGAGCAGCCCCAGAGGGGAGCTGCTCAAGGCTGGGGGCAAGAGGCTGGGGCCAGACTCTGCTGAGTGGTGGCCAGGGCCAGGCCAAGGGGCACTGGGCACAAACTGGAAGCCAGGAGGTTCCAGCTGAGCAGGAGGAGAAAGTTGTTTGGTGTGAGGGTGCTGGAGCCCTGGCCCAGGCTTCCCAGAGAGGTTGTGGAGATGATCACCTGGAGGTGATGGTGGTCACCCTGCTGTGGGTGACCCTCCTTTAGCAGTGCGGTAGGACCCAGAGGTCCCTTCCAGCCCCCACCATGCTGGGCTTTGGTGAACCCAACCACTCTATGATTCTATGATATGACCAGTCCACCTGACAGACCTCCAACATCCAGCACAACCAAAGCATCAGTTAGGTGGGGAAAAGAAGCCTCTGCAGAGAAATTGGCTTAAGATATAAGGAGGCCATTTCCCAAAGATGATAATGTCCATCCCCTGCCATCAGGCCAGGCTCAGGTTTGGATCCCAGCCAGAGGAACCCCTCAACTCACCAGTGGGGGTGCATAGGGAGCAATATTGCCCCGTGGAACCCCTTGCTGCCACCCTCTCAACTGTAGCTGAAGCATGAAGCTGAGACCCTATGCCCCATGAAAGGAAATAAAAAAGATTCCATGATTGCAAGTCTGGCAGAAAATGGTGAAAATAAGACCCTGGAATGAGAAGAGGTAAGGGAACTAATGGAAAAAACATTCAATTGCATTAAGGGCTGTAGTAAAGGTTTACAGCAGTCTCCAGACGAGCCCACTGATATTCCTGAACCCTTATTGATCCACAGGTCAAAGCAGACATCAAAAAAATATCAATTGGAGAAAATATCACTTGTTGTGAAACAAGAAAAACCCCAAAAGAAACCCAACCCTGTCCCTGTGCACAGGTAAATACAGAGACCCTTCCAGAGACACTGGATGTAGAACATCCCTCAGCTGTCTCGGTCTGGTAAAACACAAAGGGTTCCTAGTCCTAAAGGAATTAGGGAGATGTCCTCCATAAATGCTTCTAACTGAAGGGTGAAAGTTGGCACCTTTTCTGGAGGTGTGTGGCAAGGCACTTGCTGCTCCCTGAGGTTGCCACAGTTCTCAAGGAATAAAATAAAATAGTTATTTTTATCCTGAGCTGGAGGTGAATCAGGATTTGCAAAAGACAAAACAAGAGGCTGTAATCATCCAGCAGGCCAATTAAACCTAAAAGATACCCTGGAAATGAAAATTAAATGCCACAGCTATGAAAAGAAAGAGACAGCTTCCTCCAAAACAGCAAAAAAATACCCAAGGAAATAAACTAAGGCCATATGAGAGGAACATGACAGTGGCAGCCCCAAAGCATCACTGAAGCACTTCTGCAACTCACCATCATCTCCCATCTGCATGCTGTAGATCTCCCTCAAACCAGCTCTGGGTTTGGGGGTGGCTTTTATTATTGTTTGGGGCTTTTGGGGGGGATTTGGGGGTTGGGTTTTTTTTCCCCCCCCATTTCTCATCAAGATTTATTGAAGTTGATTCCATAAATTTCATTGGAGTTGTTCACTGCTGCTATTTGTTGCCAAGGCAACCGATGCACTTTGCCCAAGCCCCGCACGGCACAGTCGCGATCGTTGGGATTTTGGGGGGGTGGGGGGGAAGGAGGTCCCTGCCCCTAGTGCTGCACCTCCCAAGGCAAACAAGAGCAGCCAGAGGTTTTGGAGTGGAGGGAGGGAAGGGTGGAAATAAAGAGAAGAGAAATAATCCTTTGCTATGGATGAAAAATGCCAAAGTGAGCAGGCAGAGAGCGGGCTGGGGGCAGGGAGATAGGATTCCTGCAAAGCTCCTCTCCTATCTCATTTACACCTCGGATGGCTGGAGGTTGAGAAATCCATTCACAGGTTCAGGAGGAGTCAGAAGGCTCTTCCTGCAAAATATAATGACAAGGAGGTGGTCTTCTCACTGTGGCTGTTGCAAAAGGGACAACTGCAATAGGGAGGGAAAGACAAAAGCAAAGGTTTCTGAATATCATCAACAGATCTGCTGCCCGTTGGGCAGAGTCTGATGGCTCTGCCTCTGTGAGCATGGGAAGCAAGAGCCCAAGGCACAGGAAACTTGCAGGGGACAAGTTCAGCTTGGGATAGGAAAAACTCTCAAGTCTAAACTGTGATAGCATAGTGTTTGTGTAGCCAGCAGGGCAGGGAGGGGATTGTTCCTCTGCTCTGCTCTGGGGAGACCTCAGCTGCAGTGCTGGGTCCTCAGCACAGGAGAGACATGGACCTGGTGGAGTGGCACCAGAGGAGGCCACAAACATGATCTGAGGGCTGGAACCTCTCTGCTGTGAGGACAGGCTGAGAGAGTTGGGCTTGTTCAGCCTGGAGAAGAGAAGGCTCCAGGGAGACCTTCCTGCAGCCTTTCAGGACTTAAAGGACCTCTAAGAAAGATGGGCACAGACTTTTTAGCAGGGCCTGTTGGGACAGGACAAAGGATGATGGTTTGGAACTAAAGGAGGGACATTTAGACCAGATCTAAGGAAGAAATGTTTCCCCCTGAGGGTGGTGAGAGCCTGTCCCAGGTTGCCCAGAGAGGTGGGAGATGTCCCATCCCTGGGACCATCCCAGGTCAGGTTGTTTGGGGCTCTGAGCAACCTGCTGTAGTTGCAGATGTCCCTGCTGAGTGCAGGGGGTTGGACTAGATGACCTTGAAAGGTCCCTTCAACCCAAATCATTCTTTTATTCTATGATTGAGCAGCTGAACTGCAGGAGATGGACACCACCAGGCACAAGTATCATTGTCCAATTTCACACTATTTGCAGAGCAGCATCAAATCTCTTCCATTCACACTGCCACATGAGCAGTGAAAACACTCAAGAGCCACCCAAGAGGAGCAACAATCTCTCTGCACCATAGAGCCATCACCATGACCTACCATGTCCCACACAGGATCACCACACCACCTTTAAAGAAAAGGCAGTGAAAGAAAAAAGACCACAACTGCAGGAAGACAAGAATTAAATGCAAGAGACTGAGCTGAAGCACACTCTGAGCTCCTGGAGACTCCTCTGGGGAAAAGCCTTGTGCACAAAGTCATTACTTCAGCATTTCTAAAACCCAAACCAATCTCATAGGTGATGATGCTGATATTTTAATGGGACATGATGGTTTTCTTTTGAAAGATAATGCAATTTTTTTGGCTTGTTTCTCTCTCCTAAGCAGATACCTGAGACTGCAAAACCACCAGAGAGGAGGGAGCTGATAAACTCAGCACACTGATGCTGGCCAGTATCAAACTGGTAACTCCAGAGATGCCAGGCCAGGCTGGCAACTTTCTGGTGTGAACCAGAGGAAACCCACATTCAGCTCCCAAACTCAGTCATGGTGGAGCCATGCAACAGAGGAGCCAGCCTTGCTTGGTCCAGCTGCAGTCTTCCATTTCCCCCTTTATTTTCTCCAACTCTCTTTGCTGGAGATAGAATCCCTTAGATTCACACATTATTCTCAGAGTGACCAACAAAAGCAGCATCCCTGACAACAAAAGCCACTAGTTTTGCCCCTTTCAGCCTCAGAAATGTTACAAGATTGTTTGCTTTCTAAGTGCAGGTCCACGTTTAAGAGGAATCAAGAATTTGCTCTAGCAGGCTGGATGAATGATGCAGGAAGCCAAACCTGTGACCTCCAGCAGCAGGGCTGGGTCCAGCACTCCTGGAAACAAAAACATCTCCTCACACTGCTCCTGATCAACTGCACAGGGCAGGAAATGGGGAGGGGAGAAAAAAACCAACTTACTCCTGACCCTCCATGCAATGAGTTTCCTCCTTCAGCTAGATGACATTGAGGAGCTGTGTCCAAAGAAGGGCAACTGAAGGTGGTGAAGGGTCTAGAGCACAAGTGCTGTGAGGAGCAGCTGAGGGAACTGGGCTTGGTTAGTCTGGAGAAGAGGAGGCTCAGGGGAGACCTTCTCACTCCCTGCAGCTCCCTGAAAGGAGGCTGAAGCCAGATGGGGGTTGGCCTTTTCTCTCAAGGAACAGGCAACAGGACAAAAGGAAACAGCCCCAAGTTGTGCCAGGGGAGGTTCAGACTGGACATTAGGAACAATTTCTTCCCCAAAAGGTTTCTCAAGGCCTGGCCCAGGCTGCCCAGGGCAGTGGAAGGACTGAAAATGTGTAGATGTGGTGCTGAGGGCCATGGTTTAGGACTTGACAGTGTTGGGTTAAGGGTTGGACTCGATGATCTCAAAGGTCTCTTCCAGCCAAAACAATTCTATGGTTCAGTGATGCTAAGAACTGATTGCTCTCATTAACACTTATTACCAACCACATTCAACCTCCTGTCCCCTTCAAGCATCCCAGATACAAACCTGGCTTTCACAGCCATGACACTGCTATGATGGCAACAGGACAGACAGCCAGAAATGAGAGAGCAACACCTCCAGTTTGGGGCCAGGGAAGGAGAAGCCTCTCACTGCCAGGTTACAAAGACAGAGCAGGAGCACAGCAGCAGTGTCCAGTCAGAAGCTACATCCCAGGCAGTGCCCAGGCATCATCACCATCACAGACAGAGAGATTCTCAACAGCTGCTAAACACAATTGTTTCAATGCCAGCAGCAAATGATAACCACCCTGTGAACACCATCACCCCTTTTAACAACAGACACAGGCACCACCACTCTGCTCATCAGGCACAGCAGTGACAAACTGCATTAAGTCCCCCAGTTAGAGGAGTGGTCCAGTGCTCCAGCCTCACCCTGTCCCTCACTACTCTGGTCTCTGTTCTTTATATCAGCATGAAGAATACCATGTTCCATTGGCAGCTTTTCCTGTTACACTACAATAAATGAAAAGCATCACAGAGGTTGCAGCCTACAAACCAGCCTCTTCTTTCAGGAGCTGTGTTGGTCCTGCCTTGGGCAGCACTGGAGAATATGCTTGTGCTGCTGAAAACTTCTAATGTAAGACTATTCTCCAGCCAGCAACACAAAAGCAGGCAGAAGGTGTAAATAGCCTTTGAGGAGGGTGTATAAATAGCTGTAGGTAATATTTGTATGATGTAAAAATCATAGAATCATAGAATTGCCAGAGTTGGAAGGGACCTTAAAGATCATCCAGTTCCAACCCCCCTGCCTGGCAGGGACACCATCCACTCAAATCCTTCCATTATGGTCTGGTTTTGCAACCACAAGTTTCCTTTCCCAGTGTTTTGCTCATGGTTCAGAGACCAGTTTTATGTTCTTGGAGAAGTGGATTAATTTACTTTTCAATTAATTTGTCTAACCAAGAAGAAAGCTTTGCCATTCTTCTCCTTCCCTTCCAGCTGGGGGAGGGCAGGGACTCCTCCAAATCCCCTATCACCCCTTTGGAAGAGCACCAGGCAAGTGCATTTCCCTTGCTGGCTGTTGAGAAGAGATCCCATCAAGGTGAATGGGACCAAAAATTGGATGTATTGAGCTGGATCCTTCTGGGGAGGTGCCAGACGTGGGGTGGTTGGAAGGGGGGAGGTTGTGATCGAATCTCCTTAGCCATAACAAGAGGCAGCAACAACATGTGGTACCCAGGGCCATGGGTTAGTGGCATGGAGTGGTGATAGGTTGCTGGTTGGACTTGATGATCTTAGAGGTCTCTTCAACCTCAAGGATTCTGTGAACCTGTGACACGTGGGTGTGTGTCTCCTGTTCACTTGTCCTCTCCCAAACAAACACTATCTGTCCTCTGAGGGAAGAATCTGGAGCTGGCAGGCTCTGAGCTGGGGGAGAAACCCCCATGGAGGAGCACAGCTGGTGTGCATGCCTGTGACAGAGGCATCTGCATAGCACACCACACCCCTCCCTCCCTTCCTCCCTCCCTGCTCGCTGGCTCCAATCTTTCACCGACCAGTTAAGGATAAAAATGCTCTTTAAAAGACCTTCTTTTCCTCCCTGGCTATTTGTTGGTGACTCAGCCCAAGGGTTTCTGGAGCCAAAGCAATGCTCTCCACTCAGGAAGGGAATTTCACTCAGTGACTGGCTCCTCTGTCACAGCATCAGCATCCCCAATGCTGCTCCAGCCCAGCCCCATCACTCAGTTTCCCCCCTGGGTTCTTCTCAAGATGAAGCAATGTCCTGGCATGTCCAACCAGCCACGATCTCACCTCACATCCCTCTCAAAACCTCCAAGGAGAACCCAACGAGGCCAGGGAGGGAGTGACCCCCTCCCTCTGGAGCACTGGGATGCAGGATGCAGAAGAAGGCTCTGTGATGAGTGCTGGCAGCACTTGCTTCCCCCCCCGGTGAGCAGCTCCCCGCGGTGTGCAGGTGGCTGCGTTGATTTGGGATGATTTGTCAGCCTTGCTTCTGGCTGGCACCGTGCCTAGGCCAAACTCTGCAGCAGGCAGGTCACCCTACCCAACAGCATCACCAAATGGTCTCTTCTCCAAGCTCATCCACCCCCAGGAAAGGAATGTCTGTACCTGTGCCTGGAGGAATGGCTGTGCCCTGGATTGTCCTGTGGTGGTGGAATGGGACCCACGGTCCCCATCTGGCCTTCCAGCCTGTGTACAAGGTACAAAAAGCCCAGGCAGCCACCAGCACCTCCTGCAGAGAGCTATTTCTAGCAACACCTGAAGAGCCACAGCAATGGCCTCACACAAACATGTCTGAATGAAAAGCAAGCACAGAGAGGAAGAGTCTTACCATAACACCAGCTAAAAATCCTGTTAAACCTAGGGAAAACTCCTTTCTGCCTGGAAGTTCCTGGGCTCCTCAGCAGTGTTTATCAAGTGATGCTCATGCACAGCTAGGGAAGCCTGGGAGAGTTTCAGATGAGAGCCATCAGAAAAACTCCTGCTGAAAACTACTAATTCTAGGAATCATCAAATTGCTTAGGTGGGAGATCAAGTCCAACCATTACCCAGCACCATCAACAGTCACCACTACACCATGTGCCTCAGCACCACATCTCCACAACTTTTTAATCCCTCCAGGGATGGGGACTCCACCACTGCCCTGGGAAGCTTGGGCCAGGCCCTGACAATCCTTCTGGGGAAGAAATTGTTCCTAATGTCCAATCTTAAACCTCCCCTGGAGCAACTTGAAGCCATTTCCTTTGCCCTATCAAGGCCAAAACGTTGTGCAGGGATAAATAAGCTTTAGCAGATGTCTCACTGGGAATGCTTTGTAAACCCAAGGCACCCAGAGCAGGCTCACACCATCATCTCCCAGATCAGGGAGACACAGATCCAAGTCCCTGCTGTAACCAGTTCCAAGCAAGCATCATCTCCCATACCCTCCAGAGACAAAGTGCATGGACCATAACCAGCAGAGCAAAACCATCCAAGGGCACTCAGCACCAACAAATGGCACAAGTCTACAGAGAAGCTACCACAAACTGCTCTGTCAAAGCTCCACAGGCTAGTAACAGCAGCTGCCCTGGTCCCACACTCTTCAGCAGAGAAAACTGGAGAGCATAAGGCTCTGCTGGAACTTTTGCACTCACCTTATTTTAATTCCCCCAGTGTTTTGGACACATGTATTTCTTAATCTGGGTTTGGACCTTCTGCTGAAGCTCCATGGATGGGAGAGTGCTTAGATACAATAGGGGCTATTCCTATTTGTGAGAGAATGAAGGAGCTAATTCAGGGCTTTGGTGAGATGAAAGGAAAAATCTTAATTAAAATAAGTTTTAAAACCCATCAAGATTTTTTTTTTATTATTATCTTACTCAGATTAGCAACCATCCTAAGATTACACTCTGAATAGAAATGCACTGCTTCTCCTCAGACCTTCTGGGCTTTGCACACAAAGCCCTTAAGACATCAAACCCCCACATCAACCTAATCAAGTAAGAAAGGGGAAAAAGTCTGTCTGAAAGGAACTAAAATTACACAGAAGCACCACATCTCAGCAGGGAGTTGGAAGGGACCTCTGGGGATCAGCCAGTCCAACCCCACTGCTAAAGCAGGGGCACCCACAGCAGGCTGACCACCAGCACCTCCAGCTGCCTTGGGAATCTCTCCACACAAGGAGACTCCACAACCCCTCTGGGCAGCCTGGGCCAGGGCTCCAACACCCTCACACCAAACAACTTTCTCCTCCTGCTCAGCTGGAACCTCCTGGCTTCCACTTGGTGCCCAGTGCCCCTTGGCCTGGCCCTGGCCACCACTCAGCAGAGCCTGGCCCCAGCCTTCAGCTCTTGCTCAGCCCCCCTCTGGGGCTGCTCTTCCCCAGGCTAAGCAGCCCCAGGGCTCTCAGCCTTTCCTCCTCCCACAGATGCTCCAGTGTCCTCAGCATCTTCCTAGCCTCTGCTGGACTCTCCACTAGTTCCTTGTCTCTCTTGACCTGGGGAGCCCAGATGTGGCCTCACTATGGCAGAGGAGGAAGAGAACCTCCCTTAACCTGCAGGTCACACTTCTGAGTTTATCTTGCTACATAGATCTATTCTATAGACTTCTCAAAGCATGCAAGTATTGCCCTGACTTTGTAAAAATCTTCCTTCTCCCTAGCCCAGCTGAGAACAAGCTCTCCTGAAGCACACCACTACTAACACAGGGTCTAAGCAGCTGTCTTGCCCAAGAAAGCCACCAGTGCTAGGGCTGGTTCACACATGGGTTTGCACAATAAGGACAATACCTTGCAAATTCTTTGGAGCCAGCAGACACTGAGAGGAGCAACTTGACTGAGCAACTCTGACCACCCCATGCTGGGCTCCAGGCACCAATCTTCATCCTCAGCTTAGGGAACCCTCAATCCAGGTCAAAAGTGTGTGTGGGACAAGGACACATTTCCCCAGCAGGCTGATTTAGAAGGAAAATTCCCAAATCAGAGCTGAGAGAGCTCTCTGCAACACTCACATTCATCCTGATAGAGGAGTAATGAGTGATCAACAGCACAGGAGAAAATGCAGTTTATCATCCCAGCTCTCCAGCCCATGACATCACTTCCAAAGCCCAGGCAGCCACCAGCACCTCCTGCAGAGAGCTATTTCTAGCAACACCTGAAGAGCCACAGCAATGGCCTCACACAAACATGTCTGAATGAAAAGCAAGCACAGAAAGCAAGAGCTATACCATAACTCCAGCTAAAAATCCTGTTAAACCTAGGGAAACTCCTTCCTGCTTGGAAGTTCCTCCAGTAACACCCATCCTTACCTTCTAGTCAACTAACCACCCCCTAACAGCCCTAGTGCAGGGAAGAGGATGTGGATTGCTTGCAGTGACAGAGAGAGAGGCAGGGAGGAGGACACAGCATTTCTCAGCACACCATGTCCTTTGGCAGGTGTTTTGTTCTCCACCCTAGAGCAGTCCAAGGGACTCTCTTACCTGTGTTGTGAACCAGGTACCATAAGTTTGCTGGAAAAGCAGCAGCAAATCAATTTCTTGGGAAGATAAACTTGCAGCTAAAGTGGAGGAAAAAAAAAAAAACCCACAACAAAAAAAACCAAACTACAATTACACTTTTCATCCATGAAAAGTAAATCAGATGGTGCTGAAATCCCAGCAGAAAACACAGATTAATTAAAGTCTGCACTTTCTAAATCTGTTATTCAACTAAACACAGCTGTTAAAAAAATGATGCCTTTGCTGTAATCTTCCTGTGCTCTCACACCACTGAAATACAGCAAAAATCACCCAGTGCCTTCAGTTAGCTGCTGAAGATGTGCAGGAAAAGAAAGGACACATAAATATTATATATATATATATGTTTAATTGTGACAAGGATTGTTGTATTTAAAAGCAGAGATTTTATCTGAGAGCTCAACTGCTGCCTCCAAGGAAGGGATGGAATTGATGACAACAGAGTGAGAGCAGGAAGGGAACCCTGAGGTGAAGCAACAAGGTGGGAGAGCTCAGGGTGCTCCCTCCTCCTGCATCACTGCTCCCTGCCCATGGCACACAGCATCCAGCAGCCAAATCCTGGCACTTCTTCTGGTACAAACCCACTTGTACTTCCAAGTGCTTTTGGCCATCTGTCCATCACAGGCAGCACTTCCCAATTTCACTGATTTCATTAACCCTAAGATATTTTAAGATCTCACACAGACAGAAAAAAACCCCCACAGCCCACCACCAAAAACCAGTACAAAACAGTTTCTTCCCAGAGCTTCATCTAAAAGCCATCAAGGCTGAAGAGAAGCTCGTGCTCAAGCCTGCTAGCTTTGGATCAAGCTGTGCTTCCACACAGAGCTGTCAGGTGGGGAAAACAAGACATGCCTGAAACAAAAGCTTTCCTTTGCTTTTCTTCTCCTCTTCTGTCCAAGTCTACATGGAGGATCAAAGTGGAGAGCTCCTTGCTCTGTCACAGAAGGAAGAAATTGCTGTGATTTGAATGCAACCTAAAAGGCACTCTGCAATTCAGCTCAATCAGGAGAAACTTCCTTCCCAGCCCTGAGGCAGCTGTTCCTCCCCTCTGGAAGAGAAAATAATACTTGAACCTTGGCTCCTCTGGAAGGGGGAAAAGGCATGGGAGAGCCCTCACTGCCTCTCAATCCTCCTGAAATCACTTCAGCTTAAAATATAATTAGCATGATCTAATGCAGTAATAGATTAACACTGGCAATAGCTCCTTGCCTCAATAGCAGCCTGCAAAGCCTCTCCTGATCTAGGCTCAATGGCTGCAGTCAATGGCAAGGTGATGGTGATGCCACCAAGGTGTGCTCAACTGTGGTGACACCAAGGGAGATCTCTGAGCCATCACCTGGGAACTGCTAGAAAAATCCAGACCTGTGAGCAGGGAAAGGTCACCCAGCAAACCCCAGTGGCTGCCTTAGCTGTGCTGAAGCACAGTGTCCCTAAGAGACAGCACTGGCAGATGGGTGCTGGTCATCCAGCAGCAACAGCTTACAGCAGCTAGAGCTGCAGTTCCACCTCCCAGTGTAAGGAGGCCTTGGAGGTACTTAACCTGCAGCAAATCACTGCATTTCCAGCCAAAGAATCACCAAGCTCACACGTGGTGTGGGTCAAAAGGGACCTCTAAAGATCATCCAGTCCTACTCCCCTGCTAANCTCCCACAGATGCTCCAGTGCCCTCAGCATCTTCCTAGCCTCTGCTGGACTCTCTCCACTAGTTCCTTGTCTCTCTTGACCTGGGGAAGACCACAACTGGACCCAGGACTCCAGCTGTGGCCTCCCTAGGGCAGAGTATAGGAGCAGGAGAACCTCCCCCAACCTGCTAGTGACATTCTTCTTAATGCAGCCCAGGACACACCCCCCTCCTCCCTTTCACTTGTTTTTATTTTTCAAGGAAAGTAAAACTGGATGGGAAAAAGCATCTGAAATTTGGGAAGGCTGCCAAAAAGTGTTCTCAAGTCCAAGGAGATCCCTGAGCTCTACACAGCAATGGTCAGTCAGCTCCAAGCACCAAGAGGTGCATGGAATAAACTGGGCTAAGCAACTGCTCCCCAACTTCACAGCAGAAGACACTTCCCAGCAGGTTTTACTGCCCCTTGGTATTGCATAAAACACCTCACTGCATCTACTTCTGATTACTCCTCCACCTCATCCAACCAACCACCTCAAGCATGAACCTTTTGCAAACTCCCAAAACATGATCATCTAGAAGAAAAAACAATTCCAGTCAAGGAGATATTGGTAAAACAGAGACAAGATGTACTGGTAGCCAAGTACTTCTATAATCTTCCATTCCAGGGTGAAGATCTTTCATATAAAGAGAGAAAAAGAGCTCACATTTTGATCTTTTCCCAGAGCTAGAGATGGTTTAATTAGCTTGATCTCATTATGTAAACTGGAGAGGAAAAAAGAGCCCCATTAAAGCAATATCCCACTGGCAAACCCGACAACCTTGACATCAACTAAGAGATCTGCTTGGAAAAGTCTCCCCTGCCTGCAATGCTGCTTCCACACCTTTTCCTCATCACAGGCTCTGCTTTCTTCCTCATCACAAGGTCTCCCAGCTGCCCTGCTCAATTCAACAACCAATCTTGGGCTCTGCTTCTCTCTAAGCAGCCTGCAAAGGAGCTGGGAGTCAAAAGAAAAAACCCTCTAAGCTAGATGTTGACTTGGTTCTCTTTAGGCTGAGATCATTCAGCATGTTCTTTAGGAAAGATCAACTGGAACTAAATGTTGCCATCATCTCCTCTGTCTGTTCAAGTAGATATTTTTGTAATAAGCCATTTAGAATTCAATAAGGAAAAGGAGAATTACAAACAAGGTGTCCATAATGAGCCTCAACATAATTATTAAAGCAGATAAAGTAGGCCTGCTTTTTCAAGACAAGGAAGTTATTTGTACCTTAATGATAATGAAATGTAAAAAGCATCTGTAATTTCCACTGCAATGTGGTGGAGAAAGTCAACTCAGTGCACCTCACTCTGTTAAGACTATTCTTATTACTGTGTTTGCAGTGACAGCAAAATGCTTCTTAGTTCCAGCTCCTGGGATATATAAAAATATGATTAGAGCACTATAACAATACAACAATGGATTAATTTGCCCAACCATTACATTTGGATCTGAAAGACTTTCATAATTTATTTTACCAACTGAAAGGTGGTTATTTTGGGATCCTGGCTCATAACAAAGTTGTTCAGTGCAGCCACTGGAAATCTTCCCCCACCACCCCTCCCAAATATTCCAGCACTGGCAACACTGCTGGTTCCAGTGCTTCTCAACCATTTCCCTCTCACCCTGAGCTTCTCTGCCTGTCCTCTGCCATGCCTCACACTCTGCCTGAGCTTGGGCTGCTGCAGATCAGATCCCTCCACACAAAAGGGAATTGCACACTGAATTGTGGCATTGTTTTGCTTGAAAAAGATCTCTAAGAACATCGAGTCCAGCTGCTGACCCAACACTGCCAGGTCACCATTAAACTACATCCCTCAGCACCACATCTACAGAGAACTGAACCCCTCCAGGGATGGGGACTCCACCACTGCCCTGGGCAGCCTGGGCCAATGCCCAAAACTCTTTCAGGGAAGAAATTGTTCCTAATATCCAACCTAAACCTCCCCTGGTGCAACTTGAGGCTATTTCCTCTCGTCCTATCACTTGTTACCTGGGAGAAGAGACCAATCTCCACCTCAATCCAACCTCCTTGCAGGGAGCTGCAGAGAGTGAGAGGGTCTCCCCTGAGACTCCTCTTCTCCAGGCTAACCAAGCCCAGTTCCCTCAGCTGCTCCTCACAACACTTGTGCTCTAGACCCTTCACCACCTTCCTTGCCCTTCTCTGGACACACTCCAGCACCTCAATGTCCTTCTTGGAGTGAGGGGTCCAAAACTGAACCCAGGATTCCAGCTGTGGCCTCCCCAGTGCCTGTTCCAGGAGGCCAATCCCTGCCCTAGCCCTGCTGCCACACTAGTGCTGATCCAAGCCAGGATGCTGTTGGCTTTCTTGGCCCCCTGGGCACTCTGCTGCCTCATCTTCAGCTGCTGTCAACCAGCATCCCCAGGTCCTTTTCCTGGGAGCAGCTTTCCAGCCACTCTGCCCCAAGCCTGGAGCATTCATGGGGTTGTTGTGACCCAAGTGCAGGACCCAGCACTCGACCTTGTTGAACCTCATCCCATTGAGCTTGGCCCATCAATCCAGCCTGGCCAGATCCCTCTGCAGAGCCTTCCTGCCCTCAAGTAGGTCAACACTAACACTCAACTTGGTGTCACCTGCAAACTTACTGAGGGTGTCCTTGGTCCCTTTGTCCAGATCATTGCTAAAGATTTTAAAGAGATCATCCCACAGCCTGGAAAAGAACAAGGCAGTGGTGCCTGACCTGGTCAAAGCATTACCCTAAGGAAAAGAAACAGCCCTTTTTGGGGGGATGGTTAACACTATTGTGACACCAGGAAAGGAGAATGTAAAGAACTAATGGGTGTCAAACAGGGCAGCTAACAAAGAGGACAAGGTGTTGAGAAATCTGGCCTGAAGGGCAGACTAAAGAAAGGGAAATAATTAATAGTTCATCTGCTGAGTACCAACAGGAGCCATCCTCTACCACTGCAAGATTAGCATGGAATAATCACAGATTAATAGCAAATTCCTCTTTTCTTCCAGGTGCCCTGGCTGCTGCAGCTGCTGGACCTGGGGATCACTTTGCTCTGAGCATCTCTCCAAGGACAACATCCCCACACAGCTCAATACACTGTGTGACATCAGCACTGCCACATGCAGACACACAAACATATCCTTAGCCAAATATGGGAGAGTTGGCAGGACCTAGCTGAATCCTGAGCTACAGGAAAAGCATTCCAGCAGGGTTTCAGAAGACAAGATGTGTTTCAGGAACACCACCACTGAACCATGCATGGGTCACTCAAGCTGGCTCTCCTGTCATCAGCCTGGAACCCAGTTCTGACCCCTGGGATCTTGGCCCATCAAGAGCCAAAAGCAGGAAAGTCTTCTTCAACTGGTCTAAATTCATGAGAGAGGATGCTCAACATTATCAGAGAGATCATCTTCTGCAGGAACTACTCACTACTTGATAGGCTCACAGAATGGTTTGGGTTGGAAGGGACCTTCAAAGGTCATCTAATCCAACCCCCTGCACTCAGCAAGGGCATCTGCAACTACAGCAGGCTGCTCACAGCCCCAGACAACCTGACCTGGGATGGTTCAAGGGATGGGACATCTCCCACCTCTCTGGGCAACCTGGGACAGGCTCTCACCACCCTCAGTGGAAACAATTTCTTCCTCAGATCTAGTCTCAAATCTCCCTCTTTCAGTTCCAAACCATCACCCCTTGTCCTGTCCCAACAGGGCTTGCTAAGAAGTCTGTCCCCAGCTTTCTGATAAGCCCTTCAAGTCCTGAAAGGCTGCAGTCAGGTCTCCCTGGAGCCTTCTCTTCTCCAGGCTGAACAAGCCCAACTCTCTCAGCCTGTCCTCACAGCAGAGAGCTTCCAGCCCTCAGATCATCTTTGTGGCCCTAATAGCACCACAGGAAAAGAAACATTAGCCTTATCTTTCCATGAGTCAAGACTGTGTTCTCAGGTTTATCCACCTGTACTTGCTCTACACTCTTTGTACTGCACCATAAAGTCAGAAGACTAATATCTTTTAGTCATCTTTGGAAGGCTGACATCTGACACCAACCTTCACTGGACTCCCCCAGCCCCTCAAACCATGCTGTTTCTTCTCACCTACCCTGAAGGCACCAAGATGATGGCACTGCCTAGGTTAACAAGGAGTGCAACTAAGGCAACATCTCCTTTAATTGCAGTGGCAAGAGAGGAGAGAGAGTGCAGAGAGACGCTCCTTCCTCATGGCTCTCTGCTTTCAGCAGACACCAACTGCCATGCTGTAACTCAAAAGGCACAAGACACTGATAGGAGAAACTGAGATTCATCCATGGCTTTAACCTACAGATAACACAACTCCTTCATTTCTGGATCATTGTTTCCCTAATGTCCTCAGCTTTTAGGCAATGAGACTTATTATGGAGCAAATTGCCCAAATCTTCCAACACACTTTTTTTTTTCCCCCCCCTCTTAAAAGAGATTTGAAGGGAGTAAGAAATTCATCTTCATCTTCCTACATAACTCTAGTTATGTTGCAATTAACTAGGATGCTTATTTTGGGTTTCACAAATGTGAATTTGGCCAAGTGTAACCTGCCACGTGCCCTTTCCACTTGAGGAGTGAATAAAACAGAGCAGAATCTTCCAGGTTCTTTCCAGAAAAAGAGGAGAAACAATGATGGGGTCAGAACCAGCCACATGGCTGTTCAAAAGTGTCACTGAAGTCTTCTGAAAGGTCTCATGCTCCAAGGTTTTCATTAAAGTCCTCAAGCCTATGAAGGATCTAACCCAGCTTTTCTTCCCTGGAGAGCTGGGGGCAGGAGCTGCTGGAGGAGGATTCCAAATAGGACATGCAATTGGCATCTCAAAATGAGCACCAGGCAAGAAGGATGAATCTAAAACCACCTGAATTTTCATGGGTTTGAGCAGTCTTGGCTCTACAGTAGCATTTTCTAAGGGTTTGGTCCCCTCCCTCTCCCAAGACTGATTTCCAAGCTAGACAGCAGGATAGCATGGATTTGGGAAAGGAAGAGGAGGACAAAGGACAAATGCAGGCATGTGGTTTAAGTTGTCTCAAGACTCTTCCTGCCCTGCTTTCCATCTGAAATCCTATGAGCTCCCCATTCATTCCTAGCAGTGCTCTTGCTGGGTTTGGATGATTGCCCAGCTGCTACTGTTACCAGAAAGCCAAAGCATCAGAGAGGTGATTCAGCTGGTGCCTTGGCAGCTCCAGAGCAGGGCTGAGGGGAGGAGGAGGGAGGAACCCAAAATACCCTGATGGATTCCTCCACTACAGCAGAGGCCACTCACCCAGGTAGGGTCACAGAATCCTTAAGGATGGAAGAGACCTCTAAGACCATCAAGTCCAACTATCACCCTACCAGCAGCACACCACTAAACCATGGCCCATCAACATCCCCTTCCCAGCTCTGACTGCCTGCATCAGGAAGCTTCATCAGCACCAGGTGACTATGGCAGAAATCTCATGGTTTTTTCCCCAAATACTCCTCTTTTCTCTTCCCATCCTTGCCTCATGCATTTACAATACCCAAAGGCAGGTCAACACATGGAGCTCCACCTCTCCCATGCCCTCCTGGCATTCCCAAAGGATGATTTTCCAGGCAGCAGCAGCAAATGGAGCTCTACCTGCATTTTCTTTGTCTATGCCACAGGAGCTAATTATCCTAATAGAGCAAAACTCTACTTCCACACTGCCAAAGCTCCTCCACATAGCTGCTGGTTTGAGTCTTGTTTATATGGTGCTCACTCATCCAAGGAGTTAGCAAGTGGAGAACAAGAGGGGGCTTTGTACCTCCATGCTCTGCTATGTTAAAAATTGATTTAGCATAATGGTTTCAAAGAGATTAAAATCCAATTTTGTAAATCAAAGCAGGAACTGCACTGACTCACTCCTACAGGAGCAGCAAAGAACCTGCTGGATCCTAGAAATGACAGCCACAGCCCTGGACCCTCCCTCAAAGCAGAGAAAGTAATTAAAGAAGCCAAACCACAGCTTAATAAACTGCATTTCACTGTTTGCATCTGCTCTTCACCCTCACATCAATAACAGAAGAGGATTTTCAGCTGAAGAAAAAGAAATAGGCAGTGCCTGGGTTAGCTACAGCTTCTCAGGTAGCATCATCCAGCTCACCTGACCTGCTCAGAGTGGAAGGGCTGTTCATGGCAAAACCAACAGGAGATCCTTTCTCCTTGAACTCTTTATCACAGTCCAGGATTCAGCTTTGCATTATTGTTGCTCTGTAACTGNGCTAAGCAGCCCCAGGGCTCTCAGCCTTTCCTCCTCCCACAAATGCTCCAGTGCCCTCAGCATCTCCCTGGACTCTCTCCACTAGTTCCTTGGCTCTCTTGACCTGGGGAGCCCAGAATTGCACCCAGGAGTCCAGCTGTGGCCTCACTAGGGCAGAGCAGAGAGGGAGGAGAACCTCCCTCAACCTGCTGGTCACTCTCTTCTTCATGCACCCCAGGAGACCATTGCCCTCCTTGGCCACAAGAGCACATTGCTGGCTCATGGGGAACTTGTTGCCCACCAGCACTCCCAGGCCCTTCTCCATGGAGCTGCTTTCCAGCAGGTCAACCCCTAACCTGTCCTGGTCCCTGAGGTTATTCCTCCCCAGGTGCAGGACTCTACACTTGCCCTTGATGAACTCCATGAGGTTCCTCTCTGCCCACCCCTCAGCCTTTCCAGCTCATAGCTAAATCACTTTTAGCATTAAGCTGCTTCTTTAAACCAAACCCAACAAACCACAAATGGGTAAAAGAAAATAAAGTGAGATAAAACAAATGAGCTCTGCATATGTCCTGCTAACTCCACCACACAAACTATCTCCTTAAAGGAAAACAAATTCCCTTTCATCTCCTGGAGATGCAGATATGGCTGTAAAGAAGAAAAACCCACAGGTTCAGAATCATTTAGAGGAAGGATCTTTGATGGCTACAGCATCTTTTGAAGAAGAATGCAGACATACTTAACAGGGCCTGATAGGTCCCAGGCAGCTAAGGAGATGCTCTGTGATGCAGAGAACCCAGGACTCATTAGATCTTTGAAGCAAATTTTGCCTCATTTCTTAGAAGCAGGAGGGAAATGAGATGAGGAATTTGCATCTAAAACAAGGAATCTGAACTTTCAAGAACACCTGAAGCTCTCCACAGCTCTCTAAGACATTGTGGCTGTTGCAGCTCAGGTAGGGACAAAGATGAGGTGGAGTTTGGGGCTCTTCTTCATTTTGTTTTGGTTTAGAAGGATGTCAGCATTTTCCCTGCCTCTCTTTTTAGTGTCTTCCTTCTGCTGCTTATTTCTCACCTAAATCAAGAAGATCTCAGTGCAACCACACAGAAATGTTTGGCAACCATCAGCATTCCCCAGCTCTCCAAAATCTATTCCACCAAATCCCTGGGGAAGGATGAAGACTTGACCCAGGGACACATCTAGGGAGGTTTGGAGGCATGGAAATGGGAGGCCCTCATGTCACAGCCACTATCCCAATGAATTTTTTAGAGCTGGGAGGTAAGAAGAGCCAAGAGTCACCAATTTCCCATTGAGAAAGTGAGATTAAAGCAATTCATACAGAGAATGGGGCCCCCAGGCTCTGGTGAGCAGCAGCAGCAGATCCATGCTGTGTCCCTGGGATGGAACACTGGAAAGGCCCTGGCTCAGCCTGGATCTGAGACAATGACTTGGAGATGCCTCAAGCAAGGCAGGTGAAGTTCTTCACACACAAACACATACTCTCTTAATTTGGTGAGCACTCCAAGCCCCCATTGCAGCCTGCTCTGGAGGTGGGCAGCAGGGACAGCCAGCTTAGCATCACAGAAACAGAGTGATTTGGGTTGAAGGAACCTTTCAAGGTCATCTAGTCCAACCCCCTGCAGTCAGCAGGGACATCTGCAACTACAGCAGGCTGCTCACAGCCCCAGACAACCTGACCCAGGATGGTTCCAGGGATGGGACATCTCCCACCTCTCTGGGCAACCTGGGACAGGCTCTCACCACCCTCAGGGGGAAACATTTCTTCCACAGATCTAGTCTGAATCTCCCTCCTTTAGTTCCAAACCATCATCCTTTGTCCAGTCCCAACAAGGCCTGCTAAAAAGTCTGTGCCCATCTTTCTTAGAGGTCCTTTAAGTCCTGAAAGGCTGCAGGAAGGTCTCTCTGGAGCCTTCTCTTCTCCAGGCTGAACAAGCCCAACTCTCTCAGCCTGTCCTCACAGCAGAGAGGTTCAGCAGCCACAGTGAGATGGCAGGCATGCCACCACAGGACAGAGATACACTGCCTCAGCCCCACTTAGGGTTTCCAGTCCAATTCCAATCTCATAACTGGAAGAGAACTTGCAAGATCACACAGGTACAGCCAGGAATAAAAAGGTACATCCTCCTTTTCCCCCCCCTTGAAGAATGGTGAGAAAGGCTTTGGAAATGCTTGATCAACATGCAGCAGCAGCAGCATCAAGAACCTTCAACACAGCAGCAGCTCTCACCTCCCCAGTTTTCAGTCCTGTTGCTTTCACCTCAAATGCAGTTCTAAGGAAGAGTGGGGAGCTCTCATTTCCATCAGGTAATGCTCTTCCACTGAGAACTCCCAGAATCACACCAGTACTAAGGCTGGAAGAGATCTCCAAGATCAAATCCAAGCACCAACTTATCACCACCATGCCACTAAACCATGCCCCTGACTACCACATCTATGTGCTTTTTGAACCCCTCCAGGGATGGTGACTCCCCCACTGCCCTGGGCAGCCTGTGCTAGTGGGTCTTCTCTTTCAGGGAAGAAATGTTTCCTAACATCCAATCTAAACCTCCCCTGGTGCAACTTGGGGCCATTTCCTCTTGTCCTCTCACAGGTAGCCTGGGAGAAGAGCCCAACCCCCACCTGGCTCCAGCCTCCTTTCAGGGAGTTGTAGAGTGTGAGAAGGTCTCCCCTGAGCATCCTCTTCTCCAGGCTAACCAACCCCAGTTGCCTCAACCTCAACAGCTTTCCCAGCTTCTGTGCCTGCAGGAAGGATCTCTTCTGGGATCCACTGGTGGCCATGGCCCCAGGATACTCCTGAGATCCCATCCTGGCCACCACAGCTCAAGGAAGAAGGAACTGCACTGAGAGAGGGTCTGAAGCCACTGAGTTATGCCCATGAGAAAAATGACTATTAAAATAAACCATCTCTTAAGAAGAGATTAACCCTGTCAATCAAGTCTCCCTTCTGTTTTCCTGTGCACACCTCTGGGCACCACTCAAGCACTCAAACACTCAAGGTTTGGGTTTTCCAGGACCTAGTTAGTTCTTTATTTAGAAGTGAAGTTTCCTGAAAGGTTTTATTTTCCTCTTTTTCTTAATTTACTGTATTTCCTCCTGCAAAGGAGAACAAATAGCTACTTAAACTTGCTTCTATTGTCTATTTGCCTGCAATTTCCACCTCATTTCCAGCCTTTTTGTGTCTGCCCTTTTGTTTAGTCCTACCTTTGCCCCTCTCTTCAAAGATACCTGACACCTTTACATTAAAGTCACAATAGAGAGAATTCAGGTATTTGGGGAGAAAAGGCTGCTCACCAGCATCACTTCCCAGCCAGGCTAAGAACTCTGATGTCTGCCAGGAGGGTGCAGCTTCCAAAATCATTTCTCAGCTGCAGAGAAAACGTTGAATTATTTTGCAAATGAAATAACAAAAGTCTCCTCCACCTCACCCTCCTGCAGAGGCTGCCAGAGCTGGCAGGATACTTCCCTTGCAGATCAGGAAGAGGGGCACACTCTAAATGGTTGTTTTCAAAAGCATTAAGCCCATCACCCCAATCCTCAGGGGATCAGACACTTCCCTTCTGCTAACACTTCCATTCTGTTTGCAGAATAAAGTGAAATGGGTTCTCCCCTAAACGTTTGCTCCCTCTCTCTCTCTCTCTCTCCTCCTCCAAGCCCTTGTTAACTCTTCCTTTTCTCCCCTTCTGATCTAAACCCACAGGAGCTCTTGGGGTTTGCTCCCCAGGTAGGACAATTTGCCCATTTTCCTTCACCTTGCCTAAGAAAAAAGGAAAGGGAAGAGGGAAACAAACCCCAAAGCCCCCCTCAACCCCTCAGACAGCCAGGAATTGGCACCTCCACTGAACACACTGCCATGAGAGGAACAGAAAAACCCAAAAGTGCCAAGACTCCTCTTGGCTGGAAAACCTGCATTTCCCAGAAATTCCCCCAGCTCCCAGGGCTGCAGATCTTACACTCACAGAATCACTCAGGTTGGGAAAGACTTTGAAGAGCACTGAGTCCAACTGTTAACCTGCACTGCCAGGTCACCACTGAACCCTCAGCACCTCATCTCCAATCCCTGCAGGGGTGGTGACTCCACCACTGCCCTGGGCAGCCTGGGACAGGCCTTGACAACCCTTTCCAGGAAGAAATTGTTCCTAATATCCATCCTAAAGCTCCACTGGTGCAACTTGGAGCCAACTGCTCTTCTCCCATTGCTTGCTCCTTGGGAGAAGAGGCCAACTCCTACCTGGCTGCAACCTCCTCTCAGGGAGTTGCAGAGAGTGAGGATGTCTCCCCTGAGCCTCCTCTTCTCCAGGCTAACCAAGCCCAGCTCCCTCAGCTGCTCCTCACAACCCCTGTGCTCTAAGACCCTTCCCCACCTTCCTTGCCCTTCTTTGGACACACTCCAGCACCTCCTGCTCCCAACATGCAGGAGCCAGGATCAAGCCCTGGGTGCCATCAGCAATGCAGCTCTCCCTTCCCCAGCACCATGCTTTCCTCCTGGAAAGATCACTCCAGGGAGCACAGAGCACCAGGTCTGAAATTCTGAGAGTGTGGAGATTTGATTTTCATCTAGTTTGATAAATTTCTGTTAATTGCTTTTAACATACTTCCTCCACTGGAGTCTTTATAGCTTAATTCCTCATGGGCATTTGCCTAAGTACAGAAGGAAAATGAAATCTAACCACACAGCAGTGATGTAATCACTAAAGGCCTTGGTCACAAAAGCATGGAGGGGCTGGGATTTGGGGGTTATTTCTGGGGGGAGAGGGTTAACTACTGAGGGTCTTCATCAGGTTTTTGTAAGGTGATGAAAACTGAGCAAAAGAAGCTGCAGTGCTATAAATACTGTGGAGCAGTGAGGCTGGGTGTGATGTAATGCAGTCCAGGGGTTATAATTAGTGCCTCAGAAAGTCCAGGGGAAGGCTCTGCACTGGAACACTTGAGCTCAAGGAGCTCAGGTCTTCATAAAATACATCACTACCTTCCTGGCTTAGACCAACTTGTCACCACAGACAAAGACACTTCAGTTTTTTTCATACAAAAACCCCANCTCTTCTCCAGCCTAAGCAGCCCCAGGGCTCTCAGCCTTTCCTCCTGCCACAGATGCTCCAGTGCCCTCAGCATCTTCCTAGCCTCCAATGGACTCTCTCCACTAGTTCCTGGTCTCTCTTGACCTGGGGAGCCCAGAACTAGACACAGGCCTCCAGCTGTGGCCTCACTAAGGCAGATTAGAGGAGGAGGAGAACCTCCCTCCACATGCTGGTTGCTCTCTTCTCAATGCACCCCAGGAGACCATTGCCCTCCTTGGCCACAGGAGCACATTGCTGGCTCATGGGGAACTTGTTGTCCACCAGCACTCCCAGGCCATTCTCCATGGAGCCCTAACCTGTCCTGATCCCTGAGGTTATTCCTCCCCAGGTGCAGGACTCTACACTTGCCCTTGATGAACTTCATGATGTTCTTCTCCCCAAAATTTCAGCCTGTCCAGGTCTCACTGAGTGGCAGCACAGCCTGACAGGTGTCACCACTCCTGCCAGTTCTGCATCATCAGCAAACTTGCTGAGGGTCCCCTCTGTCCCTTCATCCTGCTCACTCATGAAGATGTTGAACAAGACTGGAGCCAGTAGTGCCCCTGGGGAACACCCCCAGCTACAGGCCTCCACCTTTAGTCTTAGCTACAGCTAGCAGGAGTTAACACATGAATATTCTCAGACAACAAGGATGTAAGATCTGTAACTTCCTAACAATATTATGCATAGAACATACTTTTCATCCTTCCACATTAATAGATTTGGGAGTGAAAGTTGGAGGGGTGGTGTTACATGTCAAAATTAATTACAATGCCAATAAGCTGAGATCCAACAGGGAAGATCAGGTTGACTCAATTATTGTGTTGAGTTCTCAGCACTGAAAAATCAACTGAAAGAGGCTGTAGACTTCTGCTGCAAATCCAAAGGTGGTTTGAAAAATAATGAGAACTTAAAAAACCAACATTCCCAGACCTTTGCAGAGGATTTGAAGTGACTAAGGAGGGTTCCAAGTCACCCTGACTTTATCTAGGATATAATTCTGCATTCCAGCTGCTAGGGAGTTCAATTGGATTTTATCTTTTCATCATGGGCTTACTAAAATTGGGGACCAGTGGCCACAAACTATGTCCACTCAGGTAAAACAGGCTATTTGCTTCCTTCAGAATGTAAAGCCACAGAGGCAACTCCATTTCTGCAAGACTTTCTCAGTGCCTTTCCAGACCAGGCACCTCCAGCATCCCTAAAGCCAACAAAACAGACTCCCTAAATCCCACCTCTGCTGAAAATGGGCCAGGTGGCAACTTGAGAAGCACATCACCATCAGGACAACATTGCTAAAACAAAACCAGGACAAGGAAAAACCCAACCCAAACCTCTACAGGCAAAGGAGCTCCTCAAACACCAAGCAGTTAACCATTCAGGAGGTCTTCAGAAGAGCTGAAGAACTAAGAAGAACAGGAGTGGGGACATGGGTGAGAACCAACAAGCCAGAACCACATGGACATTTAATTCCTCCAGAGTCCATTAATTGTTACCAATAAACTAAAGCAGGGATTAATGCCAGACAAAAGGATTAAGGAATGAGGGAGGACTTACTTATAAACACACACATGCAAACCTGGGGAAGAAATAGTGGGGGAATTAATAAAAGATAACAAGAATGATTCAAATGTGGCTAAGGAGGGGAATTCCTTTATTAAATTTGTCCTCAAAAGTAAATTAAGCAAAGATGTCTGTGCTATCAGGGAGTGAGGGTGAGCTTATAAAAATAGCTGCCACTAAAGGAGAGAAGAAAAAAAAAATAGGAGTATCTGGAAAATGCAGCCATGTGCCAAACCACTCAATCTGTGCAATTAAGCAGACAAATCAAGTGTTGGTATTTGTGAAGAATTCTGGTTTAAAAGGAAAATTGAGCAAATTCCTTCCAACCATAAGTCTAACACCTAATTCTGGAGAGCACTTAAAAAGGATGGATGGAATTAACTGCTAGTCCTAGCAGAAGATTGGAGAAAACCACAAAGAAAGAAGTATCTGGTGCAGCAGAGTGCAGCTGCAAGCAAGCTGCAAGAGGTCCAGCTCTGCAGAGAACATCCCTGGTTGGGCACAGTTGGTTTGTCAGCACAAATGATTTGTCTGATCAAAAGAAGGCAGGGAAAAGCCACCTGGATTCCAGTAGCATTTGGGAGAGTGACTCCTGAAAGCAAAAGCAACAGTCCTGCAAAAAAATCAGAGCAGCCTGAATTCTCTCTAGTTTAGAAGGGATGAGGATTTAGCACCTGCAAACCCAGCTGAGAGCACTAGGTGAGCACCTCATGAGATGGGTAGACAACAGGCTGAGGGGTTGAGCTCAAAGGGTTATAGTCCCAGTGTGGCTAAGGTGGTTGCTTTTCCTGCAGAGAATTGCTGGATTAGGTGAACATTCCATCCAAATTGGTGGCTTGTGCCTGCTCAGAGGCAGAGCTGGGGAGGCAGCTGTGCTGGGGAGACCTAATCCCTGTGGTGGTCTCCTTCCCTGGGGTGCCAGAACCAGCAGAGCCACCATGGTGCTGGCACATGCTGCTTTGGCCAGCTGAGAAGAGAGGAGGATTCTTCCATGTGGGTGAGGAGGTGATTCTGCTCTGGTGAGACTTCACCTGCAGGGCTGGGGCCAGCTCTGGAGTCCACAGCACAGGAGAGACATGGACCTGGTGGAGCAGGGCCAGAGGAGGCCACAAACATGATCTGAGGGCTGGAACCTCTCTGCTGTGAGGTTACATCAAGCTGGAGAGTAGTGACCAAGGGATGGTTCCAGAGATGCATCTGAGGGCCAGTACTCCTGACTATCTTAATAAAGCACCAGGACACAGAACTGGAAGGTTTAATAAGCCACTTTGCTGATGATACTAAGCTATGAGAAGCTGCTGACTCCCATGAAGGCAGAAACACCCTGGAGAGATCTGGGCACTCAAACTACAGCAAGCTTAACTAGGGCAAGTACCAGTTTCTGACCTGGGAAGAGGCAACCCTGGCTGTACCTCCAGCCTGGGGAACAAGAGGCTGGAGAGCAGCCTGCAGAAAGGGATCTAGGAGTTGGTTGATGGCAAATTGACCATGAGCCAGCAGTGTGCCCTGGCAGCCAAAAGGGCTAAGCATGTCCTTGGGGTGCATCAGGCACTGCATTGCTAGCTGATGAGGAGAGGTGACAGTGCCCCTCTGCTCAGCACTGCTGTGGCCTCACCTGGAGTGGTGGTGCTGGTCTGGGCACCATGACACAAGAAGGATAGCAAAGCTGTTAGAGAGCATCCAGAGGAAGTCACAAAGACAGCAAAGGGTCTAGAGAAGAAGCCAGATGAGGAGTGGCTGAAATCACTTGGTCTATTCAGCCTGGAGAAGAGGAGACTTGAGGGGAGACCTCACTGCAGTTTGTAACTTCCTCACCAGAGATGAAGGAGGGGCAGGAGCTGATCTCTTCTCTCTGGTGACCAGTGACAGGACCCAGGGCAATGGCATAAAGCTGTGCCAGGGGAGGGGCAGGTTGGAGATTAGGAAGAGGTTCTTCTCCCAGAGAGTGGTGGAGCACTGGAACAGGCTCCCCAGGGAGGCAGGCATGGCACCAAACCTGACAGAATTCCAGAAGCATCTGGCCAATGCTCTTAGACACATGGGGTGACTTTGGGGTTGTCCTGTGCAGAGACAGGAGTTGGACCTGATGATCCTTGTGGGTCTCTTCCAACTCAGGATCTTCTGTCATTCTGTGCTTGATTTTCCCCCCAAGGTAGACTCAAAGCTTCCTGACAGCCATGGGACTGTCCTCCTCTCCAAATCAGACCCCAAATCCATTCACACTGATAGACCTCAACGTATTTATACATCTCAAAGCTGCTTAAAGACTCACAAAACAAAGGAGCTGGTGGAAACTGCCAAGGATCCACATGGATCTGTGCTAGATTGAAGCTGAACAGCTTTGGTAACAATCTGGGAAGAGGGAAGAATGTGGTTTATTAAATTTCACCTACTCTGCACCAAAATGCATCACAGGACTTGACAGGAGAAAGACAGACATACAGAGGAAGGCTTGCTTTGATTGATTGGGATAGCTTACATTAGGAGAAGTGCCTGTTCTCCTCCCAGGACCACCTTGTCAACATCAATCAAAGAGGAAATTTCCCCTAGCCTCTTCAGGAGACCCTCCCAGCCCTGCCAGAGGAGGGGAAAAGTTATACAGAGATTTTGCTGTCTGGAAAAATATTAAAGCTGATCCTGAAGAGATCTGTGACCAAACCAGAGCCATGCTCTGAGAAGGAGAAGTTGGAAATGCATCCATCCAAACATCCTGGAAAGGCAGAGGGCAAGCAACTCAAGATGAAATTGCAGAAGGATGTGGCAGCTAAAAAGACAGTTTGGTTCCAGAGACAGAGAGCACAGAATCACATGGCAGGATGTTCCAGGCTCCTCTCTTCACAGATGTAATTAATCCATAAATGGCATCATGTATTCACTTCTGGACACCTCATTACCAGAAAGACATTGACAAATTGAACAGAGTACAGAGAAAAAACCAACCCAAAACAACAAAAATGCTTAAGGGATTGAAGAGGGGAAAAATGTCTAAGGGAAGATCAAAACATTTGAATGCATCCAAATGTAAGGAGAAGCTCAGCTTAGAAGGAGGAGATCTGTACCCATGTGTGTTTGAGAGGTGTAAACATCAAGCCAAAGAACCAGCATGGGAAGCTGTGAGGAGGAAAAATGGAATGAAATTACTAAAAGAGAAAACTTCAGCTGAAAAGCTCCTTGCTCTGCTAGGATGCAGAGTTTATCTCAGGGGATGCAGTGAACCTGAACTAGACCAGGCTGGAAAGAGTCTTGCTAACTGCCCAGCTTGGATAACCACACAGCAACCAGGAGTGGGGTTGGGATCTCCTGATCTTCAGTGTCTGCTTCTCCTCTTGTCAGCACAGAACTGTTAGAGCTGGAAGGACCTTCAAAGGTCTCCTAGTCTAACCCCTTGCAACAACCAAGGACACCTATCACTAGATCAGGTTGCTCAGAGCCCCAGACAACCTGACCTGGGATGGTTCCAGGGATGGGACATCTCCCAGCTCTCTCTGGGCAACCTGGGACAGGGTCTCTCCACCCTCAGTGTGAACAATTCCCTCCTCATATCCAGTCTAAATCTCCTTCCTTTAGTTTCAAACCATCAGCCCTTGTCCTGCCCCAACAGATCATGCTAGCAAGTCTGTTCCCATCTTTCTTATCTGACCTTTTAAGCCCTGAAAGGCTGCAGTCAGCTCTCCCTGGAGCCTTCCCTTCTCCAGGCTGAACAACCCCAACTCTCTCAGCCTTCTATTTAATAGACTGATACAAACCTCACTCCTGGCCTTTCACATAAGCACCTGGCAAGGTTCTGGAACCCTTCAAAACCAAAAAGAGAAGATGTGCCTGCACTGCTGCCCCAAACCAGCTCAAAACCAAAGGACTCAGTCCTGTCCTCACAGGTTCTCCCCAAACTCCAGCAGGTCTCTCATGGTAACCAACACTGCAAAGGCAGCCAAAAGGAGAGGGGGGGAAAAAAAAAGTGTTAGATATGCATGAGGAGGTAATGGAAATTGATGCATTTCAGCCATTTATCACTGTGCCTAAGTGAGGCTGCTTTAAAGAACCAAAACTGCTCTTCCACCTCCCTGCCAGCACCACAAACCTTTCCTCAAGCAAACCCTGTCTTCCAGTCAATCAGACTTTGCCCAGGGAGGTCCTGCTGGGTCAGATTAAGCCTTTGTATCTGGAAATGTTCAATATCAACACATTGCTGCTTACCACACTGTGTACCAACTAACCTAAGTCAATGCTATATTGAAAGAAGGTAATTAAAAAATTACATGAAGCCAAGGTAGGAGCCTACAGCATCTTTTAATGACTGCTGTCATTGAAGCCAGACTGACACTTGGTGGCTGTGGCTCAGCTCACAGGTTGTTGTAGGAAGGACTAAAGCATGGAATTTGCTTTAAAAGACAGGCTTTCAGAGTGGAGAGCAAGAAAAACAAACCCAAAGCAGAAACAAACACCCTACCGGATAGGAAGGGCCACAGCAGGAAAGGACACTGCTCCAGCAGCAATCCTCATCCAGGCCACACCTGTCCATCCCCAAACTGCACTGCCAGGCTGCCCTTGGGGTCTGTTTCTGCAGCCAAGAGCAGTGCTGACATGAGCTATATTTGTTTTTCCTCCAGGACAGCAGACGCAACTGCCTCATTCCCCCTGAGAAGCAGAGTCCTGGACTGAGCTGAGCTGCAGGCAGACAGACAGGGAGCCCCTGGTCCCTGACACCCCATCCCACCCCCCAAACCACCCCTTGATTTCTCTCTGCAGCCCTTTTTTGTGTTCCTAGGAACTCCAACAAAAGGTTAAACTGTGAAAGAAGGAAACAAATCTGCCAGCCAGGTGATCTAATGGCTCTCTCCTGGCTATGGCCCAAAGCAGGGTTTAGAGCTTATTGATGTGCTTCAGACAGGGCCAACTGCACCTTCCCCAGCCTGCTTCTTCTCCTCTCTCTCTCAATCTTCCTCCAAAGAGTCTAAATGAGAAGCAGAGCAAACCACTGCAGTGCCTGGCACCGTGTGCTGCCCAGGCACTGCCTCATTACCATGACAAAGGGAGGTTTAGAACATCCCTCAGCAAACAGGAGGGCTCCCTCCTAGCATCCAGCTGAAAACCTGGCAGTGAGTGTCTGCAGCTCCTGAGATCCTATTTCCTCAGGCAGAAGAACAGGAGCAAATGCATTTTAGGTCCTTTTGCAGTTTTCCATGGAATTCTCTTTTTATCTCTCTGCTTCCTCCCCAGCCTTGCATCACTGCAGTGGGTCCTGGTTCCAGCTTCAGCAGCTCCCTGGTAGCTCCTACTAAGGACATGAACTTCTCCATCAGTCTTTCCCACCCCACAACACCCCAAGGAGGGATGACAAGCTCTTCCAATGTGAAAATGTCACTGTTTGTTGCTTGCAGAGGCCAGATTTCCAGCAAGGCAGAGCCAAGCAGCTTGTTTCACACCTTCAAATTTAAGGGGAACAGTGTTCTCCTCTGGAAAACATGGCCCAGAAGTTGCAATAAAGCAGACACAGATATGTCAATCACCACCAGTGCAAAGCTGTGAAAGCTTCCTGGAGGAAAGCACTTTGTACCCAACAGAGAATGGCCACTGGAAACCCACAGCTCACTGCTCCCTGCAGCAGGACTGCCTGGGGCACTGGCCATGGCTCAGCCTGCAGAGAACAGCAGTAACAACTCAGTATGCATGGGAGAGAGGGCACTACAGTAAGAAATGTGGAATCAAAGACTTGTTTTGGTTGGAAAAGACCTTTAAGATCATCAAGTTCAATGGTTAACCCAGCACTGCACAGTCACCACTAAACCCTGGCCCTCAGCACCACATCTCCATGGCTTTGAAACCCCTCCAGGGGTGGTGACTCCACCACTGCCCTGGGCAGCCTGGGCCAGGCCCTGACAACCCTCTCCAGGAAGAAATGTTTCCTAATATCTATCTTAAACCTCCTCTGGTACAACTTGAGGCTATTTCCTCTTGTCCTATCACTTGTTACCTGGGAGAAGAGCCCAACCTCCACCTGACTCCAGCCTCCTTTAAGGGAGCTGGAGAGAGTGAGAAGGTCTCCCCTGAGCCTCCTCTTCTCCAGGCTAACCAACCCCAGTTCCCTCAGCTGCTCTTCACAACACTTGTGCTCTAGACCCTTCCCCACCTTCCTTGTCCTTCTCTGGACACACTCCAGCACCTCCATGTCCTTCTTGGAGTGAGAGGCCCAAAACTCAACCCAGGATTGGAGCTGTGGCCTCCCCAGTCCCCAGTCCAAGAGGACAATCCCTGCCCTAGTCCTGCTGCCACACCAGTGCTGATCCAAGCCAGGATGCTGTTGGCCTTCTTGGCTACATGGACATACTGCTGGCCTCTGCTTCAGCCAGGACCCTAGGTCCTTTTCCTGGGGGCAGCTTTCCAGCCAGTCTGCCCCAAGCCTGGAGCATTCATGGGGTTGTTTTGACCCAAGTGCAGGACCCAGCCATTGGCTAAACCTCATTCCATGGAGCAGACAGACACCCCCTGACAATGCTCTCCCTCCCCACCTGCTGTTCACAGACACACTGCAGCTGACACCACGTAGAGCAGCAGCAAGCCCTTGTCTCCCGAGGCTGCCTTGTCACCCACAGCCAGGCTCCTGCCTCCACATGAGCACAGCTACATCCTGACAGCAAACCCAACAAGTCTAGCCCAGCTGCTAACAAGACTCTCTCTGCTTTTATGTTGTTTCTCCAGATACTCTGCACAGCACAACCAAGCTTCTCTGTACAAATTGTAGGTGCTACAAAACAAGATGTTGAAATGACTTCGATTACAGTGAAAGAACATCCTAGTGTGTCCTTAGGGAGAGGAGAGAGGAGAGAAAACACTCTGAAAAAGAAATGTACTGGCTCCTGTGTAAAGCTGCTCCTACACTGGGGGCTAAGTGCTTTTAAAAAACCAAACAAACTCCTTCAAAATAGATTCAAAATAGTTCAACTAAATCCCAGTGTGGTGGGGGCTGGAAGGGACCTCTGGAGATCATCCAGTCCAACCCCACTGCTAAAGCAGGGGCACCCACAGCAGGGTGACCACCAGCAAGCACCTCCAGCTGCCCTTTGAATCTCCTCCCAGAAGGAGACTCCACAACCTCTCTGGGCAGCCTGGGCCAGGGCTCCAACACCCTCACAACAAACAAGTTTTCCTTTCAAATAGGAGGAAGGGGACTCCAGCCAGTGGCTCCACTCTCCTGCTTCAGAAGATGGCCAGCACTGCCACAGAAGAGAAGCCAGGCCCAAAGCTGAAGCAGAGCTGTGCAGGGATGTTCTCCAGCCAGAGCAACCCAATGTGTGGCAGGAGGAGCTCCACAGCCACTTCCACTCGAGGTAGCACAAGCTGCCATGGGGAGAGGCTGCTTTGTCTGATCACAGCTTCTCCAAAGATCTGAACACTTTTCTTTTTGACCTCTTAATAGTTGGTTTTTCCCCCCTCTTCATTTCTGATGGAGCTTTACCAGCTCTGCTTACACCAGCACTTGTCACCCCATGGGGAAAAGACAGCAGGCATAGCTTCATTTCTGAGGGAAGCTGCTGTCATGCCAATGCACTTGGCAATAGAGAATGCAAGAAGAGCTATCCCAAAAATGCAGTATTTATGAGAGTAGTGGTTTCTAAAATTGTTTTCACTATGGATACCAAGAAGCACCACCTGATTCCTGACTACTCTCTCGTGCACATGTTTTCCTTCTGCTTCTCTCTAAAGGTGACTTGAGCAGTAATTTCACAGAGCTCCTGCCTCAAAGCAAAGCAGTGTTCCAGCTGGACATTCACAGCAGAATCCTGGTCCAAAAAGTCATTGCAGAGAGTTTGCAAATGGAATTAAAAATATAAAGATGCACTTTGATAGCTAGAGAAAAACCCAAGCCTTGCCTGTGGAAAGAAGAGAGAGATTCTCTTGCTGCAAATGTGATTCCAAGATTTAATTATCTCAGCACAGAACCCCAGGTATCAATGCTTCAGAGATAAAGAACAAACAAGGCAATTACTCCCAGAAGTCCTCCTTTTTCCCCCCTCTAACAATCACAAGGGTTACAAACATGCCAAGGTCAAAGAATGTGTAATAAAGACATTTATTTCCAATTGGAATGCACAGAAACCTTGCACTATAATGGTGGCAGAGCAAGCAGTGGGAAACTCAGTAGAGCAGAGATGAAGAGGTGGCTAAAGATCAGAAAGACCATCAGAGAAGTGTGGCTGAAATGACAAGGAAGAAAATTAACAAGCATCTTGCCAAGCAACTCCACCTCTGTGCCCTGGCTATTTCCTGCTGAGCTGCATCACACATGCCCAGCCCTGAGCTCTGCCACCTATTAGACTTCTACTGGATGTGCTAGAGATGGCTCCAAGGTGTCCAGCACAGCTCTGGATTTGAACTTCTCTAGGGTTTGTCCTCCTTAATGTCAGTGGACTGGATTAGAGAGCAGAGGCACAGTGGCAGCCTCAGAAGAGTCTAAAAGCAAAGCCCCACGAGATGGAAAGACATTGCTCAGTTCCCTGCACTCCTCCCTCAGCCTCTGCATTACAGAACCACAGAATCATTAAGGCTGGAAAACACCTCTGAGATCATTGACTCCAAATGTTAATCCAGCATTGACAGGCCACCACTAAAGCCTGCCCCTCAGCACCACATCCCCGTGGTTTTTGAACCCCTCTAGGGATGGTGGCTCCACCACTGCTGTGCCAGGGCTTCACAGCCCTTTTGGGGAAGCCATTTCTCCTAACATCCAAACCTAAACCTTCCCTGACACAACCTGAGGCCACTTCCTCTTGTCCCATCCCTTGTTCCTTGGGAGAAGAGACTAAACCCCCACCTGGCTCCAGTCTCTTTGCAGGGAGCTGGAGAGAGTGAGAAGGTCTCCCCTGAGCCTCCTCTTCTCCAGGCTAACCAAGCCCAGTTCCCTCAGCTGCTCCTCACAACACTTGTGCTCTAGACCCTTCCCCACCTTCCTTGCCCTTCTCTGGCCACACTCCAAGAGTGTTAGGATTCTACTCTGTGTGTTGCTACTGCAGAAGCAGTTCTCCAAGCAGTAAGTGTCCTCCCAACAATGGCCATGCACCTGCTGGAGACCATGCTTAGTAGAAAAGTCTGAGCATAGAGCTGTTAAACTATCCAGGACTTCAAACCTTAACTCCAAATCATAATTCTACTAGAATAACATTGCAACTTAAAACCCCTCAAAAGTAAACAATGTTATAACTGTCTGAGGTACTGCAGCCTCTGCCCCACGATCCTTCTGAGCCTCACTGGGCACCTCAGATCTCTGCAGCTCACAGCCTAACACAAAATCCCCAAATCCCAGCATGGTAAGGGGTTGGAAGGGACCTCTGGGGATCATCCAGTCCAACCCCACTGCTAAAGCAGGGGCACCCACAGCAGGGTGACCACCAGCACCTCCAGCTGCCTTGGCAATCTCTCCACACAAGGAGACTCCACAGCCTCTCTGCAAAGCCTGGGCCGGGGCTCCAACACCCTCACACCAAACAACTTTCTCCTCCTGCTCAGATGGAACCTCCTGGCTTCCACTTTGTGCCCAGTGCCCCTTGGCCTAGCCCTGGCCACCACTCAGCAGAGGCTGGCCCCAGCCTCTTGCCCCCAGCCTTCAGCTCTTCTCAGCCTTGAGCAGCTCCCCTCTGGGGCTGCTCTCCTCCAGGCTAAGCAGCCCCAGGGCTCTCAGCCTTTCCTCCTGCCACAGATGCTCCAGTGCCCTCAGCATCTTCCTAGCCTCCAATGGACTCTCTCCACTAGTTCCTTGGCTCTCTTGAGCTGGGGAGCCCAGAACTGGCCCCAGGACTCCAGATGTTAACACACCACTAAAAGACCCCTCCCAAGACTTTTCAGTATGCAGTGAGCAAAGTGAAGCAAAGAAACACAAGTTCTTATAATGAGGAAGGGAGAAAACTCTGGTAGCTCCTAAAGGCCAGGAGGGATGTGCAAGTCTCTGTCTCTCCTATTTTTTTTTGGTCTATACTCCAATTCTACAGCTATCAGTGGATAACAAACCTCAACTAGACCAGAACAGAAAAGCAGTACTGAACAGAATCCCAGCAAGCTCTTTTTCCAGCTGAAATCCACCCTCTCTGGCAGGAGGACTTTGTTACTCCCTCTCCCAGGCACAGTCACATTAGTGCTGCCAGTTCCCATCAGACAATGTCCCACCACTCAGAGGGCAAAACAAAGCAGAGAAGGGTGGCTGAGGCTAGGAGGATGAGGAGAAGGACTGCAAAGGATGAGCAAAGGTGAGAAAAAGACATTGGTGAAGGATCTGCTGTAGTGAGGCACTGATCACTCCATCCAGCCACAAATCAACTCTTTTCCCTCCCACAACCAGGGCACAACACGGTGTAGATGAGCTGCCTGGGGGCATGGTCTGGTGGAGACTGTGGCAGTGTTGGACTGGATGATCTCAGAGGTCTTATCCAACCAGAATGAGTTTATGGTGCTGTAAACCAGTGACTCCCTGTCATATCTGTGCTGTTGGCACCACAGACCTCCTGGCAGGAGGTTCTGGCTCCCTTGTGCTCTCTGTACAGGGGCAAGCACAGAGGTGCCACCACCATTCCCAGCAAATGTAACAGTGCAGGAAGCACCAAAGCCTGGCTGGAGAGCTAAGAGCTGAAGACTTTAGATCTCTACCTTAGCCAGACAGTCCCTGCTTCTTCATTTCCCAGAGAGATTCTTCCTCCTAACTGAGTCTCTCTTATGCTGGTGACAATTCTCCACTTCTCCCCAGGGATCAGCTGAATTCTCTCTCTTGCTGCTGCAGCTGCTGTTAAACTGTGCCTCCTGATCCACCCCTGCCTAAAATTCAGGAAGCATTTGCTCTGGGCTGAGCCCTGCCAGGAGGGAGGATACCTTTTGTGTCCTGCCAAAGAAAAGCTCCTTTGACATCCTCTTCCTATGCCCTGGGACAGTTCACATGGCCTGTGGGCCAGGGAGAGATGCAGGGAGGATTAAAACAAGTGAAAACCCAAGATCTCCTCATTGTCTGCCTGAGCTGCTCTTTGTGCAGAGAGGCTTTTGGGTGGGATGCCTTAGCCACACACAGCCACACTAATGAACCAAGAGTCTACACCAACAGTCCACTTCTTATTTTTGTCTCTACCAACAGATGAAGAGAGGAGTTAAAGGGTTAGGATGTTGCTTTTCAGACTGCAGGTCACCAAGAGCATTTAAGATGCATCTGTTGGGAGGCATCAGCCTTCTCCTTCTCAGGCCATTTCCAAACCTTGCCAAGAGGAGAGAACTTTTGCAGATGGGAAGGTGTGGATGGTGTGAGCCATCTCCCCACCATGCTCACCCCAGCCCCTGGCCTTGCTTGGCTCCAGAGGGACTAGAAGGAGGCCACTGCTGCCCACCACAGTCCAGGGAATAAAACAACCAAGTGTTGAATCTCCCCTCAAGGGTTTTCTCAAGGAACAAGCAAATGACTGGGCTCCTGAAAGCCTCAGGAGGTTCTACCAGGCCAAGTGCAAGGCCTGCACCTGGGTCAGGACCATTCCAGGTCAGGTTGTTTGGGGCTCTGAGCAACCTGCTCTAGTTGGAAATGTCCCTGCTGAGGGCAGGGGGGTTGGACTAGATGAGCTTGAAAGGTCTCCTTCAAGCCAAAGCACTCTATGATGATGCAGAGAAATCAACTGTACCTGTTTGCAACTCAAAGCAATTTCCTTCCAGGACAAAGATTTCCTGCTGGCTTACAGAGTGCTCCACAGGTACTGCAGACAGGCAGATCTTTCACATTTCAGCACTGAAAGACAGTCCCTGATATAACAATAACACACTTCCTGGGGGCTCCTTTCCAACCCCAACTCCAAAGGATCCTTCCTAACCCCCCTTTCCAGATGCACAGCCATTTCTCCAGCTGCTGCACAAACCAGAGGCATTTCCACCTGCTTCTCCAGCCCTCAGAGCAGACAGGAACAAATCTGCATCTGCCCAAACCCCTCCTCTCTCCAGCAAACCCCCACCAGATACAGAGCTGACCTCCTGTTTCCAGAAGGGCATGAATATAGGGGTTTATTTTTGTTTTCCAGAGGAATTCTAAGCCTCCCTGCAGCACACACACACACACACACAAAGGAAGGAGGAGGATCCACAGCTTCTCCAAAGAGAACAGAGTTCCTGAGCTCTGAAATGGCCTGGCACAAAGGTCATGGCATCACCACAGCAGTTGGTGAGCAAAGGAGAAGAGCCAGGGATTCCAAAAATACTTGGAAAATCAATGGATTCACTAAGCAGTTTTTCTTTGGTGTGAAACCAATAAATTGGGGGGCAAAAAAAAAACCAACAAGAAAACAAACAGAAGAGGCCTAATTATTTATCCAGGCATTTAAATCAAACAATGAAGAGCACACAGCAACCTTCTCCAGCAATTAATAAAAGCTGGCTTCTGCAAAACAAAAGAGTTCCACTATGTGCCCTAATTATCAACCCCAGCCCCTCCTACCCCCCCTTCCACCTGGATAAATATCCACCCAAGCACATTCCTGAGCTGAGGACACTGCTTAGCCTTGCTCTTTATTTACCAGGTTATTCCTGTGCTGAATATTTCCTGCTCTCTGGGATGTAGGAGTGGTCAGCATGCAGCTCTCCCAGGCAAAACAGCAGCTAATTGAGTGCAGGGTTGGGGAGGGGAGGGGTGTGGGATGGAGAGGAGGGGGTCTGCCTCCCTTTTCTCTGTGCAGGAGGCAGCTGCTTCCACTTCAGCATTTGAGGGGATGAGGATAAAATAGGAGCTATTAGATGTTAGCATTAGATTCTAGGGAGCCACCTCTATGGCATGAACAAAAGCATGCTTGCCAAGGGTGTTTCTTCACATCTTACCTTGGCCCAAGCTGCCCAGGGCAGTGGTGGAGTCACCAGCCCTGGAAGGGTTTAACAGACATCCAGATGTGGTGCTGAGGGGCATGGTTTAGTGGTGAACTTGAGTGTGCTGGGTGAACAGCTGGACCCCATGAAAGGTCTTTGCCAGCCTAGGTGATTCTGTGATCCCAAACACACCCAAACCACAGCCAGGAACACTGACAATGCCTCAATCCAAAGCACTTCTCCCACCTCCCTGCAGGCTCCCAGGTGGGGGAGACTCATTGCACCTGTTTCCCCAGGAGGGAAGAGACCTCAGCTGTGGCCACACAGGGCAAGGAGGCTTCCAAAAAGAGGAGGACAGGAGGCAGGGCTCAGATCCCCACAGTGCCCTGTAAGATGTGGCAGCACTGCTGCAGTAACACAGCCTACCAGGGGTATCCCTGGCAGGGGAGAAGCAACAGCCCAGTCTACACTCACAGTGGTGCCAGGGACCTCCAGGGAGCCAGGTCTATCTTCTGGAAGCTCATCTAGAGCTTGCTGCTCCTCTCTGAAGCCATGAAAGGTGTCAGCACTGCTGGGGCTCAGCAGCTTCTGCTCATCTAAGGGCAAGCTAAAAGCTTTGGGTGCAGCTGGAGGAATGGGTTCTGCTGGTGGCTTCTGAGTAGAGAGAGTGTTTGGAGGGCTGTTGCTGAAGAGGGCAGCTCACATTCTCTGTGCACTGTTGCAGAACATCTAAAAGTGGTGATGAAGTCAGCTCAGCATTTCTTCACACATAGGGAAGAATAATGCTGTAAAATAAAACTAAATGCAAGAGACAGATTCCATTTGGTCTCTGTTAGCAGGCACCAGGCAAGAGACTGAGCAACTAAACCTAAAGATTTCATGCTGCAAGAATCACACTCACTTCAGAAATTGGGTCTAAATGTTAATCTAGGGAAAGTTTGACATGCTGCAGGAATCTGGGGGAGATTACTTTAAGATCCAAAGTATATGTCTACCCCTTGGGGTCCTTTTCTCAACAGGTAGGATAGGCTGGGAAACAGCAAGCAAAAGGATGCTGAACTTAGCACCTTCCTGAAACCATGCAGAGTTACTCTGGGCAAGTCCTTCAGCCAGAAGCCAGGCACTGCAGGGCCAAGAGTGCATGTGGGGCTTTCCACAAGGTATAAAAAACCCAAATCATTGAGGCATTATGGTTGGAAAAGAAAAAACCCAAATCATAGAAGCATTAAGGTTGGAAAATGCCTCCAAGATCATCAAGTTCAACTGTTAACCAAACACTGCCCAGTCACCACTAAACCATGGCCCTCAGCAACACATCCCCATGGCTTTGAAACCCCTCCAGGGGTGGTGACTCCACCACTGCCCTGGGCAGCCTGGGACAGGCCTTGACAACCCTTTCCAGGAAGAAATTGTTCCTAATATCCATCCTAAAGCTCCACTGGTGCAACTTGGAACCATTTGCTCTTCTCCCACCCCTTGCTCCTTGGGAGAAGAGGCCAATTCCCACCTGGCTCCAACCTCCTTTCAGGGAGCTGCAGAGAGTGAGAAGGTCTCCCCTGAGCCTCCTCTTCTCCAGGCTAACCAACCCCAGTTCCCTCAGCTGCTCCTCACAACACTTGTGCTCTAGACCCTTCCCCACCTTCCTTGCCCTTCTCTGGCCACACTCCAGCACCTCAATGTCCTTCTTGGAGTGAGGAGCCCAAAACTGAGCCCAGGATTCCAGGAGTGGCCTCCCCAATGCTGAGTGCAAGCAGAAATATAGAAATGCAACCAGAATTTAGATCTGTAAGAAAAACTGAGTTCTGAATCTTCACACTGCAAGTAAAGCAGTCAGGCACTAGAGAAGTTCAAGTCTACTCTGTTATGTTCAAAAAGGGAAAACAAAAATGGTTAATATGTATTTGCTCCTCCTGGAGGATGTCAGTTCCACAGCTCTCCATACTGCAGCTTATGTGCAGGCAGAGAAAATGTTCACAACTCTTCTTGTCAGCTCTTGTTGCATAACAGAGAATGTTTCAAAGGGAAGCAACTTGCACACACTCAGTGCCTGCAATTACAAATTACCAACATGACTCCTGGTTGGGCTTTGACTGCACCTAGGTGCCTTCTGGCCTACATCTGACTTGCCAAAGTGGAAACTTATAAGAGTTTGCAACAGCACTTGCACTGACAACAACAACAACAGCAGCCAGACACCGACAGAACACTTGAGAGGGGCCAGGGATGTTTGATTACATCCTCCCTGCCCTCTTCTCTTGCCACTGCAATTCCAAGAAAGCACTGGAAAACAAAAGCAGCTTGGGAGTTGCTTCCTCCCAACTCCCAAGTCTGGGAGTGCAACACAGGTCTGTGTAACTGGTGCCAGCTGAGTCCCTGTGTCCTCTTCACACTCATGGGCCAAAGAGATGCTCAGATGCCACCACTTACAGCAGAGAGATGTTAATAATGAAGGTGATGAGCCTTGGGTGCCCTCTGCCCCCAAAGGGCTTCACTCATTTGCAGGCATCACTGTGTAAACCTCAGGATCAACAGCAAGAATAAAGCTTTCTTCTGCCTTTCCATCCCCTCCAAAGCCTTCTGCAGAAGCACAGGACACAACCACTGGCCACCACCCACTGTTAGCTAGAGAAACATCAGCACCCAACCACTGCTAGACTGTGCAACCCAACCCCACCTCCTCTGCTGCTGGAGACCCTGGAACTGGCTGACTAACATTTATTAGTGGCCTTGAACAACTCCTGTAATGATTCCCTGACAAAAAAATCAAAGAGATCATTTTTTATTACACTTGCCTGCCCCTTTTAGGAAGACTCAGCCCACTGACAAATCAAATCTACCTCCTGAACAACAAGACCTTAGCTGTGACATTGTGAGCAGTAAAATAACACTTGGAGATGTATTCCAGAACCATATATCCCCAGGGAGCTTGGATGTTAAAAGCAACAGCACTTGCAATTTTGGCTATACACATCTGAAATGTCCTTCTAGGCTACACCACAAATTTCACAGCTGAGAAAATGAGAGAGGGGAGGGGGGGGGGGGGGGGGAAAAACCCAACCAAAAAACAACTGAAGAGAAAACAACCCAGCCAACCACCTTAAGTGCTAAGAAGAAATGGGATTCAGAGAGAAGAGATGCTGCTTCCTCAGCTAGCAGCAGGACTTCTCCTCTTTGTGATTTACAGATACTTAAAAACAAGTAGGTTAATGAAGCAACAATACAGCGACTGGGGAGTGCTGATTAATCCTGACTTCAGAGCACAGTGATCCAGGAGGCAGAGCTGCACTAAGGCAATGTCCAAGCAGTTTGCTTGGCTTTATTAAAACACACACACACAAAAAAAAAAAGGTTACCACAGCATTTATTTAATAGTTTTAACTAAATAAAAGAAGTCCTGAGAAATAATTGGCTGCCCCTCCACTGTACCTGGACTAAAAAAAGCCATTTGGATACAGTTTGCAGTGTTCTACTTTTTGCTCTGCATTTTGATCTCTGCTTGCTGCAGTATTTTCACTAATAGGTTTTTAATAGTTTAATTTGGAAGGAGCTTGGTCCACTGAATTGATTGTGCAGTGACCCACCAGGATTCTAAGGGAGCCTCTGACACTCAAGTGAGGGTCTCTGCCTCAGTTTCCTTTTCTCTGAGGTAAAAGCAATGCCCCTGGGATGAGGATTAACCACACAGAAATGCTTGGGAAGCATTTTGAACCTTTAAAAATGTCTCATTTCTCTTTCCTTTAGGAAGCACAGAAGCAGAAGCCTCTTCAGGTTCTTCAAAGAGCTTTTTTAGGAGACAGTGACAACTCAGGAAGAGTCTGGAGCAGCAGGAACAAGGCACCCCCACCCAGGAGTGGTGTAGGGTCACATCACCTCAGCTGTCTGCACTAGCTCAGAGGTGCACTCAAGCCAAGCATCACTGCCCAGAGCTGCATCTGAACACCTGATGCCATCCCCTCCTAGAAAAAAAAAGACACTGCTGGAGGGAGGAACCCATCCAGCTCTTGTCAACACCTCCAGAACTTAAGACACCTGCATGCAGCCAGGCACTGTGCTCCTTCCAGCTACCCACAAGACAGGGCAGCAATATGGTTTTCACAACAAAGGGCCAGTTTCTCATTTGTACAGTTGCATTTCTACCTGGCACCTCAGCTGAAGGCTTCCTGAGTCACACCAGAAGGAAAAAGCAGAAAGAATTGAAAGGGAGGGGCCTGGAGTGGGGTTGGTAAGAGCATAAAGGGTGAGGTTTTAATCAGCTTTTCCCTCTCTGACAACAGCACAGCCTGAACTGCCTGATGGCTGTTTAGCAGTCAGTGATACACTACTGGAGGTCTCAACCCAGTTCTCAGTGAACAAATGCTTGTATAAAAATAGCCATTACCTAAGACAACCATTTTCATAGCAGGACAAAAGAACATCAGGCTAGAAATTGCAGAATTAATCCCTTGAGACTGCAACTCACTGCAATGTCTTGGGCTTAATTTGCAGTGGGGAAAAAAATTACTACTACTACTACTACTACAAAAACACCAAAAATCAGATTGTGGTGACCAAGAACAAAGGACACAGAATAAGAATGAATTTCAACATCACTACCACTCAACACAGGACAAACCATGGCCTCTGTTAGAAGTCAGACCAGTGCCTACTGAGCAGCAACTAAGACCAGAGGGTTTTTGCTTGGTTGTTACTTGAATTGTTCTAACCTGGAATTGTTCTTTGCTATCAGACTCAGCCTGGGATCAAAAGGGGAACAGGCACCAAGCACAGAGATGTCAAAGTGCAATAGGGGAGCTCTGCTCTAGCCATGTTTTGCCTTCTGATCTGCAGGACTGCAAGTGGGGCTCTGAATAACCTGCTCTAGTTGCAGATGTACTTGCTGACTGGAGGGGGGTTGGAGTCACTAAAGGCCCTTCCCAAGCCTTGTGTGATGCCCCAGAGGGGAGGTGGAGGTGGCTCAGGCTGGGGCTGGGCAATGCCTTGGTGCCAGCCTCGCTCAGGAGCATCTTTCATGAGGCTCAGTGCAGCAGCCATGAGGAAACAACCTGCCTGTGTCATTGTGCTCATCCTTCACTCTTCCTGCTACACCTTCTCTCCTTTGGGGATCTGAGAAGTCAGCTGAAGCTGCAGACTTGCTGGCTTCATTAAAGCAGTTATCCCTGTTTGCCCTGGTTAGTCACTGCAGACTGGAGCTGTTGCCATTGATGCTAACCCCTTGCTGATCTACTACTACTTTGAAGAACATCAGAGTCACAACAAATAAATGCTCTGCTTCCCTAAGTGGTCTTTCCATCCTGCTATGCCTTTAGGAGGGATCAGTTGTAGCCCCTTGGGTTTCCATCCCAGCACAGCTCCCATGCCAGGATTCAGAAGGACAGGGGTTTGTTGTTGTCTGTTTGGCAAGTTGTAGTGTGAAGGAGGAGGAGATGCTGCAGGCCATGTGGAAGGGAACATGTGGGCTTCTTTTTTAGGTGGCCCATTCTCATTTAGTCCAAGCCCCTGCAGTCAGCAGGGACATCTGCAACTAGAGCAGGTTGTTCAGAGCCCCAGACAACCTGAGCTGGAGTGGTTCCAGGGATGGGACATCTCCCACCTCTCTGGGTACTTGTTCCAATGCCTCACCACCCTCAGTGGGAAACATTTTCTCTGTATAGCCAGTCTAAATCTCCCTCCTTTAGTTTCAAACCATCACCCCCTTCTCCTGCCCTAACAGGTCTTGCTAAAAAGATTGTCTCTATTTTTCTTACAGGTTCCCTTGAAGTCCAGAAAGGCTGCAATCAGGTCTCCCTGGAGCCTTCTCTTCTCCAGGCTGAACAACCCCAACTCTCTATGCCAACCTTCCTTTCTGCATTGCCACCAACCCCAAAAATCAAGCTTTTGCAGATGAAGGATTAGGAGAAAAACAACCTGAAAATCACCATAATGAAAAATAATCAGTGAACCCATTTTTTAGGGATCAGAGAGAACCTTTTAGGCATGGCCCAGATGTCAGGGTCCCCTGCACATGCCAGTCTGCAGGTGGCAGCTGCATTCTGCTGTCATACAAACAACATCACAGAGTTACTAAGGATGCAAGAGACCTCTCAGATCATCACCATCCAAGCATCCTCTTGTGCTCCCTGGATATTACCAAGTATTTAGGGAAGTGCAGGCAAAGCTTATCCCTAAAAGTTCACCTCTGAATGAAGACTGATAGGAAGAAAAAGCAGGCAGATGTTGGATAACTAACTCAAAGGTGCTCAAAGCAGATTTTGGAGCAGCAAAAGAAGAAAAGGTCCCCAAGGGATTCATCTAAATTCTCTGCTTGCACAGTGAACATGCATTAAAAGCAGAAGTCACCAGTGGAAGTATCAGCTACCATAATATTGCTTTAACACACAGGGACTGACACACATCTCTAAGTGATTTTGGGTGCCCTACTACCACTGCCTGAGGAGAGCTGCCCTTGGTGAAGCTTTGGGGAAGTCTTCAAGACAGCATGTTATTGGAAACATTTTTCCATGTGTTTTGCTGCTTCTACCTTGCTTTCATCAGTACATGCCTGGTGTGTCTCTCCAGGAGGTCTCAGCTGCAAGAGGAAGCAGAGATTCATTTGGTTCTCACTGTCCCACTGGAAAAGAGTATTTTGGAATGGAGAACATTTGGAGTTTTCAACACCTCAGGAGTGACTGCTAAAAGGGATGAGGAAATGAAGACCAAAAAAAACCAGAAGAGTGACTGATATGCATTTTGACTCCAAAGTACTAGTAAATCTTGTGGTTAGCCAAGCTGGAGTGGAAGTGTCTGCTGCAGGGAGGCAGCAGTCTGAAGCCCTGAAGGTAGAGCCTGTAGTGCTGAGCAGCCCCAGGGGAGAAAGGCAGATGGAGGAGAGAGGATGCCACCTCAGACAGGTCACAGCCACACCAGGTCACACTGGAGGGGGAGAACTGGTCTCAGATCCAGACCACACACACACACCTCCAGCCAGCTGGTCTGCTGGGCTTCTCCTACATGGACACTGGCACAACCCAGCTGAAGGGAGCAGGCTGCACCTCACAGCACGTCCCACCATGAGATGGTTGATGTTTGACAGGACCTGCCACCTAGCTGGAAAATACCTCAAGCAGCCAGTACTGAACACAAAGCCCTCTGACTTGAGGGCTTGCTGGTCCTCATTTCAGGCAGGAGAATAGTCACCTGGCCAGGAGGTTCAGCAGCATCACTGGTCTCATCCCCATCCTAGACTGCTCATGGTCTTCACTACACCGCTTCACCCCTGCTGACAACACCACTCCTGAGTACACACCTTCCTCCTTCACCAGCCATGCATCCTGACCCCCTCAGCATCTTCAGCCCCACCACAAAGCCTCAGAGAAGAGCACAGTTAATCAGCTGAGCCTTGCTTTCTATGTCTGCCTCTCAGGAAGGAATTCTGACTCTCTATCACAACCTTTCGACCTCCAGCCCAAGACTGTCAGTTTTAAGGGTGGTCATTTGGTGAAGCAGAAAGCAAGCTTACAAATCCAATAAAAGAGAGGTTGACAAAAAGAAAAATCAATTAAAAGAGGAAAAGTCCAGACAACAGTCCTGGCCTGCTGCAGAACAGTGGGGAAAAGCACACAGTTAAATCACCCCTTTGACTGCTGGGCAAGGGCCAGAGTTCACTGAGAACCTGGCTGGTGACAGCACTTTCTCAGGTTCCTGCTTGAATCTGCTTTGTAAGTACCCAGAGGTCTGACATCAGCTTCTGTTGGTAAAACAGTCTCCAAAGAAAACCAACCAAAAAAAAAAAAAAAAAAAAACAACCCCCCAAAAATGACTAAGTGCCTGGTGTGCTACAGCTGATGGTGCACAGAGAGGTTCACATACAGCAGAGCCTCAGGGATCCAGGGTTTTGACAGCAGACCCTGCTACAAAGGAGTTGTAAGCATAAAAAAAGACCTGGTTCTATTTAGAACTGAGAAAAGCAGGAAAACCTTTAATAAGCTGTGCAATTCCTCACCTCTTTTTTCTGTTTTCCCATCCCTCCTGCAGAAAAGGAGGCTCAGGGGAGATCTCCTTGCACTCTCCAGCTCTCTGAAAGGAGGTTGGAGCCAGGTGGGGGTTGGTCTCTTCTCCCAAGGAAGAAGTGACAGGACAAAAGGAAACAGCTGTGCCAGGGGAGGTTCAGGTTGGGTATTAGGAAAAATTTCTTCACTGAAAAGGGTGGTTAGGCACCAGCACAGGCTGCCCAAGGAAGTGGTGGGGTCACCATCCCTGGAAGTGTTCAAAAACTGTACGGACATGGCACTTTGCAACATGGTTTAGTGACCTGGCAGCAGTTGCCCTTGATCTTAGAGGTCTTTTCCAACCTAATGGTTCTGTGATTTCTTTCACCAGTTGCTCCTCTGGAATGGGGAGATCTTACCCAGGACATGTGCACCCTCCATCTGACATCTCACATACCTAACAGCTCCTCTTCCAGGGGAGAAGATGCTCAGAGTTCACCTACCTGGCTTCAGGTATTGTTCTGGTACACCAAAACCAGAGCCCTGTAAAAACTGGGCTTGTAAATACCCACAAAGAGCAAAAGGACAATGGATAATAGTTAGGAAAGAGGCAGCCACCCTGTTGCCACATAACCTAAGTCTGATATAAGTGTCACTGGTGTGTAAAATGAATTTAACAGCAAGCAAGCCCTGCCTCCACGTGACTCTTAACACCTCCACATCCTCTTCCAAATGCTAGCTGCAAAGAGTGCACTCTGGAGAGAAACTGAGGCAGCAGGCATCCAGCTCTTTCCTTTCCATCTGTGTTTAGCCTGTTTCTCTGCTCCCCTGTGACTCACCAGAAAACAGAAGTAGAGGAAACAGCTCACAGATCAAGTTGAAAAGCAAATATGGAGAGAAAAAGAAGGGATGGGTTCATGCTATGGAGCCCAGACACTCCAGTGATGTTGCACACACCAGTTGCTCCTAAAATTTACCCTGGTAGCATTTCTTACCCACCTTCAAAGACAAAAAGCAGAGGGAACAGGGGGGTGTATGCAGTGGTTAGAGAGAGAACTGTAGTGATCTGGTATTTTTATAGGGAGCCTCCAGGCACAAAATGTCCTGAGGACAAGTGGTCTCCTAATTGGTTAAAAAAGGCAGAGAGGGTCAATCTCCACCAGTGTATCACTAAGGCTTGTGGCCACCTTTGTACTCAATTCCAGCACTAAATCTCTTCCCTCCACAGTCAAATCCTGCTATTTACTCCCACCTCCACAACATCAGGCAGATGGAAAACACTCAGCATAATTCTTCCCTCTTATCCCTCCCTGTGTCCCTCCAGAACCTGATTTGATTTCCTAGGCATCAAGGCAAAAATCATATTAAACTGCAGAGTTTAAAAAAAACCCCAAAACCACCAAAAAAGCCTCAACCCAGCTATGCTCCAGACAGGATTTGCATCTGATCCCAAGTTTCCTTCACACCCAGGGCCTACATTTGGCAGCTCTCTCCCATAGCAGGACTTTCATCCCTCCCTCTGCACAGCCACCGCTTGTCTTGCACTGCGAGATTGAAGTAGACAAGTGTGAAAGAATCATATAGGGCTCAACATCATTAGGCTCATCCTGAAAGCACAGGAGCTGACAGGGCTGAGGAAGCAACATCCCATTTTCCCCTAGGGCTCAAGATTTGGGGGGTTTGGAGGTTGAGGATTGAAAATCAAGGCAGCAAAGCTGGGTGGTTGGCTTTTGCTTTGCCATCTTGGGGCAGTCGGGAGGCTACCAGAGCATCAAACATCATGAAGAATTAAGTGAGTCTGAAAGCCTCAAGTTAAACATAAATCCAAACTGAGAAAACACAATGAGAGTTCAGCCTGTTAGAAATAATGTGCTGGGCAAAACATTAACACATTTACACTTGGAAGTTGTGAAAGAGTCAGAATCCTCCTGCTTAAAATGGATCAGTCAGACAAGATCTGGTAGCAGGGCAGAGCATCCTGCAGATACAGGGAAGAAAGGACTTGAAATAGGCAGCACAACACAAACATCCTTTTAGTTTCTGCCAAATAAGATCAATGTCCTCTCTCCAGAAAACAACACTCCCTGCAAAATGCTGGAGTTTAACTTGCTCACAGGAAAAAAAAAAAACAACCCAACCCAAGCCCAAAAGAGGTCACAAAAATCAAATAGCCCCAAATGTTTCACTTATTAAACAAGGCTCAGCTGCACACTTGAGGGCATTTGTCCTTAATTCAGACTCTTGTATTTGTACCAAAGAAAAATAAACCAGCTTCACCTTCGAGGCTAGCAGATCAGCTTTGCCTGAAAGGTCAAGCAGCCTTCTCCTGCCTGAACCAACTGCAACGTCAAGACTTCACCCACTGCAAAAGCATCGTGGTTTCAAGCTTGTGGCTATTAGGCATGCAAGGATGACCTTGCAATCATTACAGGTAAAGCTCCTCTTCCTCAGTGGCTCCTGGAAGGATAACTGACATCTCTGAAATGAGAGCAGCAGCTTAAAGTAATAATTGGGAGGGTTTGGCTTGGAATTACTTAACTTTTCTTTTGTCTGTGGAAATAAGTGTGAAGTGCTGCAGATCAAGCCAAGCACATTCCCTGCAGCTATGGCCATCAAGCAGGCAGGCAGCTACCTTTTGGACCTGCTCTAACTTCTCCCTGGCCTTGTAGCTTTAGCCTCCTTCAGAAAACTCTGCAGTAACTCAATCTGGAGAGCACAGAGGAAGAACAGGCCACCGGTATCGATAACCAAATGAAGGTTGGGATGGAAACATCCCAACGTGATCTATCAGCTTGGGAATCCCAAAGCACCCCCCTCCAAAGGTGCATTGTTCAGCTCAGGAGATGGGCAGTCTCCCCCACCCATGTTTGGGTGCTAGGTAGGAAAAGCTGCTGCATTCTCAGATGCATTCAACATGGGAAATTGCCAGCTTACCAAAAAAAACAACCCAACAGCATCATTAAAAAAGCTGAAATTCAGTTATTTTCCCACTGCCTCCTCTCTCCACCAGGATGTGATGGGGAAGGACACAGTGCAGTGGTGGACCTGGCACTGCTGGGTTTGCTCTTGGGCTCTGTGATCTCAGGGGCCTTTTCAGCCACAGAATCATTAAGGTTGGAAGAGACCTCTAAGATCATCATCAAGTCCAACCATCAACCTATCACCCCCATGCCACTGAACCTCAGTACCACAGCCAGATGTTTTTTAAACCCCTCCAGGGCTGGTGACTCCACCACTGCCCTGGGCAGCCTGGGCCAATGCCTAACCACTCTTTCAGGGAAGAAGTTTTGCCTGATATCCAATCTACACCTCCCCTGGTGCAACTTGAATCCATTCCCTCTTGTCCTCAATCATTTCCAACCCAAATGATTCTCTGATTCTACACTGTCCAACCCAATAGCCCTCAATTGTCCTGGGAGGCCCTGAACTCACCTCCCAGCTGGAGATTCAGATTCCTCAGGACAGAAAAAGTCTCCTACAGGGAAGATCACCTGCATGGTTCTGTTTCACAGCAGAACAAGGCAGAAGACTGCTCAGGCCCAGCCCATGGCTAAACTCTGGTTCAGTGGAGCACCAATGGTAGCTCCTGTGATTTTTAGCACCAGTTTTGTAGTGTTCACCTTAAAGCTTCTCTTCACAAGCTCCTTGAGCTGTATTAAAAAGAACAAATAAATCCCTTTTTTTTACTTCCCCTCTAAGCTAGATTTCCAACTCTCAGAGCTGCAAAACAAAGCCTGGAAAAGCAACCAAGGTGCATCCCAATGGCTGAGGACCAAGGGGAGAAACCAAAAGCAAGCTCAGTTCATCATGTAGAAAGCATCACTTGATTCTGGGGAGGCTACTTCATGATTTTGTTCAATAAATACACCTGGCACTCTGGTTACAATGGGAATATACACTCATTAATTTCCAGCCCAGTGTCAGCTTTCTAGATAATCCCAAAACAATGACTGTAACAGAATACACATGTTCCAGATGATCCTTGTGCCTGGGGTATTAAACAGCACTGATGAATAAAAGCCAGAATGAATATTTCAAGATGTTGAAGGCAACAAGAGGAATAGATGGGGATGAGAGCTGAGCAACTCCTGACCTCAGCAGTTCCAAGGCACAAAGCACACTGGCTTCCAAAAGCCCCAACTGCCCAAAATGTCCAAGAACAAGTCACAGATTGTGGCATTCTCAGTTCTGATTCCCTAAGATGAGGTATTTCAGCTGTTTGGTTTCCAGATGATGGGCATTCAGTGCTTCTGAATCCACCCCTTCCACCCCATCCCACCTAGGTGCTGCAACACCCTAAAAGAGGCTCCTAAAAGATTGGGTTTATCTTTCTGTGCCTCAGTTCCTCAACTGCAGCACAGGGAAGTTCCTTCAACAATCATTTTGTAGTTCCCAAGGTTGATAGATCAGCACTCACAACTTGAAAAGAAAAGAAGTGATGCATATGAATCACAGAATGGGTTGGGTTGGAAGGGACCTTAAAGATCACCTAGCTCCAACCCCCCTGCCACAGACAGGGAAGCCACCACTAGAGCAGGCTGCCTAGGGCCCATCCAACCTGGCTTTGAACACTGCCAGAGATGGAGCATCCACAGCTTTGCTGGGCAACCTGTGCCAGTGTCTCATCATCCTCAGAGCAAAGGATTTCTTCCTAATAGCTAATCTAAATCTCCTTTTTTCCCCCATTTCAAACCATCAGCCCTTGTCCTGTCCCAAGAGGCCCTGCTAAAAGTCTGTGCCCATCTTTCTGATAGGTGCCTTTAAGCACCCAAAGGCTGCAAGAAGGTGTCCCTGGAGCCTTCTCTTCTCCAGGCTAAAGAACCCCAGGTGTCTCAGCCTGTCTTCACCTCAGCCCTCTGATCAATCTCCATGGTCTCCTCTGGACTTGCTGCAGCAGGTGCATGCCTGCCTTGTGCTGAAGCCCCCAGAGGTGGCTGCAGTGCTCTCCTCTCTGGCATTCCTGATGCACCCCAAAGCTGATTTAACAAGTTCTGCTTGTTAAAGTGAAAAGCAGACAGGAAGAAACTCTTCTCCCTGTGAAGGTGCTTGCCAGAAAACTCAACTGCTAATACCTCTGTGCAGCACAGAAAGCCTCTCCCCAAGCCTTTCATGTGTCTCTCCAGACATCAAGCTCCTTTTCTCCTTCCTTTTATCTTCAGATTTGGGTAATTCTCACTAAAAGCAAGGTGGTCCTGCTTGTACAATTCCCATAACATCTCCTGATGGACTTTGCAGCTCTCTCCTGCTTGTTACATCCTCCTTTGGATGTGTACTGCAGAGACATTGTTTATTCTTGTATTAGGAAGACAAAGTGTTTCCCACTTGAGGGCTTCTTCATCCCTCTTAGAAGGAGGAGCAGAGCAGAGAGCAAGTGGTGCAAAGGGAAGGGAAGGGAAGCCTAAGGGCGACTGCATTTCAATGCCATTGATCAGCAGCAGGATCGCCAGCAAAGGGAGATTTAATGCCGAGCCCAGTGTGTAAATTGGATTCCAATTGCTGTCCCTGTGTCAAAGGAGGGCTCAGAGAAAGGATTAAAGGCAGGCCAAGGTTGCACAATGAACCCACTGGCTCATTCACAATCAGCTTTGTGTACTCATTAGAAAAGGGAGCTAATCACCCCAGTTTGGGCTGGTTTCCGAGCTGCCAGCACAAAAGGCTGTGACCTCCCACTGAGAGTCCAAGACAAAATATCTTGCTCTCTCTCCCATGTACCAAACCCTCCCAAATTCAACCTTCTGAAGGGCCCACAAGAAAAATTCACCATGGTCAGCAAAGATCCAGCTGCCCCAAACCCCACAATTAGGTTGCTTTAATATAGGGAGTGAAGGAGGAAAATTGAACATCTGTCCAGAAAGGAGGCTACTCATGACCTAGTTTTGTCCCAGTGTGTGGCTTTGCTTCTAGCTGGATCAGGAGCATGTGCACCACAGCCCAGCACAGAACTGTCCTCAGCAGCCTCCCAGGTACCCACAAAGCTCATCTGCATGTTAAGTGGCACGTTGAGATGTTATCCTACACTTGTTGGTACAGCACAGGAGTTAAACCAGAAGTCAGATGTAGTAGAAAGATAGGAAACTGCTGGTGAGGGAAGCCTCTGAAGCAGACAATGAAGCCCAGGCCAGGAGGTTGGTGGCCACATGGACTGTTCCTCCCCACCACTTCACTGGTTCTCCAAACAGCTGCTGGACACCTGCCTCCAGGCCCTGCCCTCACACCCTAGGTGCCCCTGGCAGCAATGACAGGCTCTTGGCAGATGCTTGCCAAGGAGCTCACAGCACTGCCCAGCTGGGGATGATGTGCACCACTGTGCACCACATATCCCTCAACTCTCCTCACCTTCCCCCAGTGAACCTGCACCTCCTTAGCCCCTCAAAATCTCAGTGCTTTCAGCTGAAAGCACAGCCCAGGAGGCCAGGGCTGTCTTCCCTGGGGTGAGAGAGCCCCAGAACACCACCTGCTGAGGCCTCAGCATGACTACTGTTCTCCATGGACCCTCAGCAGGCTTTTCTCTCATCCTTGGCCTGGCCCTGGCCACCACTCAGCAGAGTCTGGCCTCAGCCTCTTGCCCCCAGCCTTCAGCTCTTGCTCAGCCTTGAGCAGCTCCCCTCTGGGGCTGCTCTTCTCCAGCCTAAGCAGCTCCAGGGCTCTCAGCCTTTCCTCCTCCCACAGATGCTCCAGTGCCCTCAGCATCTTCCTATCCTCCAATGGACTCTCTCCACTAGTTCCTTGTCTCTCTTGAGCTGGGGAGCCCAGAACTGGACACAGGCCCCCAGATGTGGCCTGACTAGGGCAGAGCAGAGGGGGAGGAGAACCTCCCTTCACCTGCTGGTCACACTCTTCTGAATGCACCCCAGGAGACCATTGGCCTTCCTAGCCACAGGAGCACATTGCTGGCTCATGGGGAACTTGTTGCCCACCAGCACTCCCAGGCCCTTCTCTGGAGAGCTTCCTTCCAGCAGGTCAACCCCTAATTTGGTTTCCAAGTTCTCTTTCCCTATAGAAAACCTCAGGCAAAAGAAAACCTTCCAGCATCCATCTGCTTTCCTATTAGGAAAGCAAAGTGGGAAATCCTAAGCAAGGTGAGAAGATGAGGCTGATTAACACAAGATGCTTTCATTGTGCATCACTGCCTTTGCAAAGAGAGAAAGGGAAGCAATTCCTGCCCTCTTGCAAAGGCCATGAACCCACTGCAGACAGACAGACCAGGCAGTGACACCAGCAGCACCTCTGCCAGGAATGACCAGCACTGGGGTGGCACACACCACATCTGCCACAAAAGCATCACACAGAAAAAGGAATGCTTAAGCCACTTACCCCTTTTTATAGCCTTCCCCAAGCCAGGGAACAACCACAGAACCACGAAGGTTGGAAGAGACCTCTAAGATCATCAAGTCCAACCAGCAACCTGTCACCATCATGCCTCTAAACCACATCCCTCAGCACCACATCTCTATGTTTTTTAAACCCCTCCAGGGATGGTGACTCCACCACTGCCCTGGGCAGCCTGGGCCAATGCCTAGCCAATCTTTCAGGGAAAAAGTTTTTCCTGATATCCAATCTACACCTCCTCTGGTGCAACTTGAGGCACAACCCAGAACAGCATCTTGTCTGCCCTCCTACCTCCCTCCCATCCTGGGGCTGTGGGACACATCACTGATGTCCCAGGGAGAAGAAAGCAGGTCAAGGAGGAAGCAGAAATGCAGAGGAAAAGGTCAGGATGGTCATTTTTATATTATATATACCATATATTTTTAATAGGGGAAGCTCAACAGATAGGAGGAAATCAGCAGAGCTTCAAGAAGGAACAATTCTGAAGGACCACTCTTCTCCATGGGGAAAAATTTCTCTGTCCACAGAGGCCTTTGTCAGGCAAATAAAATCTTCTGTCAGCAGCTGCAGCCCAAGCCTCCCTTGCTGGAGGATAAAAGCTGCCTGTGTGTACAGCAGAGATGTGATCTGTTCACTAGCTATCAGTGCATAATGTGGTTGGTAAAAACAGTTTAACCTAAAATCTCATTCTGCTTCCTTTTAAAAATAAAAGGAAGAATAAAATATCTAGGCCTATGGCACCAGCTAGAGTCCAGATTTCTCTCCCCTGCCAATTTGTCTATAAATAGGCAGTGTTTTATTAAATGACAACCTGTTGGCAATGGGAAGGCAGAGTAACTCCAGATGCTTCTCAGTGACACCCATTGGAAACTTCTTTTTTTTTTTTAGGATATGTGAGAAAAAGCCAAATCCAACTGACACCCAGAAGTCACACAGCATGAAAATTACCACCTGAGATTTGGAAATGAACAACTCTCCTAATACATACTGCAAAAAAAACCCAAAACAACCCCAGTTTGGTTTGGGTGGTTTTGGGTTGGAGTTGTAGCATACAGAACAGTTTCAAATCCTTGTGTTCTTGAACAACATTCCCTGATTTCTTGCCCCAGGTAATCCCTGGCAGCAGCTTGAGAGTCCAGGGACATGATGCCCCAAGCAGGACACTGCAACAAGCACCTGAACCTCTTTGCTTCCCCATCCATCTCCTCACAAGATGATCTCCCTCAGTCTGCACTTGTTCTCCAGATCATCAGCTGGGCTTCTGCTCACCTTCCTACCTGGCCTTTGGCATGCTCAGCCAGAGCAGCCTTAGCTCCAATCATCTTTATCTCCAGGACTTCAATTTCCTTCTCAGCCTCTTCCAATCTCAAACCAATGCTTTCCAGCTGCTTAGCCACTGCAGCATGAAGAGCATCTCACTTCTCTCTACTGTCTGCCAACCACTTAGCAAGCCTAGCACTGCTTGCTAAGCCAAAGTCATGCCTTCTGATGGCAGCAAGCTGAAAGCAGCCAGGCCTGACCCACCCAGCTAGAAGGAAGTTTGGAAGTGAAATATCTGGCCCTCAGTCTGTTCACTCATTTCTTTTTCCCCCCAGCAGTTATCACTACCTGGAGCAAACAGTGACTGACATCCCACTTTCTGGCTCACTCCTAGAAGTTGCCCACCTGGGTAATACAGTAGCCAACCTTCAAGGTCCACAGAGGTTTAGAGTGGAGCCAGATGAATAAGCTTTCCACTGCTTCATGTTGGGCTGCACCCAGCAGCTATGATATCCCAGTTCCAGAGGTAACAGTGGCAAGGGAGAGAGGGAGAGGCAACTATGAGAGAATCACAGCAGGGTAGGGGGTTGGAAGGGACCTCTGGGGATCAGCCAGTCCAACCCCACTGCTAAAGCAGGGGCACCCACAGCAGGGTGACCACCAGCACCTCCAGCTGCCTTGGCAATCTCTCCACACAAGGAGACTCCACAGCCTCTCTGCAAAGCCTGGGCCAGGGCTCCAACCCCTCACAACAAACAACTTTCTCCTCCTGCTCAGCTGGAACCTCCTGGCTTCCAGTTTGTGCCCAGTGCCCCTTGGCCTGGGCCTGGGCACCCTCTCTCCCCCGTGGAGAACTCATCTCAAGCAGGCTGAGAACATCAGGCAAGGGGAAGGCTTTGCTGACCACAGCTGGAGGCAGAAGAGGACCTCCCATGGTTCTCACCCTGTGTCCTCATTCAGGTGGACATGTGACAGAGAAGGAAATCAGGGTCAGACAGAACCAATTAGGCTCCAAGAGTCCAATGGTGAATTGTACCCTTAAGGGCTCCAAAGCATTTGTTGCTAGAGCTAGTGGATGTCTCATCCTATTTACATAATATATGACCCAATTTTGTGTTCACTGAGGATTTCATTACAGCCCATTGAATACAAAAATGACTCCAAATACTCTCTGCACTAATCATTAATGGTTTGTATTTTTTTGTGGGGTTGGTTTCTTCTTCCCCCCCCCCCCTCCATGTAACACTGAAGTATTTTGAGCAGACAGCAAAAGCTAAGAAGCCCAAAGTGAAAATGCATTGCTCTTTCTGGAAGCAGCTCTGCAGGGCCAAGTGTTTGCTCAACTTGGTAGCATCTTCATTCTCCACAGACAGAGGAATTCTGTATTTCACACTCCCACCAGCAGAACTAATAAATCCAGCCCATTTAGTGAACTAGAACCTCTGTCACTTCATTCACCCAACTGGTCCCTCTGGGATAAGGTCTTGTCAAGCTGTGGAGCATCAGCAGCTTGCCTTGGGCAGAACTTAAGACACAAGCCTGTGGAAAGGAATTTGAGTACAGATGCTCAGCCACTGCTCTCCCAGCACAAGGCAAAGTGTCCTTAACAGTAGCATCAACTTACTCACCAGTATTTGCAAGGTACTTGATGGGAAATCACGTTAATCAGGTGTATTTCCATCCCACAGGGAGGTAACATCACCAAACTGTTCCCAGGCAATCCAGTCCTGACCTTTTCTTGTGGGAAAAGCTTTGTGATATTATACTGCAGCAAATCAAAGGAATTCTTAAAGGGAAAACCATTTCACCAAGCCACTTCAAAATGCTTCCAGCTCTGGTTCATTCCTCAGAGACAGTGACAGATAAATAAATAAATAGGAATTAAAAACAAATAGCAAAAGGACTAATAACCACAGGACCCCCCACATATCTTAAATTGAAAGGGCCTCACCTAATCCCAGCATGTTAGGGGTTGGAAGGGACCTCTGGGGATCAGGCAGTCCAACCCCACTGCTAAAGCAGGGGCACCCACAGCAGGGTGACCACCAGCACCTCCAGCTGCCTGGGGAATCTCTCCACACAAGGAGACTCCACAGCCTCTCTGGGCAGCCTGTCCCAGGGCTCCAACACCCTCACACCAAACAACTTTCTCCTCCTGCTCAGCTGGAACCTCCTGGCTTCCACTTTGTGCCCAGTGCCCCTTGGCCTGGCCCTGGCCACCACTCAGCAGAGTCTGGCCCCAGCCTCTTGCCCCCAGCCTTCAGCTCTTGCTCAGCCTTGAGCAGCTCCCCTCTGGGGCTGCTCTTCTCCAGGCTCAGCAGCCCCAGGGCTCTCAGCCTTTCCTCCTCCCACAGATGCTCCAGTGCCCTCAGCATCTTCCTAACCTCTGCTGGACTCTCTCCACTAGTTCCTTGTCTCTCTGGGACTGGGGAGCCCAGAACCAGAGCCAGGACTCCAGCTGTGGCCTCCCTAGGGCTTATGTGTTCTTAACACATGAGGAACAAACCTTTTAAGACACCACTTCCACAGTGCAGCAGAGAAGCACCAGTGTTCCTGCAGCATCTCTCACAGAAATCCTCTCCCTCTTTTCTTCCCTAGGACTAACTCAGATGACAGCAAGTGGCAAATTAAATCATGCCAGTGCTTATGGGAAAGCTGCAGTCCTTTATAATTAGGGAGCTTTGTTTGGTTAGGAAGGAAAAATAAATCACATTTCTAAAAAGCTTATCTGAAGGATAAAGGCTCATTGGTGCTAGATAAAAAACAAACCTCAACCAACCAACCTCTGAAGGTCTTCTAAGCAGAGGTTTATCATGAATAAACCAAAGCATTAGCCTGTAAAGCACTGTTCCTGCAGAGCTAGTGACTGCTCAAAACATCTGCAATGTGTTAATCCCCTCAAAGCTACCTAGCCACCATTTCCTTTCACCTTAAACCAAACAGCTGGAAGAAATTCACTGTTCTTCCAGGGATTCTACTTGTACTCCAGTGATCACCTCCTCCTCCCAATTCTTCTGCTGAAAAGATAATTGCACTATTAGATGGGCAAAAATGAGTAATCAGGCCCCAAAAGAAGGCAGAAAGGTGGAGAATGGTCTGTTAGCTTCTGAGATCAATAAGCACTGTTATGCTCAGGGTTTCTCTCTCAAGATGTTTGCACCACACTCACCACCTTGCTGTCCAAGTGCAGCAAGAGAAAAGCAAACTCTTGTTCACACACAGGCCATTTCATCTCCAAATGCTTGACAAGCATCAGCCAATACTCAGAACTCCCTTGGGACTTTTCTGAAGGAGCAACTTCAGCACTGGGGTTAAGAGGCTGAGCAGGGGGCAGGATGGAGTGCCCAGAACAGGGTTTGGGCAGCCCTCAGGCAATGAACCTGATCCAAGAAGGCCACATGTGTGCTACTCCCTAAATCTGCAGGTATTTAGGCTCATAGCCACCACCCCAGTGCTGCTGAGCCCAAAGCTTCTCTTTGCATCTCTCTGGCTTTTGTGTCCCTTGTCCCTCTGAACAGAATTATCCCCTGGGTCTCCTCCTGCCAGGGCAAGTCTGGAAGGTCCTCTCCAAGCTCCCAGTCCCAAGCAGTCAGAGACACAGTGTTTCACACTCACATTGATCTCTGGGATGCATGGTCCCAGCCTCTTGCCCCCAACCACCACCTTCGAGCTCTCGCTCAGCCTTGAGCAGCTCCCCTCTGGGGCTGCTCTTCTCCAGGCTAAGCAGCCCCAGGGCTCTCAGCCTTTCCTCCTCCCACAGATGCTCCAGTGCCCTCAGCATCTTCCTAGCCTCAATGGACTCTCTCCACTACTTCCTTGGCTCTCTTCAACTGGGGAGCCCAGAACTGGCCCCAGTTCTCCAGGAATAGCCTGACTAGGGGATAGGAGAGAGGGAGGAGAACCTTCCTCCATCTGCTGCTCACACTCTTCTGAATGCACCTCAGGAGGCCATTGGCCTGCTTGGCCACAGGAGCACATTGCAGGCTCATGGGGAACTTGTTGCCCACCAGCACTCCCAGACCTTCTCTGCAGAGTTGCTTTCCAGCAGGTCAACCCCTAACCTGTCCTGATCCCTGAGGTTATTCCTCCCCAGGTGCAGGACTCTGCACTTGCCCTTGTTGAAGTCCATGAGGTTCCTCTCCTCCAGCTCTCACTGAAAGGCAGCACAGCCTGACAGCTGTCACCACTCCTCCCAGTTTGGTATCACCCAGGTCCCCCTCAGCAATGACATTCAGCTCTGCTTTTGGCACATTTGATGAAGTATGAGGCAGGTCACCCTGACCTGGGGAGATTTCCCTGGAGAAGTCCAACACTGCCTATAAATAGCCTTGACCACAGCATTCTTATTGCTTTTAACTCCTCAGATTAGATTTGGTTTCCTTTCTAAATGAGAATTAGATCTTCATCAACCTCCAATGCTCATTCTCTCTCTCTACCACTCCCACATATTATCTCTTCATTCTGGCTGGGCTTTAGTGAGGATTGCTTGAATACCCCTTGGAAATGAGCCCTTTGCAATTACTACTCCTGATTAATAAACACAGCCTCAACCAATATTTCATTTAACTTCCAGCTACAGAGACCCTAAATAATCTCCCATTTTGTAAAAGTCCAGAACATGGGCAGTGGTGGGAAGGTGGAAACACTGCTCTCTAGACTTGCCTTATGCTTTCATTTGCTCTCTGGTATCATTTCATTTCCTAATCAGCCAGTTTCTGGGAAGCTTTGTTAATTTTAACAGCAAATACACAATACAACTCCATATATTCCACATATCAACCACTCCTGAACACAGCTTCTGACTGGAGCTTGAACACACTTTTTCCTCAGCAGAAGCTTCCCAACCTCCTGTGTTTACAAGGTGCAGGAAAGGAATACAAGGTGCTATTGCCTGAATCATTATCCACACAAGGATATCCTACAGAGGACCATTCAGAATAGAGTGGTTAGAATCCTAGAGTGTCCTGAGTTGGAAGGGACCTACAAGGACAACCCCAAAAATCACACCATGTGCCTTGTCCAAGTGCTTCTGGAATTCTGTCAGCCTTGGTGCCTTGACTACTTCCCTGGGGAGCCTGTTCCAGTGCCCCACCACCCTCTGGGGGAAGAACCCTTTCCTAATATCTAACCTAACCCTCCCCTGGCAGAGCTTCATGCCATTCCCTCAGGTTCTGGTGCTGGTCACTAGAGAGAAGAGATCAGCTCCTGCCCCTCTGCTTCCCCTGGTGAGGAAGTTCTAGACCACAAAGAGGTCTCCCCTCAGTCTCCTCAGCTTCCCCAGGCTGGACAGACCAAGTGACTTCAGCCATTCCTCATAAGTTAATAAGTAAGGTGGAATTTCTACCCTCCAACAACCTTTTGATGGCTGCACATCTCTCTGCTTCCTCCTGCCCAGACCAGGGCTCTCCACAGAGTAAAGGAAGAGGGGGGGAAAAGAAAGAAAGGCAACCATCAAGCTTCCTTTGTCTTCAGCAGCTTTTGTAATTTCTGCTGAGTATTTTAATGAAATATTTACCATTCTTGTACCTTCTGCTTCAATTATTCATTGCTGAGAGGAGTGTAAAGACCTGCCACCCTCTGAAGTGCACCTCTAAAGAGGATACACTGGAGCTCCCCATTTAGTGGAGCTTAGTGGCTTTCATCTCTGCTTGCCAGTCAGGAAGCTGCTGTCCTCCTCAGGAGGGTGTGAGAAGCTCAAGCCAGACACCACCAGGCAAGATGAGCTCCTCATTGTCCTGCTGCCACTTCCAGCACCCAGGCAGTGCTGAAGCAGCCTGAGAACTGCATGCTCTTATTGCTTCCACATTAGACTGAGGTAAAACCTGGACCCTGAGAGTCATTATGAGGTTGAGAAGAACACTCCTGTTATTTCTGGTGCTCAGCTCCTGTAAATAGTATCTGCTGCAGCTCAGCAGCTCACTATCCATCCACCAAACCCCACCATCTCCCTACCTAATTAATAACCTGGGACTGCTGACTACTTTCAGACTGGGTTTGTCTGTTGATTTAAGAACTCCATTTCTCCCAACCATCTAGAAGGGCTCCTCAGGAATAAGATCAAACAAACACTTGGCATTTTCAACCCCAAACTTTTGGAAGAGGCTCTGCAGCTCCCACCAAACACTCCTGTAATTTGAATTTTAACTGCCTTACCATCCTTCATCTTCCTCATGTTTAGTGCAGCACATTTCTTTGACAAGTAATCAATCAAAGGCATCACAGCTTCTGCAAAGCTGCCAATTTGCTGTCATTTTGCTCTCTCTAGACCATGATTTATTTCCTACAGAAACTTCCTTGTTTGTTTTAGATAGGGAGATGATTTCCTAAATAAAAATGGAGCAGAGGGGCTAGGGAAGCACAAAAAGCAAAGCAGCCAATGCAAGACTGCATTCCTTAGGACTGTCAAGACTGTGGCTTGCATGGATCCACAGCCTCCAGTCAACAAATCAGGGAGGCCATCCCAAGGATTTGGTGTCCAACAAGGGAAAGCAAAGAATTGGCTCTAAAAGGGCTAAGAAGCTCTGGAAAGAGGCCATCAAAGACCCACCAGCAGTAATAAGCTCTTCCAAATGAACAGAGAGGAGCAGTTAAACAGTTCTGGCAGAGGAAAAGCAGGAGACAATTTTGAAATAGAGTCTGCTAGTGATGCTCACTGAGGATAGAACTCCCAAAAATAACACCATGGAGCACATCACTATCTGTCCATGACCTGCCATAAATGTCATAAAAGATAAAGGCAGAGTGGAAAGAAATCAACACCAAAACCTAACAACAGCAGCTAATAAAATCTACTCCAGGAAATGGCAGCAGATCTCTCCCCAGATCTCAGCAATCACAAAATCACAGCAGATCTCTCCCCCAGACAGGAAAGGGAACATCAACCAAGAGCAGATGTCTCCAGGGGAGTGGTTTTTTTTGTCTAGCAGAGAGGTAGATCCTTCTGTCAAGTTCTGCTCTTCTCAAAAGCAGAGGGGGGGGGTTTCAAACCAAGATTGATTTCCTTAATGGGAACAACAGCAGAGCCTAATGCCATTCTTTTCCATGGAGCTGAATCTGAAAGGTCTATTCAGGTGTAACAGTACCTTCTGGGGAAAAGGCAGCCAGGAATCAATTCTACAGACCCTGGTGATTGAGGCCATTTGAAAAACAACAACAAAAAAACAATCCAACCTTTCACAACAATTCAAAGAGCCAGCCCCTAAAGCAGCTGAGAGCCACCAGAGCAGCCCCTTCTCCAGCTGGCATCTCCCAGCCTCCTCTGCCCATTCAGACTCAGGGCAGCTCTAAACTGACAGCTGCTGCTGCCTGCAAGGTTTCACCTTACCCCTGGAAGCCCATTTTTCTCTAGAGAAGGAATGCAGAGCCAGGAGCTACCCTGGCCAAGAGGCCTGAGTTAAGGTCCCTACAGGGGCCTTGGGAAAGGGCAGGGAGGGGAGAAGAGAAGGGTGAAACTATGCCTGGAAGCAAGTTGTGCCAACACTGATGGACAGCTGATAGAAAGATCTATCCAGCCTACAAGCCTCCCTCTCAGTGTGAAAGCAAAACATCCCACACCATGGCAGCACTGCTCTCAACCATCCTGAAGGAGAAGCATGGAATGGGTTGGGTTGGAAGGGACCTTTAAAGGTCACCTAGGCTAAGGATTTCAAAGCTAAGAGTTTGACTGACTGGCTTAGGAAGAATCATGGGGTGGTTGGGGTTGGAAAGGACCTTTAAAGCACATCTAGTCCAAGTGTTTCAAAGCTAAGACTTTGACTGACTTATGAAGAAGCAGAGAATGGTTTGGGTTGGAAGGGACCTTTAAAGGTCATCTAGTCTAAGTATTTACAATCTGAGACTTTGAATGATTGACTTAAACCAGAGAATGGTTGGGGTTGGAAGGGACCTTTAAAGATCATGTAGCCCAAGTGTTTCACAGCTAAGACTTTGAATGACTGACTGAGAGAGGAGGGTGGACAGAAGGAAAGCTTCCACCTGCAGGTAAAGCTTATGGATGCTGAAACTCAGCAGCAGCAACCTGCACTGCAAGATGACAGAACTCTCAATTCCAATGTGTGGCTGGGGAGAACATCCAGGCACAGAGACCTCTCAGCTCTTACAGGAGCCTTTTTTTTCCAAAGCTATTCATAAATTTTACCCCAACTTTCAGGTTCCCTTGGCAGCATCCCACCAAGCTGTTCAGCAGTGCTGTTAGCTTGGGCTGGGTTAGAGAGTGACCTTTACACACTACATTAGTGGCCATAATTTGCTGAACTACCATTTCCTCCTGCTGCTTTTGAATATATCAAATGACTCTGGAGCTAGTGCTCAAGTCTTAAAAGCTCTTTACAATCCACCCCAGAGTTGGCTTCAATTCAATCTGCTGGGCACAGAAACCCTGCAACATCCTGTGAGCAATCTGAGACAAAAACTTCTGCCCAAGTCCTGCATTTCATCACACTAGCACCAAGAAAGGCAAATTAAGTGGTCCAAGGTCCCAGTAGCTCCTAAAAGGACCACAGGCACCTCCCATCTCATTTCTAGACGTTAGATCAAGCACTTTTGCAGCAGAAATTCTTGTAGCTCTCTTCCACCTCTCTCTGAGACTTCAGCAAACACTGATTCTCTTCCACTGCACAGTTTGAGAGGCAAAACTTGGCAGGAGAGCTAGAAAGTACCTCCTTCCTCTGCACTGAAATGCTTCAGAGTCCAGAGTTAAACATCTTCTGAGGATGTTTCAGGGGTTCTTGTGGATGTCACCAAGAAAGAGCAGTCCCCCCAGCCCAAAAGCTAACCCAAGACGACACCATGGCAGAGCAACTGTGCCTTGTGCTGCAAGAAAGCTAGTCAAGCCTAGAAGGACTTGTTATTAGCTGCCTGTGAAAGGATCAGTGAGTAACATCCTAGAGCTGGACATCAAGGAGGGGAAGGAGGACAAAGAGAAGCTATTCACCTGCTAATAAGGAGATACAGAAACGTTTAGGAACTCAGACTTACCCTCCATGTATAATCTCTCTTCTACATAGCTCGGGAAGCACCTCACCAGAAGCAGATGTGTCACCTATCCAAAGGTGCAAGACAAAGCAGCTCTGACTCCTGAGGTCCTGGACCACGGAGCTAGCAGCTGGCAGGTCCCTGCAGTTCTTCCTCCTTCCTCTTATTCTAATGAATCTTGTTTACTCCTCTCCAGTGCACCTCCAGATGAAAATGGCCCTTCAGCTACTGTACCTCCTATTTGTCCTTGCTTCCACAATAAGCACTCAGATCAAGGAGTGTTTAAAACAGTGCAAAAATTCAAAAGAAACTCCCCTAGGTGGTCTATGCATACAAAGAAGTATATATTTTGCTTTTTTCATCAAAAGACACCCTGCAGGTTTCCAGCATCTCTCACTGCAAGAGATATTTCTCAGGCAACAATGCTGATTTGGTGTAAGCTGATCCCTATCCCTCACTCCTGCCTTTGTTTTTTGGCAGTCCCCTCTCAAGGTGACTGCATTAAAGGGAAAGTAGAGCTCCAAGCAGGGGACAAGGTGGTTCAGCAAAATCTGAAAGGCTCAATAAGATGAAGCAGATCTCTAAGCTGAAGAATTAGCTGAGAAATAAGAATGTAAAAAAAAGAGAAATCAACCAACCTACAATAATAAAGAAAAGCCCAAACAACCCAAACAAACCAAGGAGGTGCATGCTGCTCTGAGAATAGCCCTGGGGTTACTGGAACTGGGAAGATTATAGATCATTCATCAGAGAATCAGGAAGGTTGGAAAAGAGCTCTAAGATCATGCAGTCAACTGTTAGCTAACACTGCCAAGCCACCTCTAAACCATGGCCCTCAGCACCACATCTCCATGGCTTTTAAACCCCTCCAGGGATGGTGACTCCACCACTGCCCTGGGCAGCCTGGGCCAAGGCCTGACAACTCTTTCAGGGAAGAATTCTTTTCCTAATATCCAACCTGAACCTCACCTAGGACAACATAAGCCATCTCCTCTTGTCCTATTGCTTGTTACCTGGGAGAAGAGCCCAACTTCCCCCTAGCTCCAGCCTCCTTGCAGGGAGTTGCAGAGAGCCAGAAGGTCTCCCCTCAGCCTCCTTTTCTCCTGACTAAACAGCTCCAGTTCCCTCAGCTGCTCCTCACAACACTTGTGCTCTAGAAGACAAGTTTATTATAGCAGCCAGAAGAAACCAAACCCAACTCTGCTGGACTTTCTCCACTAGTTCCTTGTCTCTCTTAAACTGGGGAGCCCAGAACTGGACAGTAGATTAGCCCATGGGAGAACAGTGGCCACATGGAATATGTGGCTGGATGCTATTCCAGAGATGCTAAAGCATAGTTTCAGGGTTTTCACATGGTAAATCAGCTCAGCTAGAGGTGTTCTTCACACCCATCAAGCCTGCCCTGGACACTCAAGCTGACTGCACCTGAGCCTTTCTGTTTGTCTAGAAACCACACCCTTAAAATGATGCAGCAGAGTGGAAGACTCAAGGTAGCCTTGAGAAGTCCCTGCTGGATCTTCACAGCACTCTCATCCCAAGCAGGAGATCTGGAAAGCAACATCTCCAAGTATGGGATCTCCTCCTCCTGCCACAACAGGCTCCTCTGGCTAAAGTTGCCTCAAGCAGCTTCTGGCTGCATCCACTCTGCAGCCCAACCTTCACGTGTGCCAGCTGGCCTCCTAAGCTGCAACACCTCTGCTAGCCTTGAAGAAGCTGGAGAGTAAAACCATTGTGCATGACCAGATCCACAGCACACCAGCAGGTAAATCAGGCCATGGGACCAGACCATCAGAGCTGAGCACTGACAAAGGCACAGGAGGAGGTATTTGGGCCTCAGCATGTTACCAAAGCAAGGCCAAACTCCAGAGCCAGCAGCAGGACCCCAGGGAGAGAGATCCAGGAAGGTCCATGGCCTGCTCTGCATTGAGCATGTCTTCCAGACTCAAGGCCAGGCTGCTGCAAACTAAACTAGCTGCTGCAGAAAAGACACAGCCAGCTCTGCACAGGCAAGATCAGAGCAGAGATAGATGATGAGATTCTCTGTGCTCTGCACAAAAGCCAAAAAATCACCAGTGCATTTCCAGTTCAATATTCTCCTAATCCCATCTTTATTTCTGGTGCATAAATAAAGCTCATTACAAATTATTTCCTTCAGAAACCTCCTAGCAACCCAAAATAATTCATGAATGTGCTGTTTGCATTTGTACCTCCTCAACACCCACAGTAAACATCCAAACAAGGGATTCAGCCACTCACAGTGGTTGTAACACAGCACTGCTCTGCTCTCTGTGGAGTCTCTCACAGCTACACCCAGAAGCTCCTGTAGCAGGTATACACAGACACAGGCACACACGTCCACCTCAGGGTGGGCTGAGAAGGGTCCTCATGCTCTCCTGCACGAGTGAAGGCATTTGGTGACAGCACACAGATGTCTACTGAATAATTTATTTGTCCAAAATGAAGAAATAAGAAAGCAGAGGCAGTGATCTCAGTCTTGCCCAAGCACAAAGCTGCCTGCTTTCTCTGTGCCAGTGTGACAGGAGTGTCCTCCCCCCACCATCAGCTCACCACACCAGGGGCACACACTGGGGAAGAGCAGAGGTGAGGGCTGGGAAAGAGTTAAAAGGTACCAGAGCCTCTCCCACACAGCCCACAGGCAGGTCCAGAGCATCTGAGAGCCCAGGAAGGACTAGGACAGGATGCCCCTGTCCCATCACCTGCTGCATGACTCCCTCCCTGCACCCAGGGGGCAAAAGTTGATAGAGCAGCACTTTGTTTGCTGTCAGCATTTCCTTCCTTGAGTGCTGGAAGTGGAGAGAGACTTCAAACAAATGAACACAGGCAGAGAAGTCCTCTTTTAAAACCATTATGGTGAGAAAACCATGCATGCACAAATGTACACACAGAACCCCAGAGTGGTGGGGGCAGGAAGGGACCTCTAGGGATCAGGCAGTCCAACCCCACTGCTCCAGCAGGGTTTCTCACAGCAGGGTGACCACCATCACCTCCAGCTGCCTGGGGAATCTCTCCACACAAGGAGACTCCACAGCCTCTCTGGGCAGCCTGGGCCAGGGCTCCAACACCCTCACACCAAACAACTTTCTCCTCCTGCTCAGCTGGAACCTCCTGGCTTCCAGTTTGTGCCCAGTGCCCATTGGCCTGGCCCTGGCCACCACTCAGCAGAGTCTGGCCCCAGCCTCTTGCTCCCAGCCTTCAGCTCTTGCTCAGCCTTGAGCAGCTCCCCTCTGGGGCTGCTCTTCTCCAGGCTAAGCAGCCCCAGGGCTCTCAGCCTTTCCTCCTGCCACAGATGCTCCAGTGCCCTCAGCATCTTCCCAACCTCTGCTGGACTCTCTCCACTAGTTCCCTGTCTCTCTTGACCTGAGGAGCCCAGAACTGGACACAGTTCTCCAGGAATAGCCTGACTAGGGGAGAGGAGACTGTGACCTGCTGGTCACACTGTTCTTCATGTACCCCAGAAGACCATTGACCTTCTTGGCCAGGAACACATCCCCACACAGAGCAAGGAGAGGATAAGAAGCACAGTGGCTTCACACCCTGCACACTAACACCAGTGAAACACAGCAGGTGTCCCTGCCTGGTGCACAGGCTATCACAGGGAAGAGCTCTAACCAGCTTCAGCATCTCCACTCCTGTTTGCTAACAGCCAGGCAGTGGATGTGCAGAGCCTCCAAAGGGTGTTCAGCCACAGGACATCTCGAGCACAGAACACAATATAAGCATTAAGCAACAAAGCTGTGGCAGGTAGCAGCTGATGAGACACAGGAGATGCTGGGGAGGAGGAAAGGAGGCAGAAAATCTCCTGAGAAGCCCCATGAACCACCCCTCCTTTGGGGCTGCACCACAGGTGAGACTGTGGTCAGCAAGGAGGAGCTGGCTCAAGTCAAGGTGCCAACCCCCAACAGGGCCAATGGGAGGAAGCTCCCACTGCTGCTCTGTCCAGTCCCTTTGTGAAGATTATCACCAGAGCAGCAAAGAAAGACCCACCCAGCTCCCAAAAGCTCTCATGGGCACCCACATATGTAGAAAACAGAATTCCTGCTTCCCTGACACACAACAAAATCCAAGCTGGACATTCAAGAAGGACACTGAGGTGCTGGAGCATGTCCAAAAATGGCAACAAAGCTGGGGAAGGGTCTAGAGCACAAGTGTTGTGAGGAGCAGCTGAGGTTGGTTAGTCTGGAGAAGAAGAGGCTCAGAGAAGACCTCCTGCCTCTCTCCAACTTCCTGAAAGGAGGCTGGAGTGAGGTGCAGGTTGGTCTCTTCTCCCAGGTAACAAGCATCAGGACAAGAGGAAATAGCCTCAAGTTGTGCCAGGGGAAGTTTTAACCTGGACATTAGGAACAATTTCTTCATGGAAGGGGTTGTCCAGCCCTGGCCCAGGCTGCCCAGGGCAGTGGTGGAGTCACCAGCCCTGGAGAGATTGAAAAGCCCTGGAGATGTGGTGCTGAGGGACATGGTTTGGTGGTGACCTGGCAGTGTTAGGTTAACAGTTGGACTCAGTGATCTTAAAGGTCTTTTCCCTCCAAAACAATTCTGTGGTTTTAAAGTTAGCAGCTCTGCAGGATCTGATCTGACCACCTTAGAGAAAGCAACAACCAGAGCCTGAGCAACACCAGAACTCCCCTCCTGAGGGTTATGTGTGTCACAAGAATCAGACACAAAGAGGAACTCCTGCTATCTGCTCTGCATTAAGTTAGAGCTACACAATCCTCCTGATTGCATGCCCAAGGTAAAATTAAACATCAGTTTGCCTCAGAAGACAATGTACATGTCAACATCCCTCCATCAGCCAGTGGAACCTGCCTCCCTAGTCCTTGTATGCCAGTTATGTGATGCAAAATCCAATGTCTGGGCTGAGTAGCATGGCAGAAGAGAAGGAGAGAATACTACAGTTAACAGCTTTGGAACTACAACTTGACAAAGAAGTAATCCCTCTGCCCCCACAGTAAAAGGAAAAACAGAAGGAAAAAAACTAGAGTGCAAATTTAGGAAAGCAAGAATGAAGCCTGGAAACCTGCCACTAATGGAAGAAGAATGGATGCAGCCTATGAAATAACCCCACTGGTTCTGTGTATAATCACCATTTCCAGTTTGGCCTCCCTAAGTTAAAGCAGTTTTAATCTTCTCTGCTAAACTGGCACAAGGTTGACTGCAGCTTTTCTGGTGTCCATTTGTTCTGCCACATGACATCACGAGATGCCTGCCAATAACAGAGAGATGCCTAAAAGCCTTGAAATTCTTGGCTTTGGGACTCCAGGTTTTCTGAGAACTGTTAATTTACTTTGGCTGAAATCCTAGATTTTGGCTCCACTTGAGAAAAGTATTTCTGACACAGTAATTAAACTTGTAGTGGACAACAGTGAAGCAATAGGAGATGAGCTCCAACGTGAGGGTGGTGTCTGGTCATGTCTGCCTAGGGTTCCTCTTCCTGCAGTCACATGAAGAAAGCAGGGAAGGAGCTGGGCACCAGTTTCAGTTCTAATTAGACAATTAAGGAAGAAGAAATGATGTTTGTTGGACAAAACTTGAGATAGTCTCAGCACATTGGGGAAAGTGCAGCTGTCAATTACAAAGCAGCTTAAGCTCAGGCCGTGTAAGACTCAGAACAAGTCACTCCACGGCAGCAGCAAGATTACCTTTGCCAAAGCAACACTTCATGAGGTCTGGAGATGGTTTTGGTGGTGTAGAGCAGAAGAAGTCTCACCTCTTCTGAAAGAAGGTTGTAGTGAGCTGGGGTTGGTCTCTTCTCCCAGGTTACCACTGGAAGGACAAGAGGAAATGGCCTCAAGTTGCACCAGGGGAGGTTTAGGTTGGATGTTAGGAACAATTTCTTCCCTGCAAGAGCTGTTGGGCATTGGCCCAGGCTGCCCAGGGCAGTTGGGGAGTCAGCAGCCCTGGAGGGGTTCAAAAAAACCCCTAGAGATGTGGTACTTAGGGCCATGGTTTAGTGGCATGTTGGTGACAAGTTCATGGTTGGACTTGATGACCTTGGAGGTCTTTTCCAACCTTAATGATTCTGTAACTCTCCCACCCATGCAGGGACACTCCTTCACAACATGCTAACACCAGTGTCTTGACCCTCAACACCATCAGGGACACAAGCTCTTGGCCTGCTCCTTCCCTAGAGCTTGATGGGAATTTGGCAGTATTTCCCTGCACTGTTCAGGGAGCAGGAGAAGAGAAACAAGCCCAAGACTGCAAGTTCAAATAGATGACAAAACACAGTCTGCAAAAATAGCTGGGCCTTGTAAGAAATATTCTTCTCCATGGCAACCAGCAGACGCTCTGAATGCTGGCAGACTGGAGAACAGGGGTTTGTGTTATTAAAGGAAATGTCTGTGGAGTTGGGGCTTTCAGAATCCAAACCTCCTGAAAGAGAGAAGCAGCTGCTGGTCTCCCAGAAGAGCTCAGGTAAGCTTCCCACCTCTGTCCCTGTTCCCAAGGGACAGAAGGATGGACGAGGCTTGTGCTTCCCAGATTTTTGGAGTGCTTTTAATTACAGGCACAGAATGGAAAGCAGGAGGAAGATAAATAAATAAACAACACCAGGGAAAAAAAAAAAAGAAAAAGGGAAAGAAATTAAAGCCCCCCTGGGCTTTTAAAACACCTGTCCTACAAATAAGGAACCTCCACATATTTCGGTGTGGGAGGAGGCAAACCAGTCCTCCTGTAATACATTAACCAAGGTGATGTAGATATTTCAACATCTGTGGATTCCAAACCTCTGACACTCCAGCAAGTGCAAGATAAACCCATTACTATTCTCTCCCTCACCCCAAACAGGTTCCACTTTGGATGCCAGGTGGGGAACTATAGATTAATTAACTCCCAACTGGCACTGATGGGATAATTACACTTGCCTGTCTCTGGGTTTCACCATTTCCAGCTGAACTGCCAGTCCAGAAAGCAAATTCCAACCATCAACCTCTACTTCTCTGCTGTATCCCAGCAAAGCACTGACCTCTTACCTGCCCAGGCTGGGAGACACAATTCAGGAGAACTTAATAGAATATATATATTTTTTTTAAAGAAATAAAAGTGCTGCAGCCTCCAAACATGAAAGGGATGGGCTACAAAAGAGCACTCAGAGAGAGAGCAATTATATTTTTGATATCTAATGGTTCTGCCTCAGGAAGCAGGAGCTGGCTAGCATCAAACTGTATAAAAGAAAGGATTATGGGCTTGGGGAAAAAAAGAATGCCATTTTGATTTAAAACCCAGCAAAGCATAGTGCACATTTGTTATTTTAACTCACAATGCTTAATTCCTTAACGAGCCAGAATGCTATTAACAAGGAAAAAATATATTAAATACTTATGGGACAAGAAATTAAAAGTAACCTGACTTTTCAGCAATGGCTGCTCTCTGCTTCTCCAAAGTATCTTGTCCTTGCACAATGCTGAAGGGCCTGGAGCAACTGTGGGAGGAGGAAAGGCTGAGAGCCCTGGGGCTGCTTAGCCTGGAGAAGAAGAAGGGTTGGGAGCAAGAGCTGAAGGCTGGGGGCAAGAGGCTGGGGCCAGACTCTGCTGAGTGGTGGCCAGGGCCAGGCCAAGGGGCACTGGGCACGAAGTGGAAGCCAGGAGGTTCCAGCTGAGCAGGAGGAGAAAGTTGTTTGTTGTGAGGGTGTTGGAGCCCTGGCCCAGGCTGCCCAGAGAAGTTGTGGAGTCTCCTTGTGTGGAGAGATTCCCAAGGCAGCTGGAGGTGATGGTGCAGGGTAACCCTGCTTTGGAGGGGACTGGACTGGATGATCCCCAGAGGCCCCTTCCATCCCCCACCATGCTGGGATTGCGTGATCTTGGCTACACAAGATTTGGGCAGAATAAAAACCAAACAAAACCAGTTTAAATCCATCTCTGAGAACCTGCTACTCCACAGGATTCATTTCCCAGCACTAGCTTACAGTAACTCCCAACTAAAGGAGTCCCAACCCTCCTCATGACTTCCCAAGCAGCACCAAAACCAGCTCTCCCCCATGTTTCTGAGCACACCACAGGTACCACAGTCAAGTTCTGAAAGTAAATTCTCAGCATTTAATCCCCAGTACTAGCTATCAGCAGCATGGCTGAAACAGAGAGCCTGCACAAAAACCAAGATGTAGTTGTTTCTCCTCAAATCAAGAAATTAAAGGATAATCCCCAATTATTTCAGATACTTTTGGAGCCTAGAAGAGGCTGGGGACAGACTTCTTAGCAGGACCTGTTTTCAGCAGGACCTGTTGTGACAGTACAAGGGCTGATGGTTTGGAACTAAAAAGAGAGATTTAGACTAAATCTAGGGAAGAAATGTTTTACACTGAGGGTGGTGAGACCCTGGCCCAGGTTGCCCAGAGAGGTGGGAGATGTCCCATCCCTGGAACCATCCCAGGTCAGGTTGTTTGGAGCTCTAAGCAACCTGCTCTAGTTGCAGACATCCCTGCTGAGTGCAGGGGGTTGGACTCAATGACCTCTGAAGGTCTCTTTCCACCCAAACCATTCTTTGACTCTCAACACGATTTGCATATTTCTAATGTACAGAATTAAAACTACAACAGCCAAAAGGGAACCTCACTGGAGGTGAGGAGAACAAAGCAGAGCAGGGAGGAACAGGGTGGGTGGGAAAGGACCAGAAATGGAAAGCTGGAGTGGCTCAGTTACCTGGGAGATACACCCCTCTCCAGGAGACACCAACTCCTCTTTTCTCAGGGTAATATGTTGTCAAATCCCAAACACAGGTGAAGGTTCCTCAGTTAAAGGGTCTGCTTCCAGAGATCAAGAGATCTCCTCAGCATGAGCCACACTCACATGCATAGCTCATTGATAAAATAATGCCTGGCTCCTCCACCAGTGCTTCTCATCTGCCAGCCCAGGTGCACAGCAGGGCTGGGGACCATGGCATTGTTAGCTCCACTGGACAAATTGCAAAGCTAAGATGACTTGGGTCCAAAATCCATCCTTGCTGAGGCAAGGAGAGACAACCCAAGAGGCCAGAGCAATTCTTCATCATTTTAGGCAATGGATTAGATACCCCTAGATGGCCAGAATAAGGCACAGCTGACTACATGAACACACTGGCAGGAGCTCAGACCATCTCACAGCCAACAGGTTGCCCAGAGAAGCTGTGGCTGCCCCATCCCTGGCAGTGGTCAAGTGGCCCTGGGGGGTTGCAGCTAGATGATGTCAAAGGTCCCTTCCAACCCAAACCACTCTGACTCTAGTCTATGATTTTTTTAACAGATTGGAGATTCTCTGCAGTCAAAGCAAGTGTTTCCCTGACACCACATTAACTGCAGGCTTTCTGCTCTGTTCTGTTCTTTTTTTAGTATTAAACCCAAGAATATTCATCATCATTCTGTCCACTCCTTGGGTGGGTGGGTGGTTCAGCACCAAAGGTATAATCAAGGGCTCAGATAGGCTTAGGAGTTTTAAAGCAAGACATCTGTAATAAAAGCAATCAGAGCCAACAAACTACTAAGGAGAGCAGTAATGGGATTATCTGTCAACACAAACAAAAGGATAAATACAAGCAAACTCATTGCTCCCTGAAACCTAATTCTCATGCATTTAATCTGAGACTACAGCAGGGAGATTAAAGCAGCTGAGGAGCAGATAAAAAGTTATTGATTGTACAAGTCTCACTTTAAACAAACTTATTTGTTGGTGGTTTAAGCTAACCAGGATAGGAATGTGCAGGGCAGCAGATCATTTAACCACAGACACCAAAGAACCTGCCCCATCCTCATGGAGCAGCACAGGGACACAACTCAGGTTCTAAAGCTGAAGCTCCTGTGCACCCTCAGAAACCTCTCTCCCTTTGCCACGTTCCAGCAGCAGGAAAAAAAACAACCCCCACAAACCCAACCCACCACTAAATGACAACATTGCTGGAGGCAACCACACAGTCCTGTTCAAATCCACCTTTCATTCTGCCAGCTTGTGTGGAAAAGGCCAAAGCTCAAACACTCTCCTGCAGAGCCTCAGGATGGGGAAGCCAGCACAGCCCTGCAACACCTCCATCACGTTAGAGAAACCATAAAGCAAAGAGTGAGTGATCCTCAAAGTGTCTCAGCTGCCTGACCCTCTCCTGAAGCCTGCATTTGGAAGCACAGCATCACTCACCTCTGCCTCCTAAACATGGGAACGGCTGGACGTGGCCTTTGGTGGAAAAAGCACCTCTGGGTGGTTGCAGGAGGCAGCAGGGGAGCAGAGACAGGCACACACCCGTGTAGACACATGCAAAGGCACAGCCCTGGCAGGCTCAGAGCACATGGAAGGCAGGCAGGGTTTGCTTCTTCCTCCTCCTCTTTCACAGCAGACCTTGCCAGCTGCCCTCTTACCTTTCCTCTGTTCAGCACAGCTGCCAAGGCTCAGCCCAGCTGAAAGGTTTGAAGCAGGACACAAAGCATCTCATCTGCCTCCCTTTCAGTCTAATTACTGCATTCACCTGAGCACATCGAGCAGGGAGGGGAAGGGGTCTGGGAGCAGGAAGAGGCTATGGCAGCTCCCAGTTCATTTGATGGGATCCAACTTCTGATACAAATAAACCTCAGTATCTGAAGACTGGCAGAGCTATTGTCACTGCTGCCAACCTCCCCTAACTGATACACCTCAAAATCTGGCTTCAGTTTTGGGCTCCCCACTCCAAAAAGGTCATTGAGGAGCATGTCCAGAGAAGAGCAATGACAGACATCCCAGCATCAGGAGTTTGGATCCTTCCCCATCCTTCAGGAAACTGTTCCCTCTCCTCTCTTTACACAGATGCCTGAAGTCTACTTCAGCCTCTCCTTGTGTAACCCATGCAGCTACAAGCTCCCAAAGGAGAGTCTACAAGAGACCAGAAGGCTCCATTTGCATTTTCCCATCGTTTTACCTACCCCTGCCCCTCTGCACATGGCTGAGGGTTTCTGGGAACAGCTCAGCTAGCCACCTAATGCTTACTTAATGGAAGTGTTTGCAGAAAAACACTCCAGGAATTTTCAAATAGAAACAATTAGCATTCACAGTAATTTGCATCTACTTTCCCCCATTTCTAAAGCAGCATGCTCTGCTTTAATATTAACCCCTGCTTGTTCCTCTCAGCCCAAGGGCAGGGGTGTTAGCCACACAACTCCCATTACAGACTCCAGGAGCAAATCAGTTCAACGGTGGAAAGATTACAAGGTGATGCTTGACACTTGGGGTCTCCCCTTTGTTTTTAAGCATCCTGCATGTCAGCAAAATGAGAGGCTGCAGTTATTTTCACCAGTGCTCCATTTCCCAATCCCTTCTCCTCTGCATCCACAAACCTCAGAAAGAGCCAAGTGGTGGCTTTACAAGTGCAGTATTCCCCAAATCCTTCCCCCCCCCATCACCTAAGATGCCCTGAATGCACAACAGGCTCTGAGCAGAGCAGCCAAGCTCCTCTAGAGGCTGGAAGGAGCCTGATGTTTCTCAGGGGGAGGGGAGTAGAAAGGCTTCATTAGCCTGAAATTTTGATCCAGGTTCATTTTGAAAGCTACCTCATCAACATTTACATCTGTAAATGGATCCTGCACTTGGGTCACAACAACCCCATGAATGCTCCAGGCTTGGGGCAGAGTGGCTGGAAAGCTGCCTCCAGGAAAAGGACCTGGGGGTGCTGTTTGGTTGGCAGCAGCTGAAGCAGAGGCAGCAGAGTGCCCAGGTGGCCAAGAAGGCCAACAGCATCCTGGCTTGGATCAGCACTAGTGTGGCAGCAGGGCTAGGGCAGGGATTGGCCTCCTGGACCAGGCACTGGGGAGGCCACACCTGGAATCCTGGGGTCAGTTTTGGGCTCCACACTTCAAAAAGGACATTGAGGTGCTGGAGTGTGTCCAGAGGAGGGCAAGGAAGTGTTGTGAGGAGCAGCTGAGGGAACTGGGGTTGGTTAGTCTGGAGAGGAGGAGGCTCTGGGGAGACCTTCTCACTCTCTGCAACTCCCTGGAAGGAGGCTGGAGCCAGGTGGGAGTTGGTCTCATCTCTCAGTTGACAAGAGGCAATGGCCTTATGCTGTTCTAGCTGAGGTTCAAGCTGGATATTAGGAACAATTTCTTCCCTGTAAGAGTGGTTAGGCATTGGCCCAGGCTGCCCAGGGCAGTGGTGGAGTCCCCATCCCTGGAGGGGTTCAGGAGACCTGCTGACATGGCACCTGTGGCAGGGTGGTGTTGGGTTGATGGTTGGACTCCATGACCTTAGAGGTCTTTTCCAAGCTGAATGACTCTATAATTCTGTGATGTCTGAAATCATGGTAAACCTTTCCACTGGGAAGCCTGGATTTTCCAGAACACAAACCAGCCATGTCCTACCTCCTAGATTCTGGAAAGTAAGAGACCATGAATATCTGACTGGCCCTGTGGATCCCATCTCTGAAGGCACATCATGCCTTGTCCTGACAAGGCAGCTTGTGGCCCAAGCAGGATGGCCCCTGGGGTAGGCACCATTTCCTATGCCTACATCAGGCAGAAGAAGGTGAGTGGCTGGGGACAAGAGGAAGCAGAGAATAATGCCTGTGCAAAAAGCCTGTGTTTGCAAAGGTGCCCAGGAGAGTTATGGCTCAGTCAACATGAGATGAGCACACTCAAGGAGGCAGAGAAGAAAGGCAGCAGCTTCTTATTAAACACAGCATCTTTTCTGCTGTCTAACACAGTTCCACAAGATAGCAGGGTTGGGTTTTTTTTTCCTCCCTTTTCTAAAAGCCTGAAAAATTCAATGAAAAAAAAAAAAAAGTGCAAGTTGAAAGGCTCCACATCTGATGGCATCTAAGCAAAGACCACTTGTGCCATGCAGTGCTGTCCCCTGGGTAGACAGGCTGCTATTCCCTTCAAGAGATCACATCCTTCTTTTCCTGCAGGACCTCTGCCTCCTTCAGCTCACTGGTTTGATGGGAAGCAGCAAGTGATGCAAAACCAACAGAAAAATGTCTTGTCAGTCTCTGCCTGATGCAGCAGCAAGTTCTGCCAGCAGTGTTGGCAGAGCAGCTTTGGATTTACACTCCTGTTCTTGAAATACCTGAGTTCTGTAAACAAGAGGGTTGGTGTGTGGTGAGGAGAGGATCTGGAGCGTTCAGATCATGGTCTGGACTATTCATGATGAGCTCAGTGGTTAGCTATAAACATCTGTTTATTGTGGGAAAAGACTGGGGAGTGCTGGTGGGCAACAGGATGACCAGGAGCCAGCAATGTGCCCTTGTGGCCAAGAAGGCCAATGGCATCCTGGGGTGCATCAGAAGAGTGTGGCCAGCAGGTCAAGGGAGGTTCTCCTCCCCCTCTACTCTGCCCTAGTCAGGCCACAGCTGGAGTCCTGGGGCCAGTTCTGGGCTCCCCTGTTCAAGAAGGACAGGGAACTTCTGGAGAGGGCACAGAAAAGGGCTACAAAAATGATGAGGGGACTTGGACATCTCTGTGATGGGGAAAGGCTGAGAGAGCTGGAGCTGGGCAGCATGGAGAGGAGAAGACTGAGGGGAGATCTTCTCAGTGCTTGTCAGTACTTCATGGGTGGGTGGCAGGTAGGATGGGGCCAAGCTTTTTCTGGTGGTGCCCAGGGAAAGGACAAGAAGTAAAAGGAACAAACTGGAACATAGGAAGTGCCATCTAAACATAAGGAGGAACTTCTTTAGTTTGAGGGTGGTGGAGGCACTGGCCCAGGCTGCCCAGAGAGCTGGTGGAGTCTCCTTCTGAGCAGAGATTCAAAACCTACCTGGAGCCCATCCTGTGCAACCTGCTGTAGGTGACCCTGCTCTGCCAGGAGGGTTGGACTAGATGATCTCCAGAGGTCCCTTCCAACCCCTAACATTCTGTAATGCTACCCAGAGGGACACACATCATCAACAAAATGCTGGGTGGTTTAAAGCATCACAATCTAAGCTGCAGAGCTGGAGGATTTCTGAGAGATCCTCTTTGCAAAACATATTCCTCTACTGTAGGTGTTGAAGGCTTTTGTTTGGTTTTTAATGATGAAGAAGTCCAGATAGCACCATGTTAGCAAATTACTGAATGTGTCTGGCATCAGACACATGTTAGGACAAGGGGTAATGGTTTTATACTGAAAGAGGCTAGGTTTAGAGTAGATGTTAGGCAGAAACTCTTTGCGGTGAGAGACTGAATGCTCCATCCCTGGCAGTGTTCAAAACCAGGCTGGATGAGGCTTTGAGCAACCTGGGCTAGTGGAAGGTGTCCCTGCTGATGGCAGGGGGGTTGGAACTAGATGATCTTTGAGGTCCCTTCCAACCCAAAGCATTCTGTGACCCCATCATCAGCAAGATGCACAACAGACTGACCAGAGGTCCCATGTCAACACCTGCAGAGCAAGGGAACTGCAGCAGGTCTGAGCTAGCAATACATGAATCCCAGGGCAAGGGCTGTTGACAGCACACCAAGAGAACCTCTTGCCTCCTGCTCCCTAAGATCATTTCAAAGCCTGCAGGTAAGCAGGAGCTCCAGCAATCTCCACTGATGCTACTGTGCAGAAGGGAAAGGATCTATTTTATCATCATCCAAGCAGCTACCCACAGGAACTTAGTAACAGATCCATATATGCACTCTTGCTGCAGAGGAGCCTGCAGAGCACCAACACTGCTTGCATAGTCTGACTTGACTCTTTCCTCCACACAAAAAGACACACAGCTGAAGGTAAACCTCAAGAGGTGAAACCAAGTATCACACCAGGCTTTGCAAACACCTTCCTTTGCCTACTGCTTTGGTGTTAAGTCCTACCCTGCAGTTACCAGAAGGATGCTAATGGTGTTTCTGCTCTCCACAGACACAAAGCTCAGAATAAAGTTCCCCTCTGAAAGCTGTGCCATGCTCTCCTCTCTTTTTTTTTTTTCCTCCTGTGAGCTCAATTAAAGATCTGCTCAACCTTCCTACATACAAAATTCAGTAGCCTGCAGGCCTTTGAAATGCTTTACAACCTGGTGTGGAACAGCCACTGGATCATTAATACCCTACTTCAATCTAAATGTTTTATGCAGGAATTGAAAATCAGATCTGTCTCCACCAGTTTGGTTTGTACACTGGACAAAGTTGGATCTTAAATGCTTCAAACTGCAACCAGCAGCTACACAGAACATGGTGCAGGGCCACCTTGCTAATGGCATCTAGGAGGTTGATGCATCAGCAGTGAAACAGCAGAAAGCCTTTGCTGGGGCTTGAAGATTTCCAGGCTCAGGACAGGCTCCAGAATGACATGCAGAGGGGAAGGACTTCTGTAAGAACAGAAAATCATTACCTCCTACAAAAGCTTCCTTTGGAAACTAGTTTCCAGCCTTTAAAGCTCAGCTGTTTACACTCTTTGGTTTTTTTCCTGCCTGGTGCAGAGCTGATGGCACCTCTGACACAAAGAGCTGATGCATTCTCAACCACTGGAAACACAAGAGAAGCAGAGATCTTGCCCATCACCTGGTGATAAAACACAAATCATCCCAAACCTCTGCCTCTGGGTCACTGCAGCTTTAAGCACATGCTTAACAGTGCTTGCTAAATCAATCACAAAATACATCCAGAATGAGCTTCCTGACTCCAAAACTCTGGGAACAGGAAGATCCCATGCAGCTAAAACAACTCCAGACCCATTTTTCCAGTACTTTCTCCTCATTATGATGCTCCTTTAACTTATGCCAGAATTATTTACCTCTTTCTTGCAGATGAGAAGCTGTAAGGAAAGGCTAAGGAATACTCTTCTGGGAACCCAATCACCTGCAGCAAGGTGCTGAGACTGTTCAAGCATCTCCAAAACTCTAAAGGGAAGGAGGGAAGGAAAGCAACTCAACAATCTGATCATCTCAGGAGTTCCTATACACACATCTGTGTGAGTGCTTCAAAACCAAACAGTAGCAAGAATCCACAGGGCAAAGTTCCATGCAAGAAGTAGTTTGCAGTCCCTGTTAAAATAGCTTGGAGTCTAAAGAGGCATTGGGAGAGAAAAAGGTATTGAGCAAACCAAAACAGCAACTCCAGTGAGCTGGTCAGAAGTGACTACTCGTTGCTGTGACTTTACTGATGGGCATGGCTGGGAAGGTAAAGAATTGAGAAAGAAAAACTGAAGATAAATGAGGTAGAAGGCAGAGGAAAAGAAGTGATGATGAGAAGAGCAAGAGGGATAGCTGCCTCCTCCCCACACCAAAGCAACCGCCACCTTTTGCCTTCATCCCTGAAGACTCATTTTACTCCTTCTAAATCCACGTGGCCTGTGAATTCCCAAAGCACCCAGAGTGCCCTGGGTCCTCCTGTATGGGGTGAGAGGAGGACGCTGGCAGAGCAGGGCCCTGGCTCACCATCTCCCTTGGGGAAGCTGTCCACCCCCGGAGCGAGTGTTCCACGGATCCGTGGGCTGGCTGCTCCTGATGGCTTAACTCTGGAAATGATAAATACCAATTTCCTTCTTCCTCTCTTTCTGCAAGAGGTCTCAGTGAGGTAACTGCAGGCCTGAGAATATTTGGGGTCCATCTGGGACATCTTTGGTTTTGGAGGGGGGAGAAGGTGGCTTCTGCCTCACAGAAAACAGTCTCGGCTTTGAGATGGGAGCAAGGAGAGCCAAGGCAGCTAATATCTGTGCTAATTCTGTAAGGACTGATTGGAAGGAAACAAGAGTGCATTTTTCAAAGGTCAAAGCCTGTGCAATCATACATTTTGCATGGGTGAAAGTCACTTGTGTGACAGAGGGAACAAAAGAGTGACGAGAAGGTAGAACAGCGGTGGGGAAATTTCAGCATCCCAGGGAAAAAGGCAAATTGCTACTCTCCTGCTTGCATGCTTTGGGGAAGGTGCTTTACAAAGGCAACTTTCCTATTTTCCCAGACCAATACCTCATTTTCCTTTTTAAAACACTTTGTTTAGAAAAATCTCCTGAACAGCATATTGTAGATGTCAAATATCTATCAGTGGCAATGGCAAATAAAGGCTTAGGCAAAACTAGACCCTGAAAACATCCCCTTTTTCGATGGGCTGAAGTCATTTACTCCAGTAACACTGTCATGCTGAGAAAATGATCTTTTGTCTATAGCTGCTACATAGCTATTAAGCATTTTAGCATATAAGTATGATATTTTTCTTCTTCAGGGTGTAGCTCTGCTTAGGCAGAAATCAGGTGTGGAGGGGAACCAAAAACTACAAGCAGCATTTAAGCTTGGAGAGGAAGTTCCAAAAACAAACACACAGTCAATAAGGAGACAGTGTTTACACTGCAGAGAGAGGGAGGAGGAAAGAAGCATTTAAGCAGAAGCACAAATGGCTGCTCCATTACAAAAGCAATGATGATGACACACCTTTGGCACCTTCCTTGGGTCACTCACTAACTGAAAGGGGCTACTTAGTAAAAATGAGACAAGAATTTGCCCCAGCAATCCCATACCTGGGGCTGCTGCTGAAGGAACAGGCATCAGAGAGAATAGGGCAGGAGCTGATCTCCTCTCGCTGCTGACCAGCGACAGGAGCTGAGGGAATGGCATGGAGCTGTGCCAGGGGAGGGGCAGGTTGGATATTAGGAAAGGTTCTTCCCCCAGAGAGTGGTGGAGCACTGGAACAGGCTCCCCAGGGATGCAGTCACAGCACCAAACCTGACAGAATTCCAGAAGCATTCGGACAATGCTCTTAGACACATGGGGTGATTTTTGGGGTTGTCCTCCTGTGCAGAGACAAGAGTTGGACTGGATGATCCTTGTGGGTCCCTGCCAACTCAGGCCATTCTTCTGCATGGATTTCTTCCTGTGCAGATTGTCCTTCTCAAGCACAACAACTCTCTGCTTGTTTTCTCTTTACAAAATGATTTTTCCAAGCCCTTGAAGAACCTGAACAAAAAGCAAGTTGAAGTGGCTGCCCGCAGCCATGCTCAGCAGCCAGAGCAGGGGAGGGAGAAGGGAAGGGAGGAGGAGCAAGAGAGACATCTTTCCCTTTACTATCCGAAGGTGTAAAGACTTCTCCGTCACGACAGATTTTTTTCAGAAGCTATCACACATTCATAACACTAATTGATTTTCATAGAGAAGAGAGCAGATGAGGTCTCTTTGGGAACTGCCTGCTACATTTCTGCTTGAAAGGAGATCACTGCTGGTGTGCCTCAGCTCCTTCATAAAAAATTTAATTAACAATATCTCCAAGAAGGAACCCACGGTTAGGTCTCCAGCTATCATGTGACTACCAGCGCTCCGATGCACCACGGCAAATTAAACCTGAGCAAGCGATACCTGTGGCACATGCCATCAGCTGGGCAGCTTCTCAGGGAGGAGCAGGGACCTGATGGGAAGCAGGAGAGCACACAAAGGGACCACGAGATGCCTGCAGCCAGCCTGGCACTGACAGCTTGTTTTCTTAACTGCTGCTTTTGATGGCTGCATGTTCTACCTGGGAACCGATGGCGATGCCAGAAAGCAGAATGCTTTAACAGACCACGATTCCACGGAGGTTCTGTCCCCATCTTTCCTATAGGCCCCTTTAAGTCATAGTGAGATGGCAGTCATGCCACCACAGGACAGGGATACACTGCCTCAGCCCCACTTAGGGTTTCCAGTCCAATTCCAATCTCATAACTGGAAGAGAACTTGCAAGATCACGCAGGCACAGCCAGGAATAAAAAGGTATATCCTCCTTTTCCCCCCCCTTGAAGAATGGTGAGAAAGGCTTTGGAAATGCTTGATCAACATGCAGCAGCAGCAGCAGCAAGAACCTTCAACACAGCAGCAGCTCTCACCTCCCCAGTTTTCAGTCCTGTTGCTTTCACCTCAAATGCAGTTCTAAGGAAGAGTGGGGAGCTCTCATTTCCATCAGGTAATGCTCTTCCACTGAGAACTCCCAGAATCACACCAGTACTAAGGCTGGAAGAGACCTCCAAGATCAAATCCAAGCACCAACTTATCACCACCATGCCACTAAACCATGCCCCTGACTACCACATCTATGTGCTTTTTGAACCCCTCCAGGGATGGTGACTCTACCACTGCCCTGGGCAGCCTGGGCCAGTGGGTCTTCTCTTTCAGGGAAGAAATGTTTCCTAACATCCAGTCTAAACCTCCCCTGGTGCAACTTCCTCTTGTCCTCTCACAGGTAGCCTGGGAGAAGAGCCCAACCCCCACCTGGCTCCAGCCTCCTTTCAGGGAGTTGTAGAGTGTGAGAAGGTCTCCCCTGAGCATCCTCCTCTCCAGACTGAGCAAACCCCAGCTCCCTCAGCTGCTCCTTGTAAGACTTATCCTCCAGACCCTTCACCAACCTTGTTGCCCTTCTCTGGACACCTCTGTGCCTTTCTTGTAGGGAAGGACCCAAGTGATCTCCATAAATCTACATCCCAGGAAGAGCAGAAGCTGCCCACATTAACCCTTTGCTCTCAGCTACAAGAAGGCTGTCCATGTAGAGGGAGACTGGCGTGTCCCGAGGGAGAAGCGATGCACAGTCATCCCCGAACAGTGCCAGGAATAGAAAGCCACCATGTGCCGGTCTGGAAGTCCCATCTGGCACAGCAATGGAAGAGAGGAGACAAGGCTGGATTTTCTCTTCTCTCCATCACCACTGCCACCCTCTCTGGAGGAGCACTCATCCTCAGAGGATTTGTTCCTTCAACAAACTGAAAGCACAAGGAGGGGGAGAGATCTGGAAATAGCAAGAGGTTCAGAGCTATAAACATGACCAGAACCACTACTTCTTGCTGCATATGGATCTTGGACACCCTGCAAGGAGGAGCATGTTCTCCATTCCTCCCAGCATCTCAGCTGTTAGCCCTGATTTCCAAGATGGGCAGTGGCTACTGCCCAGACTGTATTTTTAGCCCTTGTTTTGTCACCCTTTAAGAAGTTTACCATTGCAGATGTGATACCAATACACTTGATTTATTATCTATACTGTCAACATTGAAAAGGTTAATCACCGTGATTAGTCAGGGAAAATGAGGCAAGATTATCACTTGAATGTCCATGCTGACACTGGGAGCAGTGTAAAGGGAGGAAGGCTGAGCACACTGCTCTGGCACCAGCAACACTGACCCACCCAAACCACGAGTTCTCCCAGCCACAGCCTCAGTCTGCAGTGCAGGAAGGTTACCCAGCGTGAACTGCCTCCAGCAAACAAAGATTATAGCAGGACTGCAAAAGCAAGCCTCACAAAAATGCTACTGGCAGCCTCAGAAGTGTTAGCAAGGTGTCAACTGGAGTTGTTAGGGCAAATTTTAGTCATCCAGGTAGCTTTAGTTTCACACACCTGATAATATTCAGTCCAGAGAATCACACAATGGGTTGGAAAGGACCTTTGTAGATCATCTAGTCCAACCCTCCTGCAGTCAGCAGGGATATCTGCAATTACAGCAGGCTGCTCAGAGCCCCAACAACAACCTGACCTGGAATGGTGCAGGGATGGGACATCTCCTACCTCTCTGGGCAACCTGGAACAGGGTCTTAACGTTTTTTAGCCTCAGTGTAAAAAAATTTCTTCCTTAGATCTAATCTAAATCTCCCTCCTTTAGTTCCAAACCATCACCCCTTGTCCTGTCACAACAGATCCTGCTAAAACATCTGGCCCCAGCCTTCTGACAGGCCCTTTAAGTACTAGAAGGCTGTGAGAAGGTCTCCCTGGAGCCTCCTCTTCTCCATGCTGAAAATCCCAACTCTCTCAGCCTGTCCTCACAGCAGAGAGGTTCCAGCCCTCAGATCATGTTTGTGGCCTCTTCTGGCCCTGCTCCACCAGGTCCATGTCTCTCCTGTGCTGAGCACTGCACAGCTGGCCCCAGCACAGTTGGATGCCACCCAGGATGTGGTTGTCTCCTGGGCTGTGAACACACTTTGCCACCTCATGTCCAGCTTTTTCATCCAGCTGGAAATGCAGTGCCAAGGGTCAGGAACCTGGCAGAAGCAGATCTGCCAAGGAGAGAAGGTTAGAAGTGGGGTTACACAAAGATGGTGAAGCAGACACACAGGCATCATCCCACCCATGTCTGCAGTGCTTCCTGTAATTTCAGCAAGGTTCTGCTCTTCAGGCTCAGTGCTGGCCTGAGCTGTAACAACTGCTTTGATTCACCTCAGAGGGAACTTGCATTTCAGTCTCGGGTATATTTATCCTTAAGAATGAGCTGCAGACTCCAGCAACGCTCGAGCTCCTTTGAAAGGAAGGGTGGGGGAGGGAGAACATTACAAATATACTATCTACCTAGCTCTTCTCCACCACAGTTAGCAGCATTATCTTCTTCTTTAGCAGTTAAAAACAACAAAACCCCAACCACCAAGCCACCACCACTAATGGGATGCAAGAAGAACTATTTTTATATATGTTGCATTAACATAAACACCAGAGCCTTATTCAGAAAGCCCTGTCAAACCAGCAAGCTGGAAAAGAAGAGCTCCTGAGCACCCTGCTGCACTGCTGTCTGTTCTGTAAGCACCAGAAAAGGGGCAAAAAAAAAAAATCACTCCTGGTAAAGGACAATATCATCCTTTTTCCAAGGAAAAGGAACAGCTCTAATGCAGAGCAGCAGCATGTTTAGCCTGATGTATCTGCCACAGGTTTAGATGGGACAAATCCCACAGGGTTCTGGAATATGAAAATATTCTTGTGGAATAACAAACAGGGAAATGGATTGGCAGAAATAAACAAAATTGAGAAGAGACACCAAAAAGCTAGCATCACAGCATCACAGAATGCCCCTAGCTCAAAGGGGCCCACAAGGATCATTGAGTTACTGAATATCTGAAAATCAGACTAAGATGGTTTTGGCAGGAAGGTCAAGAAATAAAATCAAAGCACAGCATTTAGAGCTCCAATAGATGTGTCATCAACAAGATCCTCAGTGACATTCATTGCTCGATTTCCATGTGATTACAAACTTGCTTATCCTTCTGTTGGAGGTTTGTGCTAACCTGAAACATGGCATCCAACAAACAAAGCCCAGGATCTGCTCTGGGATCTACTATACACTCCTTTCCAAACCCACCTTCACCCTCCTTTCAGGGAGTTGTAGAGAGAGTCTTTATACTCTTCAGAATAGGCTTTAATTTCACCATTGTCATGTAAACAACACTGTCTTGGTGATTTTTCTTTTAAACAGATTTAACTTGAACAGATCTGTATTTACATTAGTCATTAAAATTTGAGCTCTGTGTAACAAGCAACTGTAGCAGCTATTTTTCTGTCTTTTTATTTATTAAGTAGAGCAGTCCAGTGGTAAGGAAGACATGCAAATACAACATGAAATATTTATGCTCAGTGCAATATCTCCCAGAATAAAAGAGAAATGAAACTTTGTTTGGAGAGGTACAGGGAAGGTAGAGGTGAGGGAATAAAATCTTGCTCCCAATCAGACAGGCAGCACCTGTGGTGGGGTAAAAAGGAAATCCTCCACTGATGCAGAAGGACCTGCACTTAATCCATTATTTGAGAGGCCTGTCATTGAAAATGTGGGCAAAAGCTTAGCAAAGAGAAAAGAATGGCATTCCCAAAAGGCCACAGGACCCATAATTAGAGGTGGTAGCAAGTATCTTCCCTCTGTCTTCTTGTGAAGGGAAAAAAAACCAAACCAGCAAATCACAAACCAAACCAACCAAACCCAAACCCAAACCCAAAACCCAACAAGACCAATCAAAAAACAACAACAACCAAATCCAACCCCAAACCCCAACCACACACACAAAACAAAAGAGAAGCAAAAGCTGCAACATAAAAAACCCAACCAAACCACAACACCAGGGTGGGGAGAGGGGGGAGGGGGTGAACCATATGTTTTCATGCAATGCTCCAGGATGGAAATTCAGTGATGAAAGAGTTAAGAGATGCTCTAAAAGTATCTCACCCTGATATGCTGAGAATTTGCTGGGATCTCAGGGAGAAATGGGTGATTCTTACATACCATATGTTCTGCAAAGGCTTGCAACAACACAGAGGGGAGTTGGGGATGGAAATCCACCTTGGCTGCCGAATTTCCCTGCTTTAGAGAAGGTGATGGAGTCCAACAGACAAACCTGGTGTCAATCCAGCAAACCTCACCCTACTGCAACACCCTGAGGGCACCTGGCCAAGCTTTACCCCAGCACAGAGTTGAGAAGGAGAGCTGAGCTGGGGAGGGGTTGGGGGGAGAGACTCAGGGCTCTGCCACCCATCACAGCACTCACTGCCTGGGTTTCTCCACCTGGCCTCAGTTTCTCCATCTCACAGTGGAGCAGGGCAATACAGCTGTAAAAACTACGAGGAACAACTGGAAACAAGCAGCCACAACACTTCAGTGCAGGAAAGATCTCAGCAGATCTAATGATACCATTCATTGGAGATGGTTTCATAGAATGGGTTGGGTTGGAAGGCACTTTCCAAGCTCATCTAGTCCAACCCCCTGCAGTCTGCAGGGACATCTGCAACTACAGCAGGTTCCTCACAGCCCCAGACAACCTGACCTGGGATGGTTCCAGGGATGGGACATCTCCCACCTCTCTGGGCAACCTGGGCCAGGCTCTCACTAGAGAGTCCCCCACATCATGCTGCAGAACATGACTATCACCATCAAATTACTTATTTGACAGCAACAAACTAAGACTCTAGGTATACAGTAGGCTTAATGTTACTTCTTGTCCACTGGATTTTATTACAAGGGAAAACTCATTATTGCACTAATTTCACCACTGCATTAATAAATGCTGACAAACATATCCTGGAGAGGAAAAACAAAAGAGAAGAGCCCAAACTAGAACCAGTAAATCATAGCACTACAGTCTATGTCTGGGCTACTGTGAACTCATCTCTCCAAGAGTTTCCACATCCAGAATTCACTGTAGATGAAAAACACAAAGAGAATATAATCATTTAATGTTATTGCTGGATAAGATTACAAAATAAAGGGCCAAACACCTTTTTAAATCTACTGCAATTTACAGGACTTAGCAGTTCATTTGCACACCTTGTCTGTTCCCATTTCCCCCCCCGAAGAATTTACAAATCCTACTCCTTTTTTTTCCCTAGTCTGCAACCTTTGTTCTCTACTGCAGCTCGATGAAAAACCCATATAAACCAGGAAAAACTCTTGGAATGGACTTGTACTGATATCTTCACAAAAACAGCCTGGAAAAATACAAGAACTCAGATGATCTTTTCTCAGTATTGCTTATTTTAAATGCTGCTCACAATACTGGGAGGTAAAGAAGCCTTCTTACAAATAACAAATTCAGAAGGTGATGACATCCCTTTGCAAACAGGAGCTGCTGCCAACAACTAGCCACACATTTTTTTCTTCCCTTTGCCATACCTATACTTGTAAGGAACACTCCTTTTAATTAGAGTGAGAACACATGAAATGGCCACAGGATTGCATCCTAAAAGCCAAAAGCACAGCAGATAGATGGTGCATTATTGCTGACCAGAAAGATGATTCTTTCATTGTCAAAAAAACAAACAAATCCAACCCAACCAAATCCAACCCCATCACAGCACCCACAACCAAACCAAATAACACCCAAATCCCTCTCCCATCTCTCCTTCAACATCCAGAAAGTAATGGGGAGGGAGTTGGAAGGGACCTCTGGGGATCATTTAGTCCAACCCCCCTGCTAAAGCAGGGTCACCCACAGCAGGCTGCCCAAGATCACATCCCAATGGAATTCCACCTCTCCAGAGAAGGAGATTCCACAACCTCCCTGGCCCCAGCCTCTTGCCCCCAGCCTTCAGCTCTTGCTCAGCCTTGAGCAGCTCCCCTCTGGGGCTGCTCTTCTCCAGGCTAAGCAGCCCCAGGGCTCTCAGCCTTTCCTCCTCCCACAGATGCTGCAGTGCCCTCAGCATCTTCCTAGCCTCTGCTGTACTCTCTCCACTAGCTCCTTGACTCTCTTCAACTGGGGAGTCCAGAACTGCACCCAGGACTCCAGATGTAGCTTCACCAGGGCAGAATAGAGGGACAGACACCACTCTGTGGTCACATTGCTCTCAAGGCATCCAGGAGACCATTGGCCTTCTTGGCCACATAATAAATTCCAACTCCCAATTCAACCTCTACCTCTACTGCTCAGCCAGAGTAATCCATGCTGAAATCATTAGAATTAATTACCAGCATTTAAAACATTTTTTGATAACTTCAGACATGAGAATTCTGTACTGCATTTCTCACAGAGGTTCTGAACAGCAACACAGGAACTGTGAAAGCAAACATCCACTTGAATGTCAAAACGTTCATTCCAGGGTGCTCAAAATGCTTTTCATGTTAAATTATCACAGACAAATATAGGCAATGTGACATTTTTGGAGGTGAAAGAGTCAAGGAGGGTTGGGAGAGGTTGGTTACTCACAATTGGGCTTTTCTTCCCCAATGTGATGCATATGATTTTGAGAGTGAGCATACCCTGGGAGATGAGTCTCTAAAGCTCACGTCTCAATATGCTGCATATTCAGTGCAAAACGAATTAAGAGATTAATCACTGAAGGTCATATAAATATCTACAAGGGCTGGAAACAATTTTACAGTGAGAAACAAGCAGCTCAAACCTAAAAGAAAATAAAGCACATCACTGGAATAGTGCTGCTGAGGAGGGAACCCATGCCCTGGAAGAGCTCTGTTCATCTGAGATCCAGTGCCCTGCCAGATCCCCATCCCAGCCTCAACACCACCACCCCCAGCTGCAAAGCAAGGTGCCAAAAGGCTTCCTGGGAGGTATTACCCAGGAACCACTCACATGCATGGCAGCATACAGCACAAAACCACGGGAAGTTAGGAAGTTAGCAACACCCCTGAGGAAATCAGCTGGCTTTGGCTAAGGGTTGGGGAAAGAAATCACCCTGGGAGAGGAAAGGGAGGAGAAGCTGAGAACATCATCCCACCCCCACCGCCGAGCCGCAGTCCTGAGCGGCTGCAGCCTTTCCTGGAGACAAAGCTAGTGGACGCTAAATGCCAGGACGCAGAACGTAAGGGAGAGATAATACATGCACACAGCATGCACTCCACACTCCAACTGTTTATCAGATTGTAACAGCACTGCGGCATCCAGGAGCGTGGATGTGCTGTTTTGTTCACGTTTTTCATGTGCCATCTTGCAGTAGATGCTTGCACAGCAGAGTAAATACAATCTCTATATATACCCTGCGTGGGTGGCAGGGGTTATTTCTGACTGTCTTCATTACACTTCATTGCCAATTTAAATGTACAAAGAGAAAAAAATATATACAAAAAACAACCTTCAACAATTCTCAAAGTGATTTCAGTCTGATTTTTTATCACTCTTTCCAGAACCTTTTCATTATGCAATTTAGAGACTTATTGAAAGCTCTCTTTCTCTCTTCCAAAGTTATCCTTGACGCAAGGCAAGCAAAGCAGAGAAGCTAAACCTTCTCCCTCTTCCCTCTTTATTAATAAACACAGACATGAATGACATGCACAGCGTTTAGCCTCCAGAACAGTTTAATAACAATGCTGCATCTTGCTTTATGGGGAGCAATAGCTAAACACAGGCTAATAGGTACAAACATTGTGCTTTAATTGCAATAAATAAATAGTGCTGAGCTGAGGAAAGCTAAGTGATAGCAGCAATCTGAAAGATGTGGGTTCTGGTAACCCTCAAGCTAAAGCCGATTAGGTTTGTTACATAGGTCCTTTGTGTATTTGTTGTGCTGCTGTACCAGTTAAATTGACCTCTACAGGCATGTGCATTGCTTTTAGCATTTCAGGGCTTCACGTTTTAAACCTAACTTAGGAGGGGCAAAACCAAACCGATGCAAAATTCCCCCTGCAAGCTGGCCCATGTGTTATACACACCTGCAAGAAGGGAGAGCTCCACACCTGAGCACCGGGCACCAAAAGCCAGAGAACGCCAACGAGTTAGCAGGAGGGACACGTGAGCTGTGGGGTGGGATGCTGGGGCTCAGAACTGGAATGCCAGGTACACAGAAATGTCAAGCCATGGCCAATCCAGCTGCTGCTGAACCGTGCTGGGTGAGCCGGGCAAGAGCTTTTTGCCTTCCTCACCCTGCAGCAGCCAGTAAAAAACGTTTCAGAGGGGACCCAGAACTTGCGAAGCACAACGACACCACCACACAGAGCTCAACACAAGGAAATATTCCTTCCCAGTGCTTCCTTATTTTTGACAATTGCCTGCCTGTAATCGGCTCTACTAGAAATAAAACCCAGCTACTATCAATGAAATCCTCTGTAAATCCAGGCACTTCATTTTGGTTTCACCCATTCCAGCCCTGCACTGGTCCCTGTTTCCTCTCTCTGCAGTGAAACTGCAAGCAGCCAGCCCTGATTTTCCTCTGTGCAAGGACTGTTTTAAAAGCATTTATTTATGACAGAGTCTTTCACACTCGAGGATGAGAAGGAGCCCTACCAGGATGTCCACACAAAACAAGCCCCCTGGGCTGGAGCAGGAGGCAGCTGCCACAAAAGCCAGGCTGAAAAAAAGAGAGGAGACAGAGAGATGGGAAAACTTGGTTAAAAATTTTCTTATGCTGAAACATCTTTATTTGCCCACTCAGAACAGCCTGACCTTAGGGAAACGTCACTGAGTAGCTAAAGGAAAGTTTTAGCCAAGTTCTAAATATGTATATTTTTCTGGAGCTTCAAGGAAGTAGAATTAGTCAATTTGGCTACAGGCCATAAAACATAATTACTTCTGTGAAGTATCTTTAAATATGTAACTTACAATTACTAATAGGAGTGCTCAGCCCCAGAAAGACACAGCGATTCGGTGGGCTAGCAGCTCGGGCACAGGCAGAACACCAGGTACAATTCCCAAAGGAAGAGCCACCTCTTCAGAAAGAGCATTCAGAAATTAACATCTAATTAATAGGTATACAACTCTGAAATGCAATCAGGCACCAAGAAGGAAGGAGGGCAAAATGGTGCCTTTGGAGAATATGTGGCACGTCAAAAAAAAGAGAGTTTGGGTACTGGCAGAAGAAAAGCAAGAGGAAAGCTGCTCCCAGAGTAACAGCCTGTCTCCTGCCTTCAGGAGATTCAGGAAGCAGTGCAAAACAAAATTCCACTGGAGGCAGGAGAAAGCTGAAACTACCAGAAAACTTCACAGACATCACTGAGCAGTAACAAATCTTGGAGATATTAAAATAAAAGAATGGGGTATTAAGTGAGGTGGCAACTGCAATTTGTCATTTAGCACTGAGAATCTATGGATTTTAATGACAGGCTCTCATTTACATTTAACAATCAGTGTACTAGAACAGTTCTTGGAAACTGGGGATATTTTCTTGTCTCAGTAGGAATATATAGAAATTTCTTCTTGATTAACAGCAGAGCAAAGGAGTTCTGCCCTGAAATCTCAGCCCCTTGGTTTCTCCCCAGAGCTGGATGACTATCAACATATCAAACTGCAATCCTGAGAAGAAAGCTCTCCAAACTTCAGCTGTTTGTAATAATTATGTATTTAACAATTCTTCCACAAGAATAACATTAAAAAGCACCTTGCATTTTACTGTTTAGTTATACCACACATCTGCTCTAAAAAACATCAGCAGCATATCTTGTTCTTAATGACACATTTTGGATGTGACTTTCAAAAGCACTTAGAGCAACTGAGAAGCATAAATCCCACGGATACTCAATGGTATTTGTGCCCTTAATGCCTGTAGCCATTACTGAAAATCTCATTCTTTTCCAGAGCTTTGGAGTTCTTCCAGAGGTTGTACATGTAGAAAGAAATGGCAAGTGTCACAGGGTGTTTTGTATTTCACAGAAATGCTCTGCAGCTTTAGGACAGACATCAAGAATACTGAATACATGTACTTAAAAGCAATAATGGGGAGTTTAAGACAAAGGGAAAGGCTTGAGTCCAATTTAGCCAGTGCACAGGAGCTGGTTTAAAACAGACTTGGAAGCTGTGTGGTTATTCTGCCATTAACTGAGAAGCAAGAGTAAACGAGAAACTTCCCAGAGAACACAAAGGAAAACTTACTGCTCCCAACATCTGCTTACAGATTGCCTACAATCAGGCTTTTTACAAAGCCTTATCTTTTTATTCCCTCCTTCCACACCATCTCTTTTGGCTTGTGAGTTTAATTTCTTGAACATTTGTGTGCACTCAGTAGTTTGACTGCGTTATTTGCTTAAATCAACAACAAACTCCGGGTAGCTGTAGAAGGAAAGAGCCAGACCATCATGAATTTTATGGTATGCCAACATTCCAGGCTTACCACCACAGGGTAATTGCCAGCAGTAAAAGAGTCCTGTAAGAGCTTCTGCCTGAACAACTTTGCTCTGCTCCTCAGCCCCAGGGGCTGCCAGCTCCTGGTCACTTCCAGCACCTCACCGGCTCATGCATCCTTGCTCTCTCTTCTCATCTGCGCTCCGTGCCAGGAACACAAAGGATCCAAGCCAGGGAGACAAATAAAAGCAGACAGGCAGTGCCTGAGCTTTCCTGCCGGGCCCATTACAGGCCAGTGTGACCATCCGGCTCCAAAGAGACACCTACACTCTTCTGGTAATAGGACAAATGGTTTGAGCTGGACCTGGGTTTACCAAGCTGTGCAAGCAGTTTTTGATAATCACAATTGCTAGAGTCACTTCTCCTTAAGAGCAGCACTGCTGCCTGGGCAACACTTGACTGGCCACAGGTCTAAACCTGTACCATGATACTCAAAAGACACCATCCCCAAAGGGCATCCCAGACTAGAGCTGAATTTCTTGGAGATGGCAGTTTGCTCATCGACTCCAGAATGGATTGGGTTGGATCTTGAACATCTTCTAGTTCCAAGTCCCCTGCCATGGTGCAGGGACACCTTGCCCTAGACCAGGTTGTTCAAAGCCTCATCCAACCTGGCCTTGGACACTTCCAGGGATGGGGCAGGGATGAACTTCTCCAGGCAATTTGTGCCAGCATCTCACCACCCTCACAGTGCAGAATTTCCTCCTAATAGCTAATCTAAATCTCCCTCTTCTAGTTCTAAACCATCACCCTGTCACAACAGATCCTGCTAAAACGTCTGTCTCCAGCCTTCTTACAGGCCCTTTAAGTACTAGAAGGCTGTGAGGTCTCCCTAGAGCCTTCTCTTCTCCAGGCTGAACAAGCCCAACCTGCTCTCACAGCAGAGAGGTTCCAGCCCTCAGATCATTTTTGTGGCCTCCTCTGGACCTGTTCCACCAGGTTTATGTCTCTCCTGTGCTGAGGACTCCAGAGCTGGCCCCAGCACTGCAGGTGAAGTCTCCCCAGAGCAGAGGAGAGGCACAATCCCCTCCCTGCCCTGCTGACCATGCTACTGGGGATGCAGCCCAGAATGTGGCTGTCTCCTGGGCTATGAGCACCCATTGCCACTTCATGTTCAGCTTTTCACTCACCAGTACAGCCAAGTCCTCCACAGGGCTGCTCCCAGATGTCCCCTGCATCTCCAACTCTTCCTTTAGGCACAGCCTGTCGTCCTAAACTTTTTGCTGGACTAGCCTTCTGCCCAGAAGGGATGGAAAGAAGACAGGAATAGCAGTCCAGCTGCAGATGAGTGGTTGTTCCTCTCGCCCTGACACAAACAGTAGCTACAACCTCACAGCAGGCCTTCGAGTCCCAGGCTGTACTCTCACCAGAAGCCCAGCACGTGCTCCCAAACCCTGACCAGCTGGGTCAAAACCAGACATCTGGCAAGTGACTCCTAACTCCTGATTAGAATTGCTGATCCAGCATTAAATAAGCTGTGGATCATTTCCATATGCCCTTGATTCCTCCTCTTACAGTCATGTTCCTGGACATACTTAGATATGCTTTGAGACTCGAGAGAGAACGCACCCGAGTTGTTGAATCAAGACCTTGAAGGCACTTGCGGCAGATACATTGTTCAACTCACTTAATCCTTAGTTAGGGTTTCATTGCTTAATGTTAAGTCTCCAATAATCAGCTCAGGAGAAACTGGAAAAGCAGATGCCAGGCCACCAAGGACTTTTTCCACAGGCATGTGTCTCTACTTGTGTGGCTATACTATTACTACACATTACCACCTGATCTAGTGGCAAGCGTCCCTGCTCGTGGCAAGAGGCTGGAACTGGGTGATCTTTAAGGTCCCTTCCAGCCCAAACCATTCTATGGTTCTATGATACATTGGTTTTGCAGTCACATCACCTTCCCTCCCACTCAGCACAGATGCAGTTGCACTAGTTTGACAGCAGTTCTACAAATACAGCCTAATCTTGTGTGACAGCTAATACTGCACACTCCTGTAACTAAACTGTACTATTCACAGCAACCAGAAGGCAGTGGAGGAGGAGCCACCCTTCATCAAAATACTTACCTACCATCAAACTTGTACACAAAGCCAACTATCTCCAGAAAAGCTAACTGACACCTGCTTAGAGCTAGAAAAACAATCATATCTCCTTAATGTCTCATATGGTTACCCTGCAAATTTGGGGGTTTTATGCAGCAGAGACCCAAGAGCAACCTAGCTCTTCGAGCAGTGTTGTGGGAGGTAAGAGAACTGGCTCAAGCAGGGCTCTCTCAGCTTTGCAGTCAGACCTACAAATGAGGTCTTCATTGGTTTTGCAATAGATAATGTTTACACACAGAGTTTCCTAGAAATCAGTGGTAATAGCTCATATCCATAATTAACTGAGGTAGGTGGAAACTAGAGTAAGGATTAAAGAAAGGTTTCATCAGCTTAACTCATCCAGTCAAAGGTGTCTTCAGGAAGCCACGTGCTGCCACTATCCTTGGCTGCAAAGCTGCTGCCATAGGGAAGAGAGAGCAGTAGGCACTTCAGCAAGCCCAGTTTCTTCTCTGGATTTGCCTGCACACAGACAAAACATCCACTGGTGGGAACTAGGCAGGCTTTCAGTTTTAACTCAAAAGCTGAGCTTTAAATAGTAATTTTCAAAATTCTTCTACAACATTCTGACTTAGTAAAAGACAAACATAAAACTTCTGAGATAAGAAAAATGGACAATCACTAGAAACAATAGCTTAAAAAAGACCCCAAATGTTATTTTGGGCTAAATCCTCTAGATCATCTCATTACAGTATTTAATACAGAATCCCAGCATGGTGGAGGTTGGAAGGGACCCCTGGGGATCAGCCAGTCCAATCCCACTGCTAAAGCAGGGGCACCCACAGCAGGGTGACCACCAGCACCTCCAGATGCCTTGGCAATCTCTCCCCACAAGGAGACTCCACAGCCTCTCTGGGCAGCCTGGGCCAGGGCTCCAACACCCTCACACCAAACAACTTTCTCCTCCTGCTCAGCTGGAACCTCCTGGCTTCCAGTTTGTGCCCAGTGCCCCTTGGCCTGGCCCTGGCCACCACTGATCTATACAACTTATTCTGGGCTCAGAGAATAAAAATGGATACCAAAAAATATTTACCAATCTAGAAGACATTCTTATTCCCCCACAATAAGTCTGAATCCAAGACCATCTGTTAAAAAGCATTAACCAAGCTACTCAAATTCTTTCTTTGGACCATGAACAAGACCAAAGCCTTGCTCCAGTTGCTTCACCAAAACCCATTCAGTGCACATAAAGGTTACACAAAGGCTACTTTCACAAAACCGAGCCTGATGGGCAATTTTGTATTCACTCACAGATTACAGTTGCCTCTCACACTATTACTTCAGGACCTACTAGAATGCCTTGAAAGGATAGAAAGGTCCAGAGGCACCTGGATTTGCCTTTTGATCCATTTCCCAGCAGGTTAACAGGTTTGATGTGTGCTTTCCAGAGGCATATTTTTAAAAATACAGGAAATACACCTTGTTCTTCCTTAAAAGTTTCTCAAATGTTTGGCCAAATATCCAATTCCAGACTTCACTCTGCCTGATAAACAACAGGGCTGCCTTTTAGGTGTCATCTTGTAATGTAATAAATGTCTCCTGAAACATCTTCACCTCTGCACCAAGATGTGGCTACAGAAAATCTGACAAGAAAATAATAAATAAATAAATGTAAATTCAATAAATTACTTGCTCAGAGAACAACTGTCTTATGACCTGGAAAACACACTTCCTATGAGAGACTCAAGGAGATAATCTTATTTTAGCTTATTGAAAGGTAATTTAAGTGAGGAATAATTATGAAGTGCAACCACACAGGCAGCATGCAGATGCAAGACCAGAAACAAAGCTATGAGAGCTGACAGCCACAGTCCTTCAGTTTCAAAATGGCAATGCAGTTGATAAAAAGCTGAGATTCCAACCTGAAGTTAATATTCCACCTCAGAGGTGTAATCTGAGAGCCCAATGTCAGAAAACAAACAGAACCTAACATTTCCTACTGAAAAAAGCCAGACAGTTGTTAATGCCTGTGTTTCTGCATGCCTGTTCTCTTGAATTCACAAGGAGACTCATTCCTTACAGAAGCCTCTCCCTTTTTCAAGGTAAGGCTATTTACCAACCTTCCTTTTCATTTGTTAGCACCATAATTCTCCCCTTTCATTTACACACACTCTGCTGATGGTATTGATAGAATCATTAAGGTTGGAAAAGACCTCCAAGATCACCCAGTCCAACCATTAACACTGCCAAGTCTCTCAGCATCACATCTTCATGTCTTTTCAATCCCTCCAGGGATGGTGACTTCCTGGGAAACCTGGCCCAATGCTTAACCACTCCTTCAAGGAAGAAATTGTTCCTATTATCCAATCTGAACCTTCACTGGGGCAACTTGAGACCATTTCCTCTCATCCTGTTTGTTAGTTGGGAGAAAAGACCAAGCCCCACCTCAGTCCAACCTCCTCTGAGGGAGCTGCAGAGAGAACACTTTCATGCTGCATTCATGAAACTCTCTGAATTCTTATTCCTCTCCCTTTCCACCCCTCCCCACACAGGCATATGAATCAAGCCAGTGATTTGGCCACTTCCCATCAGGGAACATCACCAGTACCCAGACTAGGTTTCAGAATACATCTTTAACTGGTGGCAGTGCTCTCTTCATTTGGTCTCCTCAGCAGATGACAGGTGCCTACACCTAGAGCATGATCTGACACATGTAAAGCTGCCAGGACCAATTCTCCAGGCTGTCCACAGATGCTTCCAGCCTAGCAGCACATGCTCTGTTCTTGGGAAAGCAAACCCCTGTTTTTTCATGAAACAGTCTCTCCTCTGCAGGGTACAGCTCTCTGCATATATCTGCTAACAGCATCTCAGTTATTTCTCCACCCCCTCCCCATGTTTCTCTTTCTTGTCAAGCTCTCCAGCATTTGTTCTGGGATCTAATTAAGGTCCCTTATCACCATGGCAAGAGGGGGGCAAGGTCTAACAAAACAGCATTAATGAACTGATTGTTTTCATTGGGCACATACAGAGCTAGAATCCCCAAGACTGGTACATATCTACACTTAGGAAAAAAACCAAACCAACAATTAAATCTAAAGAAGTCTGTGCTGTTTACATTTTTAAGGAGTTTCACCAGAAGCCCATGGAAAACTGGCAGGTCCAACAGCACCTCAGAACTTCTCTTTAATGGGAATTTATTCCAATTAGGACAGGCAGCTTCATTGCTGGGTTAATGGCTGAACTCCCTGATCTTAAAGCTTGTTTTCCAACCAAAACAATTCTAGGATTCCATGATTTTGTTTTCTCTTCTGAGCATATGCAGAAGCCTTTCACCTACCATCCAGCTCTTCTTCAAAGAGATGAGCTTCCCATAAAGTTCATTAGTTAGATCCCATTTGATAGGTAATTCAGAACCTCTTCCCACCTTTCTGGGTTATTAAATCTATTAACATCCCAGGATATTGTTATGTAAGTACTGCTCATCTCCATTATGCAGCAGAATTAGAAGAGCGCTATTAGAACCAAGTTTGCCTTGTTTCAGCTCCACTCTCTGGGTGAACTCAGACACCAGGAGCAAAATTCAGGAGATGGAGCTTCTCATTCAGAGAGAAAGGCAAGTAAAGGAGAGCAGAACAAGTCCACCAGGGGAAAGCAGTTTTTCACTTGCATTTTAGGTGAGTGTTCTGAGGGAGAAGGCACAGTGTTGTCTTGTCCTGCAAGAGTAAACTCCTCACTCCTTCCAATACCTGCCTCCTTCTTCTCTCTTTTCATCTTCAATCCATCTTCCAGTCACATCCAAGGATTTCAATACCACCCACAGTCAACCATGATCAACACTCAGAAGGATCCCCTGCAAGAAATGCCTACATTAAACACTACAGAAAGTGTTCTCCTTAACTCTACCCCCTCTTGGTTTAGGTTCATCTGGCTCTCCAGATGCTTTCTGAAGGAACTGCTAAAAGAGGTCATTTTTTGACAAGAAATCAGTCCTGGCCAACAGGAATTTGCAGGAAGATCTCCCCACCTTTTACTGGAATAGAAAACTTCAGAAGAATATCCTGAACCTTTTAGTTTAGCAGGATAGCTCCTTCATGCCATAGAAAAGGGAAGAAAGTTTTAGAGGCCAAACTTCGAAAGGTTGCCTGATTTTTCCACCACTTAGGAGTATGCAATTTGGAACATGCAGGGTCTACTTCACTCATAGCAGCTGGCTGGTCAAAAAGGCTTTGAGTGCAGGTGCACTGGAACTATTTGTCCTTGAAGAACATGCCTGTGGTCACCACCTTGTCCCAGGACTGGAGGTAAGGGCAGTATTCCTCTCCCAAGATCTCCTCTCTCATCTCCAGGTCCACCTCCTTATCCTCCTGTTAGCCTGTCTGCTTTTCAGCTTTCTCTGAAAATGCAGCTGACATTGCAAAAGCTGTAAGATCCCTCCTGGCCCAAACACCTTCTTTAAATAGATGTATTGGGATAGCATCACAAATAGGTGTCAATGCATACATGACCCACAGACATGGCTCAGCCAGGAAAGCTGCAACCATGACCTTACATCAGCATGAGGCTTTTTGCCTCCTATTCACATTCTGTGTAACAACACATACAACCCAAATCTCAAACACAGGATAAAATACAATGCTTCACAAAAATGTCTGTATACTTAAAGAGCCTAAGGATACCACAGACAAGCAGCACAAAAAGAGAGTGAGTAAACTCCAGCAGAAAAGTATTTTCACTAAAAGAAATAGAAAAGTGTTTTAAAGTGTGATAATGATTATCACTGAGAGACTGCTTCAACACACTTTCCAAACCTAAACTAATTTTCACAGCACTCCTGAGAAGCAAACACATCCATACTAAAAATCCCATTAAACAAGTGGGGTGAGCAGGACAGAAAAAACATGGCACTGTCCTGGGGCCAAGACAACATTGGTGCTAGGGCTGGAACTCTGCTGGCTCAAGTGCTCAGGCCACCAAGTGATAGCTCCTGTGCATTTTAAACATAAAGCTGCTTCCCTGGTCAACTGTGCTACTGTCACCAGGCATGCTGGAAAACAAAAGCTAGTGCCAGAGGGGGAGACATTAACTTAAGGCCACTGCTTTAGAGTGTAAGTTCAGATCCCATCTACCTGTGAAACACCTCCCTGCCCAGCCCAGCCTGCTTGGTCATCTCTCTTTCTAGACAAAGAACTATCTTCTAGTGTATATTAGGAGTTCTGCTCAAAAGAGAATCAAACACCACAAATCATGCTTGTTGTATGCTGTTTGTTCTCTCATCCTCTGTTGAGGAGAGAAGCATGTGCAATGATTGTGATGGTTGTTAGTAAGTGTGTGTTTGCAGTCAGTGTGGCACAAGACCATAACCTGTACTGATAAGAACACAAACACTAGCACACATGTTGCTGCATGTTTATGCTAGATGGCAAAGGCAAAGCAACTCCTCTCCCATCCAAAGCAGCATTTCTTTTGTAGCTCTCCTTTGTCCCAGTGTTCATGGTCCTGCTCTCCAGAGCAAGCACTTGTTCCAAGACACAGATTTTTCAGAGATTAGGACTAGAAAGTTCCTGTGCCAAGGAAGCAATGCTGCCAGCTACTGTCTTGATCTTGAAGACTTGTTAGGTCTTTTAGCTATCAGGTGCACAAGGCACTCACTTCCCTGCAGATAAAGCCATTGAACTCCACTCACAATTAGGCAACAGGCTGATGAATAAAAGCAAGGCTTGGCTGGGTTGCAGTGAGGTGCACTCCATCGTTCCCACCCTTGTCCTGCCTGAATGCTGAGGACTTCATGACCCAGGGTACCACAGCTGCTGTTATACAGCCAAGGGGCACTGATAAACCCATATGAGGTCATCACTCACCACCCAGACTCCTGACCCCCAGCAACAGCAGAAAAGATCTCAGGTGTTCTGCTGCGCTACAGTCCAGCATCACTGTCTGAAGCAGGAGTGCTCCTCAGCTACAGAAGGGTAGAGGTCTTCTCCTCATCAGTGACTTCACCACAGCTGAGATGCTCCCAGTCTTCTGCTTACCCCACCAACAAAGCCTGTGTGGAACCTGGTCTGGGTTTAAACCTCGAAGGTCAACTCTAACAATGCTTCTTGTACAAGAGTGCTCAACCTAATTTGATTTCAGGCAGAACTGAAATACAACTGCTTCTTAGTACAACATGTAATTATTGGCTAACCTTCCAAAATAAAAATGGCCATGAAATTCACAATAAAGCTATTCATCTATAGAGCAGTGTTTTTTTGGCTCAAGCTCTCCCCAAACGTAAATCTACTTCTGCTGAGAAACGCCACACAATTACAACTCTGGCCTGTTGACTTTCTTTAGGCACTGGAATTGGAATTCCAGAAGTCCTGTGCTTCCAGAGACACTTGACTTTGCACACACATTCAGAAAATAAACACAATCTCGAGCTGTAGTAAACAGATTTGTAATGAGTGTTGCTTAGCCCTGTCAACCGTGCTGATGAATAACGCTGTTCAAAGGGATCAGATCGCCCACCAGCCGCAGTCACAGCCTTCCCCTCTCCAAAAGCCACGTGGCTCCTCCAATTAGTTGCTCAAAACTAATTGTCAGATGTAATTTTCAGTCAGCACTTTCTTCTTCCTTCCTCCTCCTTAATATATTCCTTTCGCACGCATTCCCCACAGCACCTGACTTGCTCAGCAATCTTCCCTCCCTTCCTTACACACTCATGCATTATGTCTCAGACCTAATCTCTCCTTACAGCTTTTGAGCAGAGCTCTTCCAGGCAGCTGACATTTAAATAAGCTCTATATTGACTTTCTTCTGCTGCACCTCAAGTCCTCCTTGTTTTCCTTATGTTCATATTCCAATTCAGCTTCTGTGCTGCTCCTTCTGAGGATAACAGAAGCAGAGCTCAACTGGTAATCAATAAATACCTTTACCCTGCAATCCCTCAGATGTGAAGCCCAGAAGGAGATTCCCCTCTCTTTACATGCATATTCACTCTTTTGGATAAGCTTAAAAAGGCAGAAAAAGGGTTTTCCCCAAATCCTGTGCCATGTTTCAGCCAACACTAAGCCTGTGACCTTGCCTTTTACTCATATTAAAGCAATGCAACTTTTAATTAAAAAAGTAATTTTGAAAAATGGCTTGTGCAGTGCGTAAGGTGATGTTCTGACAGCACCACTGATCCCTGGAGTTCTGCAGCCTTCAGTTAATAAACTGACTTTTCAAAGGTAAACACAGCTTGCATCAGCAAAAACCTTCTCTTTTAGACTAATTTTTTCCATCTCTTTCTTTTTTAGCCAGAAGAGGATGTTTTCAGAGCATCACACACTAAACATTGCCACGGTGTCACCGGACACTTGAAAGGGGGAACATTTCCAGACCCTGGAGGAGCTAAACAACAAAACATGAGGACAAATATCTTTGCTAGGAGGGTGTTGGAGCCCTGGTCCAAGCTGCTCAGAGAGGTTGTGGAGTCTCCTTCTCTGAAGAGACTCTCAAAGGCACCTGGAGGTGATGGTGGTCACCCTGCTGTGGGTGCCCCTGCTTTAGCTGTGGGGTTGGACTGGCTGATCCCCAGAGGTCCCTTCCAATCCCCACCATGCTGGGATTTGGTGAAGGAAGCCTAGCCTCTGATAGAGCTTGGCAGGCAGGTGAGACACCCTTTCTCCCATCCCTGATGATAACATGGATACTCAGCTCCAACAAGGCTGCAAGGACAAAAGGCCTCAAAAACTGGCTGGGGGAGCTAAGACACAAAGTCACAGCCCCCTGCTTCATGCTGAAGAAAACACCAAGCCCAAGGACCACCACAGCATTTACACCTGAGCCTGTGCACAGTCCTATGTTCACACAGCAGCTCCTGCCTCCCACAACTGTAATGTGGAATTTATTTTGCCTAATTCATTATTTCCTGTAACAGGTAATCCAGCAGTGGGGAAGGACAAAGGGGAAAACAAAAGCAAAATACAAATCAAACTGAAATATTTTGCCCTAGGCAGAAACAAGTCAAAAAGCACTCTCAGGTTTCCTTCTGTTTGTTTTGATAACTGTTCACCTGCTCTTTTTGCAAGTTCTTTTCCATGAATCATTTGAATCATCTTTAATCCAGGAGTTCCAAAAGTGGCTCAATGACAGTGTCACTTCCTCCCTCTTCTCAACTGGTCACAAACTATTGCCCTATCACCCTGCTGGCACTCATGGAGAGTCAAGACTCCTGGCTTCACCTCACCACTGCGTTTCTAGCAGGTCATTAACTTCCCTGGGAGCTGGTTAGCTCCTGGATACAGCAGGGAGGGCTGAGCTGGGCAGCTTTATCTAGTGTTTGTAAATCAAAGCCCACGGTGCTGATCTGGAACACCAAGCATTCTGTTATTATACATAAATCAATAGAAACCCAGCATTTCCTGTTTTCATCTCTGCTTATTTGCATTTCTACTGTTGTAAAACTTCTAATGCTGTTAGAAAAGCCAAAAGGAGATGACTTGCCGTTCTCATGCCTATTCCACCAGGAAAAGGTAGGCCTGCATAGATCTCTTTTTTTCCTTCTGCTGAAACCCACTGAATTTCTAACTGTGTTTCCTCAGTCAAATCTTCACAAGAGAACAACTTTAAAAGGTTTTGTTTTCAGCTGCAGTAATACAAACACCAGAACACTCAGTACTACCCATGCTGAGTGACAGGTTTCATCTCCACAGCCCTTAGCACCATCTTTTGCAGAGTATCCTGCAAAACTTAACTTTGGACAACCCTTTCTTTTCCTAAATAAACATCTGGGTTTGGTCTCAGTTCCACCAAAGATTTAAGCATATGCCTAAACATTAAGCATGCAAGTACTCTAGTGAGCTCTGACTTTAGGCATTCTGGTAACACATACAAGAACCTCCAGAAGACACAACAATCCTTCTTTATCCCGAGAGCTCCACTCCACAGATCAGCCTTTCAGAGATGTGCCAGCTTCGGCTCTAACAAGCTCTTCACACTTTTTTAAGACTAATAGGCTGCCCATATTCATCTCCAAAGAGCAGAAATTCCCTTCCTCCTTTTCCCTTTTAAATATGTCAGGCAACATTACAACAAAATAACATCTGTGCCACGGTTATGCAATAAGCAGCATGATAACCATTAAACTGCAGCCTAGAAAGAGTGGGATGAAATGTTCAAATGAAAACAAAAAAGATAGGAAGAAAGTTCACCTTAAACCTTGAGATCAGGCAGGTTTTCAGCACTACCTCTTCCTCTTGCTTACTCTGAACTCCCTGTCCTGCTGCCCCTCCTCATTGATGTTTCATGGCTCTTAATGGGAAGTCTGAATATCCGTGCTCTGAACAGCACAAATGGACTGAATCTGGCTGGAAAGGGCTTAAACATTCAGTAGGAAGATGAAGAATCCCCAAAGTGATTTTAGGATGTGTATACATTTCAGCAGAGTATACAAACAGCACTATGTATTTTCTTGCAACACTTAGCAAGCCTTCTCTTTTCATAAATATAGGTCAACAGAGCTAAACTCTGGTTTTGCCTCAACTCCCACTTTAAATGCATAAAGAATTAGATTTTTAGGGAGCAGAAGGAAAGAAATGGTGTATTTCATGCTATTATATACCCAGCCAAGGATCCCAAAGGGTTTGTTTGGGCTTTAAAAACAAAACAAAAACCCTGGCATTTGTCAGACTAAACCCATTTTTCTTTGGTGTTTGCACAATCATCCTTTCCATATTTGAATAAATAACATCAAACAAATTCCTTTGACTTCCATTACCATGCAATGCAGAGAAGTTGCTCAAGGAGAGACAGAGAAGGGTGTGAAAAAATTTGATAGCAAAGGACAAGGAGGAACATCCTGCATAACCACCATCACATCTGGAAACACTCCTTCCAGCTTCTCCACTACCCTCTTGTTAGTTAATTCTTGCTTACTGCCCAAGAAAGAAAGGATTCCAACAGCCAGAGATGAAGCTTAGGAGCTACCCCCTCAGGGTATTGCTTTACCCATGAACACGTGGCAGGAGGTACCAAAGGTACTACCAAAACATCCAAACTACTGACTGAACAGTGAGCTGCACATCAAACTCTCACTTTGACTCTTCATTGACTGACATCTGCAAATTGAGGTGTGATTTAACACAGCCCCTTCAGCAAATGCCCAAGCCTCACTGCAGAGCAGAACACACCACTGTGAACCCTTAAACCCCCTTTTGTTTCAATGTCAGCCCACAGAAGCCAGGGTGAGAACTGAGAGGGGATGCTGTCAGCTGCAGATTTCCTATGTTTTCTGTTTATTACAGGTGGTAATGGGGAAGACTCCCATGCTTCCACAGGAAGTTTCAGGCACACACAGTCATTAAGCATGTCTGAGGTGATGTTTGGGCTCCACCCTGCACAAACTTATTGATTGCAGATGAAGACTTTTCCATCAGGGCAAACAGCTTCAAAGCCCAATTTAAGCAGCATTTTCTTCTTCTCCCTATCATTGACACTGAAATGTCACACTCACTATGTGGCTCCAGTATCACCACCTATCCCTTCCCAGGGGCCATCTTCCCACTCTTGGCTCTTCTGTTGGTGTTGAGACGGTTGGGATTGAACATCCCAAGGTGAATCCTGCACTTGGGTTTTGGCTCACAGTCTCAAGCCACTCGTGTTGGAGATCACCTTCTCCACACCACTAACAGACTACCTGCAGCAGCTGAAAAGTTAATCCAAGATGCTTCTGCATGAGGAAGCTTTAAACTCGTGCTAGTATTTGCAGTGAGGGAGCCCAGCACCTGCTGGCAGGCTGTGCATATACAGGTAAATGTCATAAACAAAGGAGGATGTAGCTAATAGGGAAAAAAAAAAAACTGAGAGAGGGCCTGGGCTACCAGGTGTTTAACACATGAATCAGAATCAGTGACTCCATACACCAGTAACCATGTATCAGCCAATGCATCAGTGTCAAAATAACTCTGCACTCAGCTCTGCATCATAACCAATATCCTTCTTTCCTCCCGAACTAGAAATGCTTCAGAAGGGTAAAGCCAGCACTCTCCCCTGTTGGCCATCAAGCACCAGGTCTTAAACAACCTTCTGCAGAAGAAGAGGGAACAGTAGCACAGAGCAGCACAAGGCTTGGCACTGTAGATGGACATAAACTGTAACCACAGGGTAAACCCTGAAACCCTGCACTGCCTGACACAACAGTAAATTCTGAAATTGAGCTATTGAGCCAATCAAAAAAAAATCTACCCTTTCAAACCAGAGACTTCTTGGAGATACCATGCATTGCCTGGCCTCCCAACCCTGTTCAGAAGGGCTGGCACTTGTACCAGCCAAGGCAAGGAAGGGCCCAGCTCAAGCCCAGAAAGAAGCAGGCAAAGAATTACCACAAATTAAAGAAAGAAACAGGCACGAGAAACAAAACTGCTTTTACTGCAGCCCAAACTCTCCAGCATATAACAAGCTAAGCAGACAAGTAAGACAATTAAGTAAGGGAAGGTTACTGGGCTAGGACAAATTATTTTTTCTGTGGGAGGTTTCAGCTGACAAGTTTCTCCCCATTTGCCATGCCTGGCTGGGTTAACACCACGTGGCTCCTCTGCTTCACATCAACTCATAGGCACCATGGGCTAGTAACGGTCCTAAATTCCAGCAGACAACCTCAGCCATGCTGCCCGGTATCACAACCTGCTGTATTTCTGCACAAGCTGGCAAGGTCTGCTCCAGGTGCTTCCAAAAAATTAATATATCACACACACAAAGAACCTCTCCATGTGCTTCAAAATGAATATATTGCACACACAAAGAAGCTAAGACAAGCACAGCGTGGACAGGTGATTTTGATATAGTGGATTTCCTTTGCTACAGACATAAACAAACCATGGGCAATTATTGTCTGCTGCTCCCTACAGAGCCAGCGGTGGCAGGGAGAAGAGGGGTTTGCTTCTTTGCTTTAATATGAGCTGAAAAATTATGGGCAGCAGCAGATTTTTCCCTTCTGACCTCCCCCAAAAATTCTATCCATCCTTCCATGTGAAAGGCACAGCTCTGGAGGAAGTTAGCCTCTTCATCTAATGGAAGCACAGCATTTGGAAAGAAAGCCACTTCACAATTTTCTGTAGCTAAAACACTCCCCCTCCCCCTCAGCTTTCTTCACACAAGAGAACAGTGACCACCCTGAAAAAGGGTAATTACATTTCTACCCTCGAGAGGGCCAAGAGTACTAATTGCTCCATCCCCTGGAGCAATAGGAGGTAAGACCAAGTGTCCTCCTGCATTGCCAGCAGCACGAACCTCAAATTCATACAGCACTAAAACACGACCTCGCAGGCTACAGGGGGAAAAGTGGTGCTAGTGCTGGCCAAGCAGACACCAAATTCACCTGTTAAACACTCACCCACTACCCTTGCTTCCATGAAGCAGTTAAGTAGTTCTCTGAAGTTATTCAACAACTGTGAAGGTCAAGTGTTGTCCTGACTGGCCTGGTTGAAAACAAACACACCTTTCGTGTCAGCAGGTGCTTCAGCCTGCTACCAGCCCCAGAGTAAAACCCTCAGCAGAGGAGAAAAGTGATGGTAAATTGGTAGCAAAGGGTGCACACACTTGGCCTACAGAGCACAGTCACTGCTTGCAGAGGATCTAGCTGACCCAGCAAGAGACCTGAAAATTGGGGCCAAGGCAATGGATGGGAAAGAATTACTTTTCTTCTTTTATTTTTTTTGATGTATAAAACTTATAGTTTCAGCTAAAATACTCAAAATTAGGGGGGAAAAAAAAGAAAAAGAGCTTCAGTGGCACTTCTGAAGAATAAAAAAAAAGGCTTTGGAAGCTTTAGATTTGAAGCTTCACAAGCTTCTTATGAAAAATGCAAGCTTTGAAAAACTTCTGAAGATTTAATATTCTTACTTTGGGCTCTTCTGCTGCCAACAGAACCATGGATGCTGTAACTAATAAAAAATAATTAATGCCAATAAACAGGCCCTTCATAAGGCTTCAGCTTCTCCTCTCCATCAAAGAGTCACGTCATTCACTGGGACATGGCACAGGAAACAAAATCCAGCCACAGAGCTGGCCTCTCCTACCTTTGATTCTTCTGCACAATAGAAAACCTTCCAAGTGTGAGGAAAGGAATTTCATTTATTTTTCTCAGCATGCAGCTCCCAAGGCAGCTCCTGAGCATGGCAGAGACTTTCCTTCCAATGGGACTGAGAAAGAACTGGGAGTCTGGATGCTAGCTTTCCAAAGAGCCCAGGTCTTACCCAGGTAGGGGAATGCCCAGGCAGCTCCTCAGGAGTGCTCCATGCTGAGCAGTACCCTACAGCCCACCAAGCCACATCCTAGCACTCCTGAAAGTCTAACTATGTCCTGCAAGATTCCCAAGAGCTCATTTTCTGATACCCTCCACCTGGGAGTCTGTATGCACTCAAAAATTCAACAGCCTCATAGCATCAGTCACACAGAATCCCAGCATGGTGGGGACTGGAAGGGACCTCTGGGGATCCAAACCCACTGCTAAAGCAGGGGCACCCACAGCAGGGTGACCACAATCACCTCCAGCTGCCTCTGGAATCTCTCCCCAGAAGGAGACTCCACAACCTCTCTGGGCAGCCTGGGCCAGGGCTCCAACATCCTCACAACAAAGAACTTTTTTTTCCTCATGTTCAGATGGAACTTCCTGAGATCCAGACTGTCCCCACTGCCTCTTGGCCTGTCACTGAAAAGAGTCCAGCCCCATCCTCTTGCCCCCACCCTTTAGATGTGGTCTGCAACTTGCTCACAAGGTGAAGCAGAGGGACAGGAGCTGATCTCTCTGGTGACCAGCAATAGGACCCGAGGGAATGGCATGAAGCTGTGCCAAGGGAGGGTCAGGTTGGATATTAGGAAACTCCTCTTCACCCACAGGCTAGCGGAGCACTGAAACAGGCTCCCTAGGGAAGTAGACACAGAACCTAACCTGCCAGAACTCCAGAAGCTTTTGGACAATGCCCTCAGGCACATAGTGTGACTCTAGGGTTGTCCCATGCATAGACAGGAGGTGGAATCGATGATCCTTGTGGATCAGGACAACCTCCAATTCAGGACATTCAATGACTCTAAGCACTGCTAAGATCCTTCTCACCAGTTTCATCACACCAGGAAAAAGTACAGTGACAATGCTTGGGGCTGATTACACCAGAAGCTTTTCCCCTGGAGGAGAGGGGAGGTAGAACTTGCCTCAGCTGTTTTGTTTTAGAAACCCTGATGCTGCCCTCTCAAAGCAACTCAGTGGAGAAGTGTGTAACAGCTTCAAACAGCAGCAGAAAACACCACAAAGCAGTAAGCATGACCTTCACACCACGAACCAGCAACCCCTGCTCGAGGAACCATTCTGCATAACAGAGGCTGTACGTCAGCAAGGTGAGAAAGCTGATAAATTGGCAAAAAACCCTGAGCAGTGTCTAAGCCAAGCACACAGCCTCTGCTGCTCCTGCCAGTTCCAATGACACGCTGAAGACTGGCATTGCAACACTGAGCAAGGTGACATCCACAAGTCCGACCTCCAGCTCTCCCAGCCTCCAGAGACACTCTTAGTCTCACACCTAGGGATAGCAACGACTATTTGCTGAGACAATGATCACAGGAATGATAATGACAATCCAGAAAGGTGTTAAAACTGCTTTGGTAAATGAACTAACTGGGATCCAAGCAGAAACATTGCCAGTCCTTCTGGTCCAGCATACTATGGTCCTAGCCTCCCCAAAGGACAACAGCAGTAAGGCCAGACAAGATCATCAATCAGAAACTTCTAGTGACTTATCAACCCATACACTGAAGATACAGCACAAACAAAACAAAAGAAACACAGGATCAGTGAAAGGAGACAAGTAGCCAGCAGAATTCTCTACCACGAGAGACTGTCGAGATGAGAGCTTGGATGAAATATGCAAATCAGGCACCTTCTAGTAAAAAGCATTTCCAGAGCCTTGTTAAAACCAAACAAGACTGCAACTATGAGTTACTGGGCATAAAGCACCTTCTGAATACTTAGGGATCAGAAGAAAACTCTGCTCAGGGACAAACCCCCATTGCTGCCCCCTCCAAGATCTCCGAGGCAGCCAGCATGGAGCTCTCCAGCGAGTGCAGGGCTCTGGGTTCCATCCCTGTAGTATTCCCAGAGCTGCCGTAGCGCTGCAGACACGGCTCCAGCTCTGTTTGGAGACTGCCTCATCAGCCAGCTCAGCCCATGCGAAAGCAATAGGAGAACACCTTCTGTACAGAAGAAATTCTTGAGATTTAAAGTTTTAACACAAGCTAACAAACGCCAGGGATGAAAGAAATCCTGCGACGAAAGATCTCCATGACACCTGCTTTGAATAAAAAGACATTGCTACAAAAATATCAGAGACCTGCTGGTCCAGAGCCTTTGCTACATGTCATTCCCCAGACATCAATTTGCAATAGAGGCACACAAAAGCAGTATTACACAGATTACATGCTACTCCCCTCAAGTGCAAACAAGATCTACCCAGCACTACCCCACCTCGCCGTCCAAAGCACTCCTCAGCTGAAACCACCTCCTCCTGATGTCCATGGTTCATCAGCTGGTTCATCCCTGACCTCCAGACCCTACAGCTCCTCACACAAACTTCACTGCAGCTCAGCTTTACCAAACACTCATCTTTCCTCAAACCCACAGGCATGGAACCACTGGTACCAACACTTTGGCACTGACAGCAGGGACAGTTCATCCTCAATTCCTGCATCCTTCAGCAGAGCCCATGCCCAACACCTAGGTGCTCAACCCAGTTCATCACCTTCAGCATCTGTATCTTCTCAACAACACCACACGTAGCAATTATTGATGTTTCATCCTACCAGCACCCAGGAGCCCTAAAATCAGAGGGCTGAGTGAGATCCCACCAAGCCTCTAGCACCACATTCAGGTAACAAATCTGGCAGGTCCCACAGCCTGGACCTTGGCACAGGTGACACCATAGATGAATATGACCCACTCAAAGGAAGGAGGGAAGAGAGAGGCACCAACAAAACATGGTTGGCTTGGTTTTATGCCACATGGCTCATTTCCTCACTGCTGGCAGCTTGCACAAAACCAGGCTCGTCAAGCACCTGACTGTATACATAGGTAATGATTATAAAGCCAACTCAAGCGAGGCTAAAAGTACACACAGATCTAGCAGCAAAATAAAATAGTGCAGTCCTGTCCCAGGTGGAAATACAGGACTTGGAAAGTAACAGGTGGATTATAGCAAAGTTATTTTGCTCCCAATTCTCCAAATATTTTTTTTTTCTTTTTTAAACCCCTCATGAACCAAAAATTGTCATCACTGAGGAGCCATAGCAATTTTCCTGTGGTTAACATTCAGACTACCCATCTCCCTGGGGCCAAACACACACTCAACTACAGCAGCATCTGCACAGCCCCCAGCAAGGACCAGGGCAAGTTCTGGAGTATCTGTGACTCTCCTCCCTGGATTCTGCCCAAGGTAAAGATTATTTCCTAACGCTGGTTTTTGCTTGCATCCAGGCATAAACTTTAAGGGATAGTTCACTGTTGTGCTTAGGGAAATCAACACAGTTGGTTTGCTATTACACTGGAAAAGCCTCACTATGTGAGAAGTGCTGCTGCACCTTGCATACTGGGTTGTGTCCTACACCCAAGATGCCACCCAGAGTTGGACCCCTTTGTTTGGGAACGCTTGCTCCCCAAGCCTCACCCATGTCCCTCTTGGTCCTGCAAGCACACTTCAATGTGTTCACATGTTTCTTTCTAAAAAGATACAAAGGTAATCAATCACAACAACATCCCCGAGGCATCTCCAGCTCAAAAAGAACAGGGCGCCACCAGAGCCCTGCCCCACGCAGCAGGGCGCCACCAGAGCCTTGCCGCACGCAGCAGGGCGCCACCAGAGCCTTGCCCCACGCAGCAGGGCGCCACCAGAGCCTTGCCCCACGCAGCAGGGCGCCACCAGAGCCTTGCCCCACGCAGCAGGACGCCACCAGAGCCTTGCCCCACGCAGCAGGACGCCACCAGAGCCCTGCCCCACACAGCAGGACGCCACCAGAGCCCTGCCCCACACAGCAGGACGCAATCAGAGCCCTGCCCCACACTGCCCTACTCTCTATCCCTCTCCCAGCTCCAGAAGTTCAAAACCACAGGCCACAATCTTTTTCTGGTTTGTTTTTCTCCAAAGGAGAGTCCTCATCATCCAGAACTTAACGTTTAAGCGGCTGCCAGAGCCGAGCCTCTGAAGGCAACAGCAAACACACAAAAAAAGGAGAACAAACCCAGAAAAATCTCCCCTCCCTGCCCCCCAAAGCAAAGCTCTGGGTGAGAATCAGGCAGAGGGGGAAAGGGGGACAGGGCACACGGGGAAGCCGGGCGGTTGCTCCCCTTTTCTGCCTCCCTTTTATTGCTGCTGAGCGTAGTAACACTTGAACTGGCTCTCTTTATTTGCAGCCGGATACACGCTTTCAAAGATACTGTACCACTGTGTAGGCCAAGCAGGGACTCTCTTTCTTCCCTTCGTTAGGGCTTTTGGGAAAATAATTATTCACCAGAACTGCCATAGTGAACAGAGAGAGCTAAATCAATGTAGCTTTGTATGGGCCATTGCCACTGCAAAGCAAATACTCCATCAAGCCATGGATCAGTGAGAATTTTATCACTAGGAATCCTTATGCACATCTTTGGGTGTTTTTTAATATCCAGCACGTTCCTTGGCACGCTCCTGCACCTCACCCTCCCCACGGATTTGTCCTGTCTCGCTGGCAGCTTCGGGGCTCGGCCGTAAGATTCACACGCTCGGGAGAACCGTCTTAAAATATACACAGCCAGGTTTATTCTCCTTAAAAACATCATCATCATAAAGCATTGGTGCATAGCAGATTTATTCACTGAACAGGTTGATTTATTTAGCAGACTTGACATACATCAAAACCTACTATAGGGCTTACATAATCGTTATCCATTTAGCAGGTCTGGTTCTTTTGTCAAGTATTTGTTTTTAAGAAGTGATTCACTGACGACTGCTGCCTTATGCACAGTTCACATACCTTAACAAATGTAATCTACCGTGGGGTATTAGCTCAAGTGACTTTAAATTGCATCCTACCTGCCTCAGCACTGACATTATTTTTCTAGTTTCTGTATTCTTTCCTTACCCAAACTAAAAAGAAACAAAACCAAACCAAAAACCAAAACCCCAACCCAAGAAGCACGAGCATGTGTACAAGCAGAGGCACACACACACAGAGGATTCACTCTCCAGCCAGCAGACTCTTTGCTGTGGGCACAGTGGTTACCGCATTACCACGCTGCTCCAGCGAGAACAGCAGGTACCTTCCCAACGCACATCGGAATACCAGGATGTTGATGGTTGCACCGAGGTTTCGGGCGAAGCCTCCTCAGCGTGGGCCAGGAGGGACGAGGGAACCACCGAGGAGAAACGAGGGGGAAAAAACCTCAGGGAAGGCTAGAGAACCACAGAGCCGTTTTGTTTTCGCGCAAGAGGCTCACCGAGGCCCTGGCTCGCACAGACGCATCGCTCCCCTCCGGCCGCACGCATCCACCCACGCCACCCAGCCCCCGAGCCCCCAAATACGCACCCATCCTGCGCTCCTTCCCCGCAGAGAGCATCACCCCGAGACAACGAACAACCTCTGCTTTCATCGCCGGTCCCGTTACGGCTTGCGTGGCTTTCATATACCATAAAGCCTTATCGCTCGCCAGCAGCACAGCTCATTTCGGAGGCGAGGGTTGCATTATTCCCCCTCCGTTTCGGCACCATCCACAGACACGCATCACACACACACACACAGGTCACATCTTACACTTAGTAAGCTAAACACATTTACCGCTGCCACCGCTGCACGAGCGGCTCAGGAATTACAGGGACCGGCATGAAAACCGCACGAACCCAATCCTCCACCGCTCGCTAGACAGATGGTTAATTATATTCACAGCCGCATTTTTCGCTGGGATAGAGTTTCAGACAATGAGCCAGTTTTATTTGATTAGCCAGTTTTCTAGTTTAATACGCCGAATGACAGTTACTCCCAGGGTTGGGGCTTCAGGTTTGTTGGGGGGTTTTTTTGTAACGAAAATAACATCCCATCCCCCCTTCTCTCCTTTATTATTTTATTTATTTTTTTTTGTTCTGGACGCAGCTGAAGTAAGTGCAGCCTCCCCCCGGCCGCCACCGCTGTCAAGAACCCCCGCGGGACCTGAGGGGAGGAGGGGGAAGCCCTGAGGGGCAGCCACAGAGCCAAGCCTAGGGATGCTACTGTGGGGTTAGAGGGTGGGAAGGTCCCGCTGCCCCCCGGGGCCTTGCGGGGCGGCGCCCCCCGCCCAGCGCCGCACCTGCCCGGGGCGGGAGGAGGGTGAGGAGGGGGACACAACGCCACCTTGCCAGCTCCAGGCCGCCCCCGCCGCTCCCCTCCCCTCCTCCCCCCCCACACCGCACAGACACCGGCCGCTTCGCTCCTTCCGCCGCGCAACTTCCCCGCAAGGCCTCCGCGCCCCGCAACACCGCGCAGGCCAGCGCTGCGCTGCCAGCATCCTCCTCCTCCTCCTTCTCCTCCTCCTCCTCGTCCCCGCTCCCCTCACGCCGCCTTCCCCCCGACGCGTATGTATGTGTGTGTGNCCTGTGCGCGCGCCAGCCCCTGCCCCTCCTCCTCTCTTCCTCCTCCTCCTCCTCCTCCTCCTTCTCACCCCCCTCCCGCCGCCGCCGCCTCAGGGCCCTCAGTAGAGCCAGCGCTCCCGGCCCTCAGCGCTCCGCCGCCACACGGACGGGCCCCCCGCGAAGGGAGGGGATAGATGGGAAAGGAAGGGGGGGCCGCTCTCGCCTCGTCTCGCCTCACCCCTCCTCCTCCTCCTCCGCCGCCGCCGCCTCCCCCACCCCGGCTGCCCATTCAGGAGGTGCTGGCGAGCGTCGCCGTCGCAGCCGCTGCCATTGTTCCCTCAGCTGCAGGACCGGCGCCCGTTATTTCCCCACACGGACACACACCGGTCACCTCACACCTCTCTTCCCGCCACCGTCGCGCGGCGGGAGCGCGCGTCGCTCCGCCACCGGGCATAAAGGGCGCGTGGCCGCGGCCCCGTACATAGACACACACAGACAGACAGACAAACACACGCACACGGGACTAGGCCCCGGCGAGGCGGAACGGCCTCACCTGCCGCTGGGCCCGAGGACAGGTGCCGCCGCGGGAACAGGCTTAGGAGGCAGCCCGGGGGTAGGAGCGCGGCCTGCGGGCGGAGGTCGGGACTGGGAGCGCGTCCCGGCAGAGAGGGACAGCGTGTCCCAGGAGAAGGGACAGCAATCCCCGGGGCTGAGGGGAAAAGAGCTCCCCCCGGGAGGGACCATCCCCCGGGGCTGGGGTCAGCACCCTGGCGGTGCGGTTATCACGACAAGAGAAGATGGGTGCCACGACTAAGGCAAGGCAAGGCTGGCAGTGTGCGGTCGCCGAGAAGGGCAGGCCGTAGCGGCAGGTAGTTTACAATGGAGGCGGACGGCTGGACGTGCCCTTCGGGTGTGGAGGCTTCCTCCCGGGCAGTGCTCGTTCAGTGCCCAGAGATGAAACCAGCTTCCGAGTGAAGTCTGTCCCTGCAGTTTTTAATTCTACAAGGCGCAATAGATGCCAGAAGTGAATAGGAGGGGCAGGATGGGAAAGAGGACCAGGGGTCATAACACCTCTCTGGGTTTATTTGCATTATCACAGGATTAATACATAACTAGGCTTTTCATTCAGATATTCGTTAAAAGGAAGCGGCTGCCACGTGCCCAGATTGCTTAGGACTTGTGATGTGTGGCACCTGAAGGGGAAGGCAGGGATTCACCGGACACTGCCCTTTGTGGAGCAGGAGGGCGAGAGAAACAGGCAAGGCAGGAACCTACATCTATAGATCATCTATAGAGCCTGCAAGCTTATAAATACACCCGTTCTCCCAGGACCCCCTCAACAGCTTTTAGTATTGCAGCCCTATTTCTCCATGACATCCACAGCACTGCTCGCCTCACACGTGCACCACGTCCAGAGTTACTGCACTGGGGCCAGGAGGAAAGTTGTGTTTTTCTATCTTCTGAATCCACAGGGTTGCTTAGCAAATTCTTACTGCAGTTAAGAAAAGCAAGAGACTCGAGTATTAGCCTTTGGGTTTAATTACTTTCATAGTGATATCGAAGAGAGATTCCTATTACTAAGTTACCACTTGTGCTTACCCAAAATTCTGCTGCTTTTTCATCCTTGACATCAAAACACAGACATTCTAAAAAGTTGATGAGGTCACACTGGGGCTAAAATTGTAACACATTGAGCACTTTTGTCCCTGTTCTCAACGGCATCAGAGAGCCCCGTGTGTATACACTGCAATAAACCAGGAATAGCATAGAGCAGCACACACAATGCTCCCTGAATTTGCAACATTTTAAGCATCAGCTTTCAGTACTGCAAAAGAAGCAATTAATCTCATTTGTTCTTCATTAACAGTGATGCCCAGGATATGCTATACATCGACTAAATGATTCACTCCCACTGCAGCAGGACACATACTTGGCAGTGTTGTGCCCTGCTGCGGAAACAGAGTCAAGCTGTAAGGGATTTGACTAAGGCCACAGAGAGAGTCACTGTCATAGTGGTAGTAACTCCTGCTTCGATCCTCAGTGACAGTTTTCCTCTCCAGCATCACCACTTCACTGCAGAAATCACACAGGTCAGTGGCTATACCTTTGCACATTTGTAATCTCTACCACAATGATGCACTTTATTTCATGCTCCCCCAACATTCTATTGACTAGATTCACTGAATCCCACACCACAGTGGGGATTGGAAGGGACTTCTGGGGATCATCTAGTCCAACCCCTCTGCTAAAGCAGGGGCACCCACAGCAGGGTGGCCACCATCACCTCCAGCTGCCTTTGGAATCTCTCCACACAAGAAGACTCCACAACCTCTCTGGGCAGCCTGGGCCAGGGCTCCAACACCCTCACACCAAACAACTTTCTCCTCCTGCTCAGCTGGAACCTCCTGGCTTCCACTTTGTGCCCAGTGCCCTTTGGCCTGGCCCTGGGCACCACTGAGCAGAGTCTGGCCCCAGCCTCTTGCCCCCAGCCTGCAGATATTGATAAGCACTAATCATACCCTTCTCCACATTAAAGGAATACAAATGAGTAATTAATCAGGGTCAGGTAAGACAGTGACAGTGCACCTACCTGCTCAGTAAAATAAACACATATTTGGGTGGTGTTTATTAACTGCTTTCTACATTTCATGAACTCGGGGGAGGTTTTTCCCTCAGTCACTCTGCCCCCAGCACACTCACATACAGGCTGTTACCTTCCAAAGCCCCACCAAAAGCACTCCAGGAACTTGAGCAGCTCCTCTGCTGCTGCACTCCTTGCACCCTAAATTACTCAACCAGAAGCACCGACAGCAAGTTTGGCAGAGCTCCCCAACTCCTCCTGATGTCTCTGGGAAGCAGAGAGCAGCAGGGCTGTGCAGGGAGGCTGGCAGCTACAGCAATCAGTGCAATATAATCACACAGATAAGATGAGACGTGAGGAGAGACACTAGAGATGAAAAGATACATTCCATTAAACAAGCATTGCACCGGGATACAGTGTAGAAGAAGACAGCCCAAGTATTTGTTTAAATGCTGGCTTTTAGAGAAACACAAACCTAAAGGCTCAAAACATTATCCTTGTAGCTGAGAGACAACATCATGCCTTTAGCTTCATCCACATGCTACTCATTTAAGGGACTGCAATTACAGAACTACCACAATGCTAATCGATCAGCAGCATAAAATTCTGTGCAGCATCTCGGGCAACCCTAAAAATTAACAGTCTGTGCACTGTGATCTTTTTATGTACTGCCACAAACAGCTGGAAAAAATGTGCTGCCACGATGGAAATGCAGCTACCCACCTGGGCTGGGTGTTCATTTTCCTGACTGTCAAATAAAGAGACTCACAGGTGTGAGAACGAGGTGCTAAGAAAACTCCCTCTGGCAGGAAGAGCTCCACAAAACCCTGAGCGAGGACTGATTGCGGTGCCAGCCCGTGCCTCCCTCTGCCCTGCCACACACCCTCGCTGCTCCCCTGACCTTCCCAGGGCGGTGCAGCTGCAGTGTGCATGGTAATCATTCCCCACAACCTGTACGAGGGAGCAGATCCGACACCGACATCTGTCCCAGCCTTCCAGCTGTCTGCACACAAAATCCCTGTGCCCAGACGCACAGCTCTGCCGCTGCCTACGCCTGCACGTCTGTCTAGGAAGCAGGAATCAGAGCCTAAAGCAGCAGAACCCATGGCAATATGCCAGTGCCAGAGTGGTTTCCAGTCCTGCAAGAGCCTTTTACCTGATCATTCCTTCTTTTCCTGAAGTCTGCTTTTCCTGATGCATAGAAGCCTCGCTGAGGCACAGTCAGGAAAGGGTTAAATCCTTCATTTGGCCTGGCCTGACAAATTTCTGCCATACACAGCCCCTCTGCTAACCAGTACCAGAGAAATTTCACAGGAGGATTCTGGTTTGCCTGTAGCACAAGTACAACACAAAGGTGATTTGCAAAGATCTCAAATCCTACGCTTGTGGGTAAACCTGGTTCAAGCAGAAAGCTGCCCAGATGTTAAGAATCTTAAAAACTCAGAGCAAAAGGCAGAAGGAGAACAGGAAATATCATTCTCTTCCCTTCCATCCCACAACACCATAAAAAGCTGATTTTTTCTCCCACTGTCAGACTTTCAGGAACAACTTCTACCCAAGGACAGTGCAATGTAGACTGCTGGTAGAAGAGCAGGCAATCCATGAAGGGGGAGAGCTTTGATTCAGATGGGCAAGGAACTCACCCCTCTCTCCTCCTTCCTTCCTAGGTCCTGATGTGCAATTCAGAACTGACTATGCACTGCAGGAAATAACGCTGAGCCTGCAAACAGTGACTCATTCTAACTGAGGCTGAAGCAATTCCTGAAGAAGAAACAACGCTGGAATCATGAACTGCCACAGACAGAATTTCTCCTTTCCTGTCTGTTAGATCTGGTAAGACCTAGAGCTTTGTCTAAAAAACATTGAAACCCTACCCAAAATAGTTGTTACATTATGAACCCCACTGGTTGTGGAAAGACTCCCTCAACACTCCTGTCTTTTTGTATCCCCCTTCCAGTGTGCTCTCTAAGAGGAGCCAGAGGAACAGTGCTGCTATTCACTCCATACCTTCTCTTTGCCCTGACAGGGGATGTTTTGGAAACACTCAGGAGAAATTCAAGGCTGCTGCTGACCTCCATAGGCAACACAAATTCCAATGTGCCCGACAGAGCTATCAAAGGAACAAAGGTGAGGAGAGCCCCACATTAGTGTTCCAGGCTTCTCCACTCCTTGAGAAGCTCCTTGCTCCACCAGTCAACTCTCTCCACCCAAAACCACCCAACCCTACCTTGCAGCTCCTTCACAAGGCTAAAAACCTCCTTATCCAAGTCTAAGTCCCAGTAGGTTAATAGCCTCTCAGGCTCCCATGGACCAATAAAACATTAAAGCTGTGCTGCTGAGGGGCTCTGATCCTCCACATTAGTCCAGATCTATTTCTCCATTTCCCTTCACCTTCCTCCCAACATTTCAACTTGTAAATCTTTGTTTAAATTGTGCATTTGTCTTAACCACTTTTCCATGGCCAAACACCTCATTACTGGGGGCTCCTGAACAGGAGGAAATAAAAGCTTACATTTGTGCCTTGGCCAAGCTGAATGCTCTGTGGACAGAAGGCTCTGTGTTCTCTCATTTCCTTGGCAGGACTAACAACCCTGGCCACTTTAGGGGAGGAAAAAAAATCAGAAAAAGAGCTCACAACAAGAAGAAAGGCTCAAGAATGGTCTGGTGTATTTGCAGTGAGCCAGAGCACAGGTTAGAACAAAACCTGGAGAAGGCAATAGGATCAGGGTATGTCAGTGGAGAAAGCTGAGATGAAGGACACAGGGACTGATGACAAAACAGCCTCTGAGACAGCACAACCAGCTGCAGCAGCAGAGCTGTGGAGCCCTTGGGGTCTGGATAGCCCCGAAGCTACAACTCCCAATGCCACACCACCATCAGAGACCCAGAGTCCCTTCTGCACTCCTAGCATCCTTCAGCCCATTGAGGGGACACAGTCAGGCAGACAAATAGGAAACAGGAGGGAGAGATGGGATGGACTCCCTTGGCTGAAGGTTCCTGCATGGAATTTGGCATGTGTGCAGCGAGACCCACACAGCCTGTGCACACAATGTCCTGCTCATTGATCCCTGGTCCAGCACAAGTCTGGAAAAAAATCCAACCTGCTGTGGGTTCACTAGAGATTTGATCTACTCACGGGCAGTAAATCTAGTGACCCAGCTGAGGCTGGATGCCTCTGCTCTGTGCACTCGAAGAAGGAACTGCAGGGATGCAGAACAAGGTATCCCCGAGTCCAAACCTAGTTGCTGCTTTGGCCAAGCTGGCTGGCACCTGAAACTCCTGGAGAATGATGGCAGAGCCAAAGGAGATGGAGAGGACTCTTTAGTTAAGAGATGGAAACTCCAAAGTTTCCTGACCACTGCCACCTTTCCTGTTATGCTGTTGTCTCCGTTGGGGGCAAGCTGCACGAAAGCAGCAGAAAGTTAAGTCCTGTTTATTGCCAATGGGGTTGTTAACTTGTCATGTTCTAACAAACTATTTCATTTCTTTAGGAAACATTCAGTTCCTTCTGCCTGGAGGCACCTTCTGCTTTACCCTCTTGCTTCAAGTACAGAGGATGCTCCAGCAGTGAGCAGAGGTTGCAGAGAGCAGTGCAGATGAAGATGGTTGTTCTCATGCAGACAGGGCAGCAAGGGAACACGGCTGCAGAGGTCTTGCCATCCCAGGTGCTGCCTGGCCAATCTTTGAAGTAAATCCAACCTTAGAGCAATATGTACAAGTAAATTCATCTTGCCAGCAAGTGTTCTCTCAAATGAATAGTCCTTGAAGTGCTCCCTGTCTTTGAACCTGCACATCCTTAAACTATTTTATGGAAGCACTAAAAGCTTGAGGAGCTCTAGGAGTTAGCTGCAACTCACTCCTCTGTCAGCTGACAGAATCACTCCCATTTAGCTCTTGCCTCTTTTAAGCCCTACCTAATTATGCACTTAACCACAGCAATAACAGCAGTTTTGCTGAATATGCAACAGCCTCATCATCATATTCTGATGTGGGGAGACAGAAGGAAAAGGTTATTTTGTTCAAAGTTCAAGGATTTCTATGGGGCTTGGCTGAGATGGAAAAGACAAGAGCCCTCTCTGCTCTATCTGCAGTCAAACACCTTTTTCTCATGCCTTGGATGTGCCACATCCACCTGAACAGAGAGCTATAAATGGTGGGGTTTCTCCTACCCATTGTGCCTCAGGACTGTGCTTCATTAACTACAAGAAACAGTTTCATTAATGTGCATTAACCAATGACTTTCCACTGCTGTCTCCAATCAAAGAATCATTTATGGAAAACAAGGGCAGAGGGAGCAGCATGCTTTGGCAGCTTGAAGATTATACACCCAAAGCTTTCTACCCTCTGCCTTATATTTTTATGTTAAAGTATCAGGAGATATTACCATATTTTTCATTATTATTTGTGGCACTAAATCCTGCAGCACACAGTGCCAGATGGCTAATATTCAGAATAAAAATAATGCAAGGCCAAGCTTAGAAAGGCTGGATGGGGATGGAACAGCATGGATTCATCCTACTTGCCTAATGCACACAGTTAAAATATTAGCAGCCTCCAAATCTGGTTTTCCAATTGAGAAGAGCAGCACATTACAGCATTATCTGCATGCATACATACATAAGATTTAAATATCTATCTAGAACAATTTTAATTTCTTTCCATTTTATTTGCATGTTTCAAGGGCCTTAACATAATACATGGGCACAACTTCTTTCACTCCTTAGGTTCTTTTGACCAGTCAAGAAAACCAAATTGTTTCAAAATGCAGTAGGAACATGAGCAAAAAAAACCCCCTTATTCCAGAAACTGTTATTGGTAAATACCTTCTTTTTTTTTTTTGCTTTTAAATATATAAACAGCTTGAGTCCTAAACTTAACCAGATGGAAACGTGCCTACAAAGAGTTGGATCTAATTCAGAAGAGACTGACAGCCAACAGATGAGCCAATTTAGACCATCCTATGCCAAAAATGGTCAATCATGTTATCTTATGTGTGACTCTACTCTGGCAGATGCCAACTCCATCCAAACGACTTCAAGCATCTTTTTGGGAAGGCAGGATTATTTTACACACACTTTAAAAAAAACCAAGAACCCAAACCCTCATAATAAAGCTTGATTTTTCTGGAAACATTCCACTGAGCTTCAGCATTTTCACAAGAGATTTTTATTAAGTTATTTTAAGGATAAATCTGGGCTTTAGAGCCTCCTAACAGAACAAATGCTTTCCAATCCAACAAAGACTGATTAAAAAAATACTCACTTGCAGTTCAGTGACAGTCCCTTGTTTAGTTAAATATTAATAAAAGGAAAGCTTTACACCTGTGCAAACCCATTTAGCTTCTTTCTTAAGGCAAACTGTTTACTTTCAAAGCCACAAAGAAACACGACAGTAAGTACAGATTAAATGCACTTCCTGCACCCCTCCTCATCTTCCCCTAAAGTGAAAATCAAAGGGCTGGGGTTTTTTTTCCCTACAGTGAGTGATTACAAGCAAGGTTTTTGTTTTAATTTGTAATTCATAATCACTCAGTGAATTTTATGTTGGTTGGGTTTTTTTCCCCTCCAGAAGACATGTTGACAGATATGCTGTTAATCTGCTTCAGACTGCAACAGGAAAGGACCCACCTCCTCCTCCTCTGTCTCCACTGTACCCTACACACTCCCCCCTCCAGAAACTATGCCACTGCTATGCTTATTTTTTTTTCCTTCCCTTCTTGCCCCTCATTTGAATAAGAATAATCCAAAAAGGAGAAAACCACTTATTCAGTTATTAGTCCACCCTACCAGCACAGGACCATTCCATCCATTCTCTAATGCACCACCTAACCTGTAGTTAAGCCCTTGTATCTGCTGTCAGCTTGGCCTCTGTTTAAACTCACTCTCAATTTTAGCTTCACACTGAAGCCCTAGGAGGTCTCAGGTGCTGAGATGTCTCTCTCTGTTAGATTGAGAGCTGCAGAAACCAGTGTAAACACTTAGTAGATCATCATCTTTCACAGGACACCTTGAAAGGCCACATTTAAAATGATTCATGTCTTCAAATCTATTGTTTCCAGAGAGAACAATGCAAGCTTTTCTTTCTGAAGGAGAGGGCAGCAGTTCTGCCAGATAGGCTGTAGTTTGGGTGTCTTCTTGACAATCACACACACAAGTTGCAATTTCATTTTCCATTTGTACAGCAGGTAATTGCACTGCCTCTGTGAAGTAACCTCACCTCACGTTTCAGAAGAGAGCCAGGCAATTACCTAGAGGAGCTACAGCAAGGTCTCAATTTCCAACCTTTTTATAGTCTCTTTTGTGATGACAGTCCCAAGATCCTCAGATCCACATGTATTAATCTAGACTGAAGCCTCCACCTTTGGAAGCTTTTAGAGATACTCCTTACAGGACCAACAATATATTCTCAGGTGTGGGATGGTTTTCTGAGGTTGTTCCTGCTTCTCTTCAGCAAGGCAGTGTGAGGATGTGTATGACCAGAGAGCCTGACTGCAGCTGTTGACTTTGCCCTTGAGGCAACTCTCACAGCAAGGTTCAGGTACACACTTCCCTGGCACACAACCTTCAGTTCTCAACTGATGGAAACATCAGTATTTAGGCAACCACACCTTGCTCACATCAAACTTTTCCCTAACTAGTCCTGCTAGTTTGTGGATGATATGGTTCTTTACCTTGGCAGCATGTTGGGCTCCACTCTACAACCATTCTAAGGTGCTTCAGCTGATCCTTACAGAGCTGTAGTACTTTTGACACTTGCAGAAACAGATCACCACCATCTCAAAGAGTGTGATATGCTGCAGACTGAGCCACAAAGATCACTTCCCAGTCTGTGCTGGGGAACAGCTACAAGGTGACTCATCAGCAGGATCAGAGATGATCCATTCCAACCTGATCCAAGGCTGACTGAAGGTCTGGAGCCCTTGGAAAACACCAAGAAATGCTGGAGGAGCACCTGGAAGGAACAGAATATTATATTTTACCACCTAGATGGGTTTTGGTTTCCAGGTAACTTCCTCCCTTTACAGATTACTAGTCAAGGGGTAAAGAAACATATTAGTTGGCCACAACCAGGCTGATCACAGCTTCTCTTCAGTTCTAGGAGGAAGTTTATCACAGTGAGGGTGGTTAGACACTGGAACAGGTTGCCCAGAGAGGTTGTGGAAGCCTCATCCCTGGAAGCTTTTAAAACAAGGCTTGATGGGGCCCTGGGCAACCTGATCTAGTGGATGCTGTCCCTGCCAGGCAGGGGGGTTGGAACTAGATGATCTTTAAGGTCCCTTCCAACTCTGGCAATTCTATGATTCTGTGATCTGGCTGCATAGCAAGAGGCAGCTTAGCCAGTGCCAAGGGCCTTCCTCTGCATATTTGTTACCATACTCACCACTGTTGCCCACCTCTGTCGTATGACCTGAGACTCAGAACCTGTGTTGGCAACAGCTGAGTGGTTTGGCAAGCACATTTGGTTTCTGTGGCCTTGTTCTTTCTTTTGCATTGGCTGAATTTAGTTGGTGTCGTTGCCACTGCCACTGGTAAACTAATGTCTTCAGTTTCTGTGCTGTCATTCTAACAGGCCTTTATCTTATCAACACTTCATGGCTGGGTGGCAGGAGGCTGGGGCCAGGCTTTGTTCAGTGGCGCCCAGGGACAGGACAAGAGGGAACAGGCACAAACTGGAACACAGGATGTGCTAGCTAAACATAAGGAGGAACTTCTTTACTTTAGAGAGTGGTGGAGCACTGGACCAGGCTGCCCAGGGAGATGGTGGAGTCTCCTTCTCTGGAGAGAATCCAAACCCACCTGGCCACCATCCTGTGCAACCTGCTCTGACAAGGGCACTAGACTAGATGATCTCCAGAGGTCCCTTCCAACCCCTAACATTCTCTGACTCTGTAAAGCAGGTCCAAGTAATGAGGACTTTAGGACAAGTGTGCATTAAAACAAGTTGCCTCCAAAATACATCACAGATGGAGCTTTGTTCCATTCTGAGGAACCATGTTCTTCCATCACAGGGCAGAACAAATGGATCCAGCAGGAAACCTTCTCCTGTAGAAAGACACAGCTCTTCTACTCGACTGGTCACCCTTCCACATCTTGCAGCTTCAAGGCCTTCTACGCTGAGGTGACACCCGTGTGCCTGCAAGTCTCCATCTCTTCCACCACTGCCCATTTCATTTCCACCTGTCACTGATTTGCTCTGAACCAGAAAGCCATTAGTCTGTGTCCCCTTTCCATGCAGACAGCACTGGGCACGTCAAAGCACTCAGCAGCAAGGATTTCCTGAGGTTCCTCTTGTCTCCTCTTCTGCCCCCTGCACAGTTCAGAGGCTAACTATTTTCGCTTCATTATCTCCTGCAGTCAGAGAGAAATAATCTGCTGAATAAATCCTTTTTAATCAAGTGGTAAGAGTGTGGCATGGCCACTTGGATAGAGGTTCACCTGAATGACAACATGGGGCCTCCAAGAAGGACTTTTGGCTTCTGCTTTGGAACACGATGGCTCCATTTTCCCCACGAAATTCCACTTGCATCTCACTCCAGTCAACAGGAATAAACCCAAGCATGGTTAACAGATGTCCCAAACAGTTCCCAGACTGTCACCAGCTTTCCAACATTTTCTACTTGGTTGTTATTACAAGATTCCTCTAAGTCCCCAGCAAGCAATGCAGGCTCTTACTCTGCTCCTCACGTTCTGACTGGTGACGTGAGCTGTCAGACTGTAAACTCCAAGTTGTCAAATAGCTATAATTTGCAGATTTAGGAAAAGAGCTTAACATTCCTTTGAGCAAAGTACTTAAGAGATGTATTCAGTGGAATTTATGGTCTATGAAAGTCTGTACAGTTTGCTGGTTAGAACAGGATCTCCACAGGATGGCTCAAATGTCAGTAAAGCAGCTTTGGTGGAAATCAGAGACTGCCATTAGACATGAGCTTATATTCCCACTGAATGATTTTCCACAGAGACTTTAATATCCAAGTCTAAAAGCAGCCATTTGTAGGATTTGCTTTTCTAGACACCTAGGAGAAATCACTTGGACATTTATTTGCTACAACTTGACTACTTTGCAGTAGACTGAATAATAGCTGGAAAGTTTGAGGCCTTAAATTAAAACAAAATCCCCAAAATAATCAACAGAAAACACTTCCTGTCAGCTTCTAGAGCTGATCATACATTGAAAAGCAGTTTTCTGCATTTCCCTTTTGCTTTCACAAGTGTTATTTGCAATTGGCTTGCTGTCAATTACCCCTATGCTATCTATCTTCTCAATGCTGCCATCCACCTTCAGTTGTTTCCTCTTCCTCCTTCCATTAACCATGGTCTGTGTTCTGTTTAGTGCTCAGGGCTGGATGGTGGAGCATGATGGCTTTACCTGCAAGAATGACAAGAAGATACAAAGTGTTTTAGTGTGGATAAATACCTTCCAGATCACAGTCAAGAGCCACTGCATCATGGAAGTATCCAGCCAAGTCTGACAGAATGAGGGTAACTAAGGCACAAAGCTATGACACAAAATGCACAAATGAAATCTTGGAAACCTTTAAGCAACTTAAAGCCACTTTGGGTACAAAGTACTCTGTGACTTGAAAATCTATCTACCTGAGAGAAATTCCAACCACCAGTTTTGCTGGGAGCATAGAATCATAGAATGTCCTGAGTTGGAAGAGACCCACAAGGATCATCCAGTTCAAGGCCTGCCTGTGCACAGTACAACCCCAAAAGTCACACTATGTGTCTAAGGGGTTCAGATGCTCCTGGAATTCTGTCAGACTTGGTGCCTTGACTACTTCCCTGGGGAGCCTGTTCCAGTGCTCCACCACCCTCTGGGGGAAGAACCTTTTCCTACTATCTAACCTAACCTTCCCCTGGCACAGCTTCATGCCATTCCCCTGACTCCTGTGACTGGTCACCAGAGAGAGGAGATCAGCTCCTGCCTCTCTGCTTCCCCTTGTGAGCAAGCTGTAGACTGCAGTGAGGTCTCCCCTCAGTCTCCTCTTCCCCAGGCTGAACAAACCAAGTAATTTCAGCCACTCCCCATAGAGCTTCCTCTCCAGACCCTTCACCATCTTCATGGTCCTTCTCTGGATGCTCTCAAGTTGCTTTATATCCTTGTATATTGTGCTGCCCAAAACTGCAGCCAATGTTTGAGGTGATGCCACACCAGCACAGAGCAGAGCACAACAGTCACTTCCCTCAGCAACAGGAGCCACTTGTCAAAAACACATCCTCACGTTCTGCACACTGCTAGCACGTACAGGAAACCTCTGGTTTAGTGACAGCTAAGTCTTTCCCATGCTGGGATTCAGGAGGTAAAATTTTAGCTGTGGAGTTCTACATTTGGTGAAGGAAAGTTTCTGTGGTCAGCTGGTCAAAAATTCCAGGGGCCTGATAAGAAAGCACAAGGCTGATGGGGACTGAATTCAGCTGCCTCCATGTGTTACAGCACCTGAACACACATGTCACCAGGCAGGTATGGCCTCTTTGCAGCAGCACTAAGCAGAACCAAAGGATTCTGGTAAACACTAAATTTCAGCGGAGATAACATTCAAAATCATTCTTTCCACACTGTGAGAATGATGTGCAGGTACCACCCTGCAAAGCTACCTCTGACCACTGCTATGTAAGGTGATCACAGAGGGATGCTACTGAAACAGTCCTGAAGCCACAGAGGACAAAAGACAGATCTGAGCAGGCTGTTGTTAGCACCTTCCTCATATTTCAAGCTATTGCCTGCCCAAGCTGGTAAAAGCAGAGGCTGTGGCAGAGCTCCCCAAGCAGTATTTCATAGAGCAAACCTCTCCCTGCAAGACAGATGCTACATGAGAGGTCCAAAAGCAGCACAAGGGCCTTCATTGTGCAGTGTCCCATCCCACCGTGACACCTGCTGAGGGCCTTGGGAAGGCAGCACTCCTCCCCGGCACGCCAGGGGAAAAACCCAGCCCTGAGACAGAAGCTGCTAATGTTCCTTTGAGTCTGCAGACAGGAAATATTTTAGGGAGATTACAGGAGAATTACAGCCCTGATACAAAGTAAGGTAATGTTTAAGGAGAAGTGATCAGCTTGCATGCAAAGCTGCACCAAAAACTCCTGCAAGCAGCTGCTGTTAGGCGAGGCCAGGATTAGCACCCAAAGGTTGCAGTTAAGGCATTGACTTTAGAAAACCTTCCTTCCCCTGCTAACCCAAGAGCACCCTTCTGAATTCCTTCCTCTGACTTTCAAATACTGTAAAATATTGGGGTTTATTCTAAAACAAGCCACTGCATTGCACAACTTCAGGTCATTAATTTATTTTTACCTTAGAACTTAGGAAACTCTCTTTGGGCATGTGACAGCTTTGGGGACATCCCTAAGAGTACCTCTCTGCTCTATACACATCACACACCACTAAACATTTATCAATGCCCTCCACTCAAAGATAAACTTCAGCTGTTCCAGGATTTTCAGGTTCCTAATCTTTCCAAACATCTCCCAGTCTCCACTTTAAACAATTCTCAGCACTTTATGGATGCATAGAAGCCTGGATTCAACTATTACAAAGTCTAAAGTCTGCCCAAAAATCTTTCTCCTGTTAATGCTGAAGGTACTTGTGATGCCTACAGAGCCTGGCCAAATACAGACATTCCACTTCATACATCAGCTTGCCCAGGTCAGTGGTAGGTAGTGGATTGCAATGTAGAATTTCAGGATTTTTGCTCAACTTGCTAATGTTTAATAAGCTGTTTCCTTAGAGCTTCCTTCCAGCAGAGACTGTTGGACTGCAGGAAGACATGTCCTGGTTCATCTTTCTTTGGTGAGGTCTTGGATCCCAGGTCCAAACACACAAACCCTATTACCAGCACAATCCTTACAGAGGCTTTGAAAGAAACCAGTGGGAAGCTTGCACAAGACAGAAGTAATAACTCCAGCCTAAAGTACTCCTTGCCTGGTGCTCTTCCCCCTCCCTCCTGTCCTGCCAAACACCCTAGATCACCTGAATCCCCTAACCAATGACAACAGCAGCAAGCAATGTCACTCAGCACCCTCCACAGACTGCAAACACTCTCTTCCCCAAAAGACATTCCCTGCTTGTAAAGGGAAATAAGCTCAATCTTTTATCTGTCTTCTTCAAAAGCCAAATCACTGAAGAGATGAAGATTTTTGGACCCCTCTGTACAAACCCATGAACATGCAGTTCCATTTGTGTCATTCAGGCATCAGCTGTACTTCAACCCTTCCCTCTGAATTCCAGCCTGACCTTCACATTCCATTTTAGCTCATGTAAAAGAGAAACTTTGCATCTTTTCAACCTCCAGTTTTCTAAATATGGGTTGGTGCATGCACAAGGCTGGTACAATCTTCAGCAGACACTTGCAGAGCACTTCACCAGGCATTCAAAGGACACAACAGAACTTGATTCATTATCTTTCAGCCTTGTTCCTTCCTCTCCATAATGGAGGGGCTAAACTTCTCTCCTTTTCCCCTCTCTCTCTCCTCTCCAGGATAAGGTTGATAGCTTTACAAGACACACTTGAAGTTGGTGTGACAGAAATGCTTTACTTGACAATTTTATAAAGGGCTACAAAGCATTGAACACTGGAAATGAAATGTGGAGGAGCTGTCACGTTAGTCTTTCAACTTGGGGGATGCTATTTTAAATTCTGCCCTAAGACACCAGCAAAAAAGGCATTTTTCTTCTTTTTTGTCTTCTTTTTTCTTTTTCTGAGTGAATATATCCACTCTGCAACTTAGTACAACTGCCATCTCTCATCTGAGAGAGAGCCTGTGCTGAAACACTAAGGTGACTCCGGTCCTGACTCCGCTGCAGCTGCAGGAAACTTGCAGAGCAGCTCTGAGAATTCACAGATTTAATTATGCACACAACCCATTTTCCATCAGCCCTGCTCTCACAAGTGCCTGCTGACTCAGAAGAAACTTAATCATCATTTACTCTCCTGGGACATGCCTTCAAGTCTATTTAGGAAGCTACCTTTAGCCCAGCACAAAGCTGGCTGGTGTATCTAGCAATACTTCATGGAGAGGATAATAATCTCTGCTCTGAGGACAAGCTGAGAGAGTTGGGGTTCAGCAGCCTGGAGAAGAGAAGGCTCCAGGGAGACCTTTCTGTGGGGCCTATAAGAAAGATGGGGAGCGTCTTTTTATCAGGGAGTGTAGTGATAGGACAAAGGGCTTTAAACTGAAAAAGGGCAGATTTAGATTAGACATTAGGAACAAGTTCTTCACTGTGAGGCTGGGGAGGCAGTGGCACAGCTTGCTCAGTGAAGTTGTGGATGTCCCATCCCTGGAAGTGCCCAGGGTCAGGTTGGATGGGGCTCTGAGTAACCTGCTCTAGCAAAAGGTGTCCCTGCTCACTGCAGGAGGTTGGAACTAGATGATCCTTAAGGTCCTTTCCGACCCAAACCACTCCATGATTCTATGCTAATGGAGCCAAGCAAACATCCATCTAGCTGAGCCCTTTGTGATCCATCCCACACACCAGTTTTTTAGGCTCCTTTCTTAAGCATCCACAGGACACTCCACAGCAATCCTTCTCCTCACATACACAGCAACATACAGCAATGCCTGGAGGCATTTGGCCAGTGCTTTCCAAGGCCAACCAAGGCCTGGCTCTAAAAAAGTGGTTTTCTTACTTTAGGTGCCACTGATCAACTCTGGCAGCATCTTGCTGGGAGACAAGAGGGAGGTGGAGACTGGAACCACCTTAGCCTGCAGACATTCCTCTGGAGGATCAATCTCTCAAGGTTTCTGTTGATCAAAAGTCACAGAACAAGAATTTAAAAGGTATTTTTCAGGGTTTAACCATTTAAGGATTTTCTTAAGAGGAAATCAGATTTATACACAGTAGTCAAGAAGGAGCTGAATTCTAGAACACCTGTTCTACAGGATGCTCAGGTATCTACAATTCCCCCCCACCCATCATATTAATGACATCACCAGCTCATTAATAAGACAACCAGACATCACACTACTGCCACACCACCTCAAAAAATAGCTATATGTCCTGGCTCCATGCAAGAAACACAATAAAGTCTTCAGCATGCAGTTGGGAAAGCATCATCCAGTCCCCACCAAACCTCCCATCCTGTCAGCAGACTGAAACTAGAATAATTCCCAGCAGAAGTCAAGATTCCAGGTAGGGAAACCTGTTCTGATGCCTAACTAGCCAAAATAAACACAATTGGGAGTTTTTCCCTGGAAAGAGCAGAGGATGGAGAGGGTGCTGAACTGTCACATCTGCAACCACTGCCTGAACACAGAGGGCATGTTAACTGAGCATGGCAACCTCAGAATGATTCCTAATTGATGTGAAGATTGTCAAATGCTGGATTTGTAATTACTGCTTTCCTCCATGCACACATGCAGCTCCAATTAGCACTAATAGAAGTTACATGTACACATGAAGGAAAAAACCCCAAACACACTCCCATTAGAACTCCCTCCCCTCCAAAATGAATGACTTTCTTGTCAGCAAACATTTATGGAGTACTCCTGCACAGGATCATAATGAGATTTAAAGACACAGCAAAGAAACCTCTAGCAACAGCAGCTGGAAGCTCATCCAGTCCTACCTGAAGGAACTCAGCCTGCTCCAGGATCTCAGCCTCCCCCACTGCAGAGGTGCAGAGCACAGCGACGGCTGCTTCGAGGCCGAGCCACAGCAGGAGCAGTGGCTACTGCAGCTCAGCTCAACGTGCTGCATGTGTGTTAGAACCAGCAAAATGATGTGTAAAGAAAGAACATTTCCTGCTTCCTCACTTGGTTATGAGAAACTGTAGAGTTACTGCTGCAGAGGAAAGGAATCCAGCCAGCAATCAGACACACCACCACCTGAAGGGCTGAAGCAAACTCCCCAAACAGAACTACCTCTGCTGTTGACCAGGTGACCTTGCAGCTAGAAAATATACTAGTGGAAAGCAAGAAACAGTCAAGCTCTGAAGGAGAACTTTCATTCCCATCAGCACCACAAGTGCTCTTCATGCTTTTGCAGCTCCACACACTGACACTGAAGGGGCTGTGTGGGAACAGAGAATTTGGGTGCACTACATGACCTTACCTTTCTGATCCAGCACCTGGAACTCTGTTCCTTTATGCAACACCCCCCTCTTCCCCCCTCCCCCCATAATTTGTGACCAGCTTCACTATCATTACCAAGCACTGCAAACAATTGCTTTTAGTAAAAAGGCTCATTCAAAGCTCCCCAGAGCCACACTCCCATAGCTGTTATTAAATTCACTGCTATTCATTTGCCATAGCAGTGCCTGAGTGTTTCCTCTGGAAACTGCTGCAGAGCTACCAGAGCCAGTTTGACAGGACACCCATTTCTATTCACAAAGAGAAATCCTTTATTTAGGAGCAATTACCTATACACAGATGAACAACAGGGGCCAGGGGAAGAAGTCTTCCTGCAGGACATTTACACAATATGATCTCAAATTCACTTTTTGCTGGTTTTCTTGAACATCTACTGTCTTCCTGTACCATCTAAATTCACACATCTCCATTCTGAAAACAAAACTCACTGGTAAGAGATGTAGGTAACTCCTAAGCCATGTAACAGAGGTGCTGAAAGGGAATTGAGGCATCATCTGCAACAAGGAAATGATGAATATCCATAGGTAAGCAGCAAACCAACCTCCTCACCCATCAATCACTGATCCAGTTTTTTTAACCTGGAGGGTAGAATAGCCCAAATTTGGTGCATTGTGTCTTCAGATCCTGTGCCTATTAAGTTTTGACATGGGAATTACAATTCAGTTCTGTTAAGTTCATTGTTAATAGATGAGTACACACTGCAAGAAGCAGCCTCTTTGTAACAACCATTTTTCACAAACACCTTTCCTTTAAAAACAAAGAAACAAAAAGAGAAAAAAAATGAAATGGCTTTTTTTCCACTCCAAAACTGCAGATAAAGGTTTTATAATGGTAGCAGGTGACTTGAATTTTGAAAAACAACCTCCTAAAAGTCCAGAGTATGAAAAGCTGTTGTTTAGAAAAGTGATATTCAGGATTGCAGAAGAGCAGAATTACCAGGATCCACAGAGGCTGTGAAAGAGCTCCAAGATAGATCTGTTGCCTGTGAGAAACTGGAAGAGATGCCACACACCCTGGACTGGGCACTGGGGAGGCCACACCTCCAATCCTGGCTTCAGTTCTGGGCTCCTCACTCCAAGAAGGACATTGAGGTGCTGGAGTGTGTCCAGAGAAGGGCAAGGAAAGTGGTGAAGGGTCTAGAGCACCAGTGTTGTGAGGAGCAGCTGAGGGAACTGGGGTTGGTTAGCCTGGAGAAGAGGAGGCTCAGGGGAGACCTTCTCACCCTCTGCAACTATCTGGAAGGAGGCTGGAGTAAGTTGGAGGTTCAGCTCTTCTCCGAGCAACAGGATGAGAGGAAACAGCCTCATGCTGCACCAGAGGAGGTTCAGGTTGGACATTAGGAACAAGTTGATCCCCAAAAGGGTTTTGAAGCCCTGGTCCAGGCTGCTCAGGGCAGTGGGGGAGTCACCAGCTCGGGAGGGTTTAGAAGCTGTGGAGATGTGGTGCTGAGTGAGATGGTCCAGTGGTGACCTGGCAGTGGTAGGTGATGGTTGGACCCTGTCTCAGAGGCCTTAGCCAACATTAATGATTCTAAGATTAAAAATAAAAATACTAAAACCCAAAAAAACAAAAGGGAGCACAAGTTTTACTCTCCAGCAGACAAAAGAATCCCCAAGCTTAGCTCCTGCTTCTCTGAGCTGCCTGCTCATAAGCAAAAGCTAACACTCAGCACTTTGTTCTTGCATCTCTTTGACAGAGCTGTGTGAGGCTGTGGCAGCAGAGGATCCTCCTCAACTACAACTCTTCAGCCACACAGTGACTTTTGCTGCTTTGATAGGAAGCTTTTCCCATTTAACCTGGGGAAAGAAAACCCTTTTTGCTCCCATTAGTACAGGTGCCTTTTTTCCCCCCCCTTCTTTTCTCCATTTCTTGTGTGTAGCTGCTGAACTCACAATGGCAAAGTCTGGTTTTGTACCTGTGTCTCAGAAGCAGAGAGCATTCATTCAGATAAACACACACACAGCTCAGGAATGCTTATCCAGCAACTCCATGGCACAGGAAGTTTTCAGTCACTCCAGAAACTCACTGCAATTCTTTCCACCAAATATTCTCCTGCACAAGTGACCTCTGCTTATAGACAATGCCTTTGTTAAGAGCTACCTCTGGACATTCACTCTGCTTAAAGCTGGCCAAAGCTGCAGCACAGTGATTGGCATCACAAATGATGGCAGAGACAGCTAATGGCTTTATGGCTATAGCAAAGCCTTGACAGATTTAAACAAATGGGGATGACTTCTGATATTTATCACCTGAAAACAGTCCTCATTTCAAACCTACAATGTCCAGAGCACTTGCCAACTCCATCCCCAGTGATCACATGCATCAGCTTTGCATAATCACTTGTTCATCTGAAAACTTCCTTTCCCAAACACAACCAAATTTGCCATTAAAATGGCTTCTGGATTCAGACACTGAAGATCACACTGGCTTCTGTGCTCTCTGCAGACAATTAGCTGGATGTTAAAGCCCTGAAATACAGAAAACTGAGCAAAACAATTCCCTTTTCCTTCATCTTTCTGAGCAGTGACATTTCAAACACTTGTGCCAAAGGAAAACCCCCAAATCTTCAGGATTGCAATATTACTATTTCCAGCCTTTGGACACTACCTGCTGTACACAACAGCAGAGAAATGATTGAATTCCAAACACTGGCTCCTGCAGGGTGGGGTGGGACTGGGGAGCCAGGACACATTGTTTGGGGCTTATTTGATTAGCCACAAGACAGGAAAGGGAAATGCCTCATAAAAAAGACTTTTTCCTAAACCTTTGCTAACTGTGTCTGACAGTTCAGAGATAACTGCACCTTCACAGTCAACCTCAGTGCTGCTGGAAAGGAAAAGAGGAGACAATTAGTGCAAGTAAAAGGAAGATTGGAAGCTAGAAGAATCCTCAACTGCCACTACATTAACAAGGCTTCACTTGGCTTCTGCACTAATAAAAGTCCCTCCATTGGCTAGACTTTAAAAATAACTTTTATCTGGAGATTGATGTCAGGTTGGGTTTTTTTAACCCCATCATTTTAATAGAAAGAAAATGAGTAGCAGAAAAGACAGCAAAGGTTTCACTTCCTTGAAGTTACTGCTGCTATACTTGGTTGCAGGGGAAGGTTGAACACAAAAAGAAACACTATTTGCAACTAAATTTCCAGAAGCATCAGATTCAGTGCTTTCCTAGTGCCCACACTGAGAAATCTTGCATCTGATTTACAAAGGTAATTATAGCAGTGTAATTATACTGCTATAATTCCCCAGAAAAAAGAAAAAAGAGGTTAGCTTTCAACATGCAAGAGAAACACTTTTTAGCTTTAAATCAAACATGAAGGATTATACCAGATCAACTAGAAACAGTAAATTTCCCTGAAGAGATAAGGTCTACAAACACAACCCTGTTGTACTCCAGGTGCCTGCTAAAGCTGCTCCATCACTGTCCTGCTCAGCTGGACTGAGGAGAGAGAACAGAATGCAAGGCTCCTGGGTGGAGGTAAGGACAGGGAGAGATCACTCACCCATTACCATTACAGGCAGAACAGGCTCAGCTTGGGGAAAAATGAATTTAATTTATTGCCAATTAGAAGTCAGAGTAGGGTAATGAGAAAGAAACCCAAATAAACCCAATAAAACACCTTCCTCCCACCTCTCCTTCTTCCCAAGCTTAACTTTACTCCCAGTTTCTCCACCTCCCCCTCTCAACAGTACAGAGGGATGGGGAATGGGGGTTGAGGTCAGTTCACTACACGTCTGCTGCTCCTTCCTTATCACACTCTTCCCCTCCTCCACCATGGGAGCCCTCCTGTGAGACACAGTCCTCCATGAACTGCTCTAGCGTGAGTCCTTCCCACAGGCTTCAGCTCTTCACAGACTGCTCCAGGGTGGCTCCTTTCCATGGGTTCAGTCCTTCAGGAACAGACTGCTCCAGTGTGGGCTTCCCAGCACAGTCACAGCCTCCTTTGGGCACATCCACTTGCTCTGGCATGGGGTCCTCTGTGGGCTGCAGGTGTACATCTGCTCCACTGTGGACCTCTGCGGGCTGCAGGTGGATATCTGCTCCACTGTGGGCCTCTGGGGGCTGCAAGGGAACAGCCTGCCTCACCACAGTCTTCACGGTGGGCTGCAAGGGAATCTCTGTTCTGGTGCCTGGAGCACCTCCTCTCTCTCCTCCTTCACTGACCTTGGTGTCTGCAGAGTTGTTTTCTCTGCCTTATTGTCAATCCTCTCTCTGGCTGCCGTTGCTCTTGCACAGTTGTTTCCCCCCCTTCCTTATGTATGTTATACCCCAGAGGTGCTGCCCCTGTCACTGATGGGCTCAGCCTTGGCCAGTGGTGAGTCCACCTTGGAGCCAGCTGGCATTGGCTCTGTCAGACACGGGGGAGACTTCTGGCAGCTCCTCACAGAAGCCACCCCTGGAGCTCCCCTGCTGCCAGCGCCTTGCCACACAAACCCAACTGCAGAGACTGAGATTCTTGACACTGAAAAAGTTTTGACTATTGCAGTGAGGAGATTATTATAGCAATGCTCTCAACATTATCCAGGTCATTTTCTCATACATTAATGACATAATAGAAATTTATGGAAGTCTTTATTGAATCTTAATTGCTCCCTAAGACCATGACTGAAATAGAAAATGTGACTGCTTTCTGCTTTGACTACTACAGCAGATGTTGAGGAGAGAGAATCCTGAACCTGGATTTTGTTTTGCATTTAAGGGAAATTTGTGATTCTTGATATTTACATACAACATTTTGTCTGTTTTCTGCAAAGTCACACTGTATTTTGTCAATTCCAGACTTTGGCCAGCTCTTAAAAACCCTGTTACTTTTCAGAATAATACCAATACATTCCTTATAGTCCAGTATGAAAGGTGTTTCTAAAGGGCAAGATGGAGAGTGCCAACATTTCACTTGCCCCTAGAAGCCTCTAATATTTTGATGAGGTTTTTCTTACTCTTTACACGGAGGAACATTTTCAACCAGGATACCACTGAAGAATTTAAATTGTGTCTTCCTCACTTACAAATGAGTTCAAATTAGCCCAATTACAATTGAAACATGACATATTTATCAACCAGTAATGATGAGAAATAGTGGAAGCCAAGGACAAACCTGTTTACAATTTAATAATCCACCTCAAGCGACTACCAGCAGAATTTACCAATGCCTAAAAATTGCCATAAATTACATTTTTGAGTGGAGAAGTTTCAAGTTGTTGAAAATGCTCAGCTCTTGCAGACACCACTGCATGTTAAGAGATTTCTCATGATGTAAAAATAGACCTGCTTTGGTTGAAATGATGTCCCTCTGAGAAACTGGAAAACCCACCAAGATTTTGAACGCAGACTTAAAAAACAAGAGCTGCACTTGACTGCAATCTTGTGCATTTTTAACCTGTTAGAGAAGGTGAATCCAGGAGCATACTTAGCAGGAACAGTTTCCACAGCCTTTCACACTATTGGAAATTTCTTCTTCTAGCTTCTTCCTTTCCTCCTCTTTGGACATCTGCTGACTTCTCTGTTCCCAGTTCGGATTGTGCTGATTGTTCAGTACTCTGCTGCTCTGCGTATGCCACATTTCATAGTAGAGGTTGCTAGGGCTCGCAAGGAGGTCTGCATGTCTGCCACGTTCCACAACTTTACCCTGCAGAAGAAGAGGAATAAGTCACTGACCCATGTTAGCAGACCTCTAGGGATAGAAATGCTGCCAACATATGGCTCACAGTTGGCCAGCAGAGGTTACAGCAATCAGTCACAACCGGGACAGCAAGGAAAGGCTATCTGAGATGTAGCGCACTGCACTGGCTGTCACACTGCAAGCTCAACCCAAGGAGCTGTGGTCTTCTCCAGCTTGCTTAAGTGGGAACCTAGATGCTTTCTGTCTATCTGGACAAAATTTAACATCAACATGACAAGTTGTACTACTTAAGCTAGAAGAGCAATTTAAAGTAAAGGTAGATCTCTAATAGGAGGAGCAATGTGTTAAGCCACCAGTGCAAAAGTCACAGGAAGGTACCAAAACAAACCTGTGCTTCTCTCTGCTTGCTAACCAACACACTTACACTAAGAAGCTAAAAGAGAAGAGCACACAGAAGGGGATTTGTACTAGATAAGCAAAACACATTTAAAAGCAAATCCTAAAGACAATTAGAGTAAATTGTGCTTTTAGATGGCTGCTCAGTAACTTGTGTCACTGCAGTTGCTGTCATGAAAATGGGGTGAGCAGTTCAGTTTGTCTGTGCTGTCCTCAAGAGTAAAGATGATTTATTGACTCTTGTGGAAACAGGAAGGAAGAGTTGGAGAGGAGACCTCAAATCCTACAGACAGTGAAATAAGACTACTCTTCAAAACCCAGACTCATCTCTTCATTTTGAGATACACTTTTACATTCACTGACTTCAAATTAAAGTAATGTATTCATTCTCCAGCTATTCTTTCTTCTGGGAAAAGACAGCATTATAGGGACAGCTACATGGATTTTATGAGTTCTAAATTCTGATCTACAATTAAATCTACCTCCTTCTGACAGCTGCTGATGAACATGCTGGGAAAAAAAATTGGGTCTTGTCACTTCTCTTACCAGTTGTGCTGGTGGAATCTGAACAGATACACACTTGACCAACATAACTGCAGGATTTACTGGGAAACATTTAAGTGGGTAATTTGGAGAGCTCATTGTAGCAGAGAGACTAGGCTTTGCACTGAAGCCCAGCACAGTGGGGGCTGGAAGGGACCTCTGGGGATCATCCAGTCCAACCCCACTGCTAAAGCAGGGTGACCACAATCACCTCCAGGTGCCTCGGGAATCTCTCCCTAGAAGGAGACTCCACAGCCTCTCTGGGCAGCCTGGGCCAGGGCTCCAACACCCTCACACCAAACAACTTTCTCCTCCTGTTTAGGTGGAAATTGAATGTATGGCCTTTTGAAATTTGAAATTATTTCCTGGGTTTTTTTAATAGCTCTTGAAGAATCATCAAAAATGTCACTTCTGTGTTCAGTTCCCCAGCACTAAAATCAACACCATTAACACAACGGTTCTGTCCTCACTCCAGAGTTCCTCTGATTTTCACCTATGCTGAAACTGTGACACTGTACTTCCACTGCTAGGCAAAACCAGTCCCAATCACCTTGTGTCTTATCTCCACTCCTGAGCCTTATTTATCTGGTTGCTAGCACTGTGCTCATCAGTCAAGCTGGGATGACAAGAGGCAACTTTCTGCTGAACATCACCGATGCCTCCCCGAGCAGCCGGGCGCCGAAGTGCTGCACCACGTTGCCTTCCTCTTATTATACTCCCATCATTCATGGCAGTGAGCACCCTAGCTGTGTTACAGTTTGAGGTTGTGCTTTTATTTGCAATTTAACAGTTACACTCTAACACAAAACACACTCTTGGCAAGCTGTGAAAACTTGCATGGAAAACAAAAAGAGCCACAGATTGTCTTACAACAACGTTCAAAACCATTTGCAAGATGTTTTACCAGGCAGTTACATCAAGGATACACCTTAGGAAAGGAGAGTTTTTGGGTTTTCAGCACAAGGAGATCAAAAGCAAATACAAACTCCACAGAGCAGCATGTGTGGTTTATTCCACTGCTTCATTTTGAGGTTCCTGGGAAGCTTAGATTTGTACAGCAAAGACAGTCGTGAATGTCACCATTTCAGAAGATTATGTTCTGATTCCCCAGAAAATCATTTAACATACTGCAGGAATAATTGATTTTCTTTTAGATATGCATATTTTAGTCACTAAATCCACCTATGAGCACAAGTATATAAATAGCAACTGAAAAAGAAAAAAGAATGTAGAGGTAAATTTAACATCCATTAACAGCATATTAGAGCACTATAGGATCATGGAATTGTTAAGGTTGGAAGAGACATTTAAGATCATCCAGTCCAACCATTAACCAGCACTGCCAGGGCACCACTAAACCATGGCCCTCAGCACCACATCTCCATGGTTTTTAAACCCCTCCAGAGATGATGACTCCACCACTGCCCTGGGCAGCCTGGGCCAGTCCTTGACAACCCTTTTGGGGAAGACCCTGCTCCTAATGTCCAACATGAACCTCTCCCAACACAACTTCAAGCTGTTTCCTCTTGTCCTATCACTTGCTCCTTGGGAGAAAAGACCAAGCCTCATCTCACTCTCACCTCCTTTCAGGGAGTTGCAGAGAGCCAGAAGGTCTCCCCTGAGCCTCCTCTTCTGGCTAACCAACCCCAGTTCCCTCAGCTGCTCCTCACAACACTTGTGCTCTAGACCCTAATACTATACTTTCAGTATTATCAGTTAAAAGAATAATAACTATGAAGTTATAATAATGACATGTGTTCATTTTAAACCTACAGCCAGATATGGGTAAGAGAGAAAAAAAATGGCCTTAGGACAGACTGACTTTTGAGGTAACAGCTGAATAGTGATATTACTAAATGAAATGTTGAAACTTTTTCTTAGAAGCAGAGAGAAAGGGAATCAGCAGACTTTTCTACAGGTACAATAGAAAAGGGTGTTCAGATTTCTCAGAGAATGAGAGTGAACAACCCTACAACAGTTTTATCTGCATGGAAACAGAAACATTTTGTCCTCTCTGCTTTCATTGAAATTAAAAAAAAAAACAATGAATGTACAGGAAAAACCTGACACTCACTGAGTAATGAGAACAGACTGGGGGAGCACATTAGGAAACCTCATCTGACTGAAGCATGTAATAAACTGAGATTAAAAACAGGCAACAGTGCCAGAGAACCAAGGGAAATTTGTCATAATCCATAGAAAGAACATGTAATTTAATGAATTATGCAACTGCAGTAAACACACAACATAAAGACAGCAGCACACACAAGTTTCTGCAGCTGATAACAAACTCTCAGCTGCAAAGAAGAGAAAAGGACAAAGAGCAAAGCTTGAGCTGGCATTTTCAGATGTGGTTCATTTCCAAAACAGCTTGGTGGGAGGATATAATGTTTCACAAGGGACACCCAGACTGTAACCCAAAGGCTGACACTATGTGAAAGTGCCACATCTCTAGGGGATCATCTCACCTGATCCAGCACAATGATTTCATCTGCATCAACTACTGTGGACAACCTGTGAGCGATGAAAATGGACGTCCGGTGTTTCACCATGTCCCTCATGGCACTGAGGATATTCTGCAACATTAAGAGAGAGACAAACTCTTACAAGCTCTTAGGTGGTCTGAGGAGAAATGAAATGCAGGCTGGAAACAGGTAAATTACTGTCAATAACTTTTGAGAAACATCTCCACAGAAACACAGAATGATAGGAGCTGGAAGGGACCTGGAAAGATCAGCTAAGTCCAACCCCCTGCCACAGCAGGATTCCCTAAGACTCCAGCACTGCTCTAGCTTCACCACAAGGAACAGCTACAAGTATCTACAGAAGAATCCAAGGCATGAAGATCTGTGGCTCTGGTAAAGTCCTCAAACTCCAAAACCAGCCTCTATTCAGAGAAAAATGCAGCTATCCCAAGGAATAAAGGAAGAGAAGGGTGGTTTGATTTCAGGAAAAGCTTTCCCATGCCTCAAACACAACATAAACAGCAGTAAAGGCATGTAATAATAATAAAAGATCACCATAAGAAGACTTTCCAATTAATGGAAGTTAAAAAATGTCTCTCAACATCATGCCAATGTGGAATATAAAGCTGAAGCAATCCTGGGAATCACCTGTCTATCCACTGCTTCCTCTGTGAGCAGTCTTCTCACCTCCCCAGCCACACTCAGATGCAAGCAGCACCAACTGGGAACTTGGGCCCTTGCTGCAGTTAGGGAAACTCCTGCTGAAGAACACTTGCCTTTCTCAGAAAACACTTCCCTAACCAGATATACTTCTGGGGAAAGGAGTCATTTTCATTTGCTGTCTTTAAGGTGCAGTTCTGCTGGGAACCTTTCAGCTTTGCTTATGATCCTTGCAATAAATACAGCAAAATAAATGAAAGAAAGAATCCAAGCAGTGTTCTGTAGAACCCTGTGTGCTACTAATAGTTCTGGCCTGATGAGGAAGCTCTACTATATCTGAATGCTTCACTACAGTTATGTACAGTTTGTATTCTGCTTTTCCTTTTGTATCTGGAAAATGAAAGTAATTTAGTGATTATAGGTCAATAAATTCACCCAGTCTGCATAAGGGAACACAAACATAGCTCCAGCTTTAGTTTTTGATGACATTAGTTTGTGAAATGACTGCTGGTGCTGAGAGTTTAGTGTTTAAGCAAAGATGTAGTTAGGCAGCCTGATGCAGTTCCTGTGGTAGTGTCATGACATCTATGTCACAAGGCTTTGATGTTTCCCAGCCCTTCCTGTGGAATGAATACAAATGACTCCAGGCACTGCAGGTTACACCTACCTGATTTGCATCTCAGAAAGATGCTGTGCAGCAAACCAGAGCAATAATGATGACATAATGCAGAACAGAAAACCTAAGGCATTTTTAATGAATGCTAGATGTCATCTAAAGCACCTCTTAAAGGGGACAGGAAAGCTTCACACTTGATGGCCACATGAGGTTTTTGCAGCAGTTTCTAGAGATGAATGTTTCATTGTGAATGGGACCTCAAGAGTGTAAAGCAGAAAATACAGCCAGAGACACAGCTGACATTCTTCACTGTTTCTCAAGGCACACAGACTGAACATCTCTGCTCTGGCCTTTAGGAAAAGGGCTTAGACACAGGATCTCTTAACAGTAATACCAGGAAAACATGAGAGTAATCTGGCAGAAAGAACAGAATCCTCTCTGAGAGGAAAAGAACATGGAAAACCCATCAGAATCAGGCATCATTACACCACTTAAGTTTAACACTTTTTTTATCCCAATTTACCTCTTCTGTAATTGAATCTAAAGATGATGTGGCTTCATCATAGAGAAAAATAAGTGGCTCCTTTAACATTGCTCTAGCAATTGCAACTCTTTGCTTTTCTCCTCCTGAATGGGGGGTGAGAGGAAAGAAAAAGATGGAGTTACAATCATGCTATTCTAAGTTCAACAGCAGACTTGACTGTTTGGAGGGTGGTTCTTTATCCTTTTTCTTTTTTTTCCTAATATACAACATAGCTACTACTGATTAGGGACTGTACATGTTACTTAAGGTATCACACTTACCTGCTCCCTGGTAAATCCAAAGTGGTTCAGGTTGCCTATGGCTTTAGAAAAGGACAAAGAACTATTCTGTATATGTACAAGGTATACACAGGGGAGCCTACAAGGAGCCTCATACAGGTAACTAAGAACAATGTACAGTAACTCAATCTATACACCAGGGAGTAGGAGCTCATTCACCTAGTGTAAGCCATGCCCCGCTCAGGAGCTCTGCACACATCCATCCTCTTTTCCCTCACAAATACCCAAAGCTCTGCCCATGCTCTGCTCTATTTGATTTCATGCACCTTGCACATGTTTCTTCTTTCAGGTCTCTCCTTGAAATTCACCTAACTTCCCACTCCACAATGGCCCAGGTCTAGAGGGTCCTTACCTAACAGCTTTAACCAGCAAATTTCATTACAGAACACAACGAAGATGGTACTGAAAATCACCTTCATTATGCACTCTCCTGCCTGTTAGTTCCTGATGGAAGCCAGTTTCAGACCAGCTTCCTTCCTCCACAGCTCTTACAGCCAACATCTCCTCCAGAATAACTCAGGACAACTTTTATTGACAGGAAAACAGGTGCATTTGGGAGCTTCAAATCTGCTAAACATTTGGTATGCAATGCAAACATTTCACATTGGTGTGCTTGTCCTCCTTTGTTTTACTCAAGACTTCAAAACATTCTATTTAATAGCATTATATTCTTGTTAGTGTTCCATTCCTATCAGGAGAGAACATGCTTTAATAAGCCATTTAAAGGGCTGATGAGAATGCTGCAGTTCAAATTTTAAACTGTCTTTGGCAGAACTCAATAGCAATTAGAATTGTACAATTTGCTCAGCCTAATACACTCTCCCTCCCTCTCTCTCCCCTTTAAAGCATGTTTAAAATTCACAGCTTGACAATATCCATGTTTGAAAGCCACCCTACAAAAAACAAAATCCAGGGTCTTTCCTTGCTTTTGGAGCATATTGACTTATTTCATCTTCTTCCCCATTCATATTCAGACTGTTTCCTTCACAAACTCAGGGGTTTGGGCTGTTAGAGCCCAGATATTACACCTCTGTTAGACTCTACTGAAATGGATTCTACTTGAAAAAGCCAAAAGCAATTTGATTTTCATTATTTACTCTTGATGAATCAATACTGAGACTAGTAAGAACTGCACTAAATGCTTACTTCATCATTTAACACTTCTAACATTCAGCCTTCCAATAGCAGTCCTCCAAGAAGTCAACTGTTCATTTACTGGAAGAAAGGAATCCATAATACACCAAGTTTTTGCATACAGGAAGAATCCAATTAGTGGCTTTTAAACTAATCATTTGCTGCACTCACCAGATTTAACTGTTCACAGAACCAAAGCTCCAAAGCACAATCATAGCCTTCACTGGCCCCACACATTACTACCACCCCTCACACTGCTGGGGCCCCACATCAATCACCTTGTGCCATGTCAGTGCCCCTGGAAACCTCATTTTATTCTATTACACAGAGAAAATGTCTGGATTTTAAAGAGGATCATTTAAATCCACAGAGCTTTTGCTCTCCCTATTTCTCCCACAAAGTATATTTGAAAAAGACCCAAGTCAGGACTTTGTTCTTTCTGGACTAGAAGAACCTCACTCAACCTAAAAACAATTAAACTGGTTCAGAAAGGAATCTAATACATACTCTGGTAATAATTTAGGAGCCACTCTACTCTTCAGACAACTCCAGAGAGTCAAAGGAACAGATGCCATATTTTTACAGGGCTACTGAAGGAACTCAAAGATACAGCATTTGACATCTCCAAGTCTTTAAACAACTACATCATTTCTGGTCATTACAACTCTCATTATCCATGCAAATGTTAGGATCTAACTAAAGCACATGGACACCTTATCTCCACACTGCAACCTGAAACTACACACTGGCACCTGCAAGTAAATGTACCCAGAATCAAAGTCCCCAAGAACTGAGCACATAACTGCATTTAAGATCAATTCAATGCACAATCTGAGGAGGCCCAGGATGAGCAGATGTCTCTGAGAGCATCAACCCTTTCATTACAAACAGGACCCAAAAAGGACTGTGCTGCAACAGCATATCCCATTGCCTTATTTACTATCAACAGCAAAACCAAACCACCACCTAGCCTCCAGATGGTACAAGTTTGGATTTAAGAACTCAAAGTTGGAAGGGCTATGCATAAATGTAAGTCTATTCCATCCTACACACAAAAAGCACTCATATAAAGTTCCCAATTCCATTCACATGCATTCCAGTATCCAAACAGATTAGAAGAAACATCATTTTTTACTTAGGTGCATCTACATGCTTATATATCAAGCCACATAATGCTATTCCCTGAAAACACATTCCTTTAAGTATCTTGTAGACTACAGCTGTCTTAAACTACAGATCTTCATATGACTATTTAGCCTTATAATTATGTTACAATCCTTGAATCCCAGCATGGTAGGGAGTGGAAAGGACCTCTGGGGATCAGCCAGTTCAATCCCACTGCAAAAGCAGGGGCACCCACAGCAGGGTGACCACCAGCTGCCTTCGGAATCTCTCCACACAAGAAGACTCCACAGCCTCTCTGCAAAGCCTGGGCCAGGGCTCCAACACCCTCACACCAAACAACTTTCTCCTCCTGCTCAGCTGGAACCTCCTGGCTTCCAGTTGGTGCCCAGTGCCCCTTGGCCTGGCCCTGGCCACCACTCAGCAGAGCCTGGCCCCAGCCTCTTGTCCCCACCTTTGAGCTCTTGCTCAGCCTTGAGCAGCTCCCCTCTGGGGCTGCTCTTCTCCAGGCTAAGCAGCCCCAGGGCTCTCAGCCTTTCCTCCTCCCACAGATGCTCCAGTCCCAGTACAAGCTAAAAGCAAGCCTGCCTGAGGAATAAATGACACATTGAACTCTGAGACAGCAAAAGGCACATTAAGAACTTGTGTGTTTAAGAACCTACCTGAAAGCTTGAGTCCTCTTTCGCCAACCTGAGTGTTGTAACCATTCGGCATTCGCAGAATGGCATCGTGGATCCCTGCCAGCTTGGCCACTGCATACACCTCCTCTGCTGTGGCCCCAATATTGCCATAGAGCAGGTTGTAATAGATAGTATTATGGAAGAGAACAGCATCCTGTATTTATGGAAAGATTATTTTAAATGAGAAAACATCAGCCACAGTTTAAAAACTGTCCCCAGCCCGTGAAAGAAATCAATGCAGAATAACTTCCATTTCTCTACAGAGCCTGAAGGCAAAGAATTCAGGGAAATTTCTTTGGCCAAAAATAGGATTAATAGATTTTGTGCCCTAAATATATATGTGTCATACATACTTTTACCACTTTGCTAACTCATTATGGGTGGTAATCAACTATAAAGCTAAATCACTTCAAGCTGGAGGCAGTTTCTCCTGAAGAGGCTTAAAAACATGGCAGAAATTGGATCGATACGACGATGCTCATACAACATAACACTTCCCAGGGGAGGAAGGGAGGGAGGCAGGGAAGGAGAAAAGGAAGCATGGTGACTTTTGAAGGACCTAGACAATCCCACTGCATGAGAAATGGCCTTCAATGAACCAGAGAGGCACAATACTGAGAACTCCTCTTACAATGGACTGGCTGGGGAGAAGAAAACATGGTCTACCTGAGGTACAACTCCTAAGGCCTTCCTCAGGCTTTCCAAGCTGACATCTTGTATGTTCTGCCCAGCAACATAAATATTGCCTTTCTGAGGCTCATAGAAACGAAACAATAACCTCACAATTGTGCTCTTCCTGAAATGGAAAAGAATGGAAGCTTATGTCACATTCCTGGTTTGCCAAGGACAATCTCCAAACAGAAGTGATGGCACAAGCAAAAACAACAAAGAGCTAAACACAAGAACAAATGCATTTCAGAAACAAAATTCTGCATCATGGATTGGTGTATGTAGTCCATTTACCCACCCTGACCCACTACCTCCTACAATGGCCACTTTTTTTCCTGCAGGGACTTCAAAAGATACTCCAGCAAGGACTTTCTGCCCCTCAAGGTATTCAAAATGCACATTATCAAAGGCGATGGCAGCAGTCTGTGGTGTGATCTGCAGGGGTGGAGCCAGCTCTTTGTCCTATTAAAAGAAGAGTGCCACTTTATATGCTGCCCAGCAAGCATCTCAAGCAGTTCAACAAGCTGAACAGTCCATTTCCTAGCTCAGAAAAAGGCAAGTAGACACTCCAGCTTGGATATGTTGCAAATAATTATCATCTGCCACACGAGTGAAATTGGTTTGTTCCTCCTTTCCCCCAAAGAGGGTAAAAATTTCTGCTGTAAACACTCTGCTTCATAACTTCTTCTGCAGTAATAGATTCTGCATCATTAATTACTAATAAAAATTCAAGCACAAGGCATGAATACTTAAATAATAAAATTCTCAGTACAAACAGCTTCTGAGAAGCAACTTTTGCTGTCACTAAAAGGTTCTGCAAGAAAAAAAGCAGCTGCTACAGCACTGCCTGCACTTAATGAGGAGGCAGAACATCAGCCTTAAACAACATCTCAATTCTGAACAGAAATTAAAGCTGGAAGGTAACAAACAGGGTGAAGTGATGGCATTGCCAGAAACCAGCCCTATTAAATACCCAGATACTTAGGAAAATAAGCTACTACTTACTTTAATTTTGGTATCTACACTGAGAAGTGTAAATAAGGTATTCATATCTATAAGTGCTTGTCTTGTCTCTCTGTACACTGTTCCCAGGAAGTTTAGGGGAAGAGAAAGCTGGAACAACAATCCATTCACCATTACTAGATCTCCAACAGAAAGGCTGCCTTAAGACAAAATGGATGTGAGAGAATAAGGAGACTTGAAGGCTTGTCTTGTTAGGAAGCACCAAAGATTTAAAAATAACTAAGCAATTCAATCAAGTCTAGTTTTTGTTATCCCATTTCCATACCCAGATGTTTCAACAGTACACAAAAGGCATTCCCAGAAGGTCAGGTTTTATAGAGGAAGGTGCCTAAAATGAATGGCAGTGTTTGTGGGGATTTCAATTTAAAAAAAAAAAAAATATATATAATAGCAGCTGGAAAATAAGAGAAGCAGCATATGAGGGAAGTCATGGAAAACATCAGACTGTGAAGCTGCAACTTCCACAGAGAGAAACATAAAAGGGTCTGTATAAGGGGAGGAACTAATATAGGAGAGCAAGGATCAGGAAAGACAACCTTAAGTCCAGTTACAGACAAATTCAGATGCCAGAATTTGTCATGATGGAGAGAGGACTTTCATACTACATATAACAGAGCTGCTAAACATACAGGGGGAACCTCGGGGCAGCTTAATGGCAAACAGACTGATCAAGGGAAAGCTCAGGATGACACCCAGGCTCATGGGAAGTGCTGGGTCAGCTCAAACAGGTCCAGAAAGATGACTTAAAGCCATATTTCTACCACTCTGCTTAAAGGCTATTCCAAATTTCCTTCAAGACAGCCACAAACTGCACCTACTGACTTGTCCATTCCCAGTGTAACTCCTCCCTGCCCTGGCATCTCTTAAAAAGAGCAAAGCAGATAAAGAAAGACAACATGATATAAATGTCTACCCTACAAACTCAGCTAGATGTTGAGTGTTTAGAGCACTATTATTTTTACTCTGAAACCATGTTGCTTGAGCTGATCCCAATGCTGCATCCCTCTCCTGCATTTGAAGCTTGTACTGTGTCCCTTAAGCAAGAGGCTTTACTTCATGGAGTAAATCAAACAGAGGTGAAAAACTCTTAACATAGGGAAGCAACTGCTGTTAATAATGTGCCCTTATTAATCTAAGGACAGGGAAGGACATGAGTATAGGAGCACTGGAGACAAAGCACATGGCTATACACACAGTGGGGAAAAGTTCTGAATCTTGCCAATGTGGGAAGAATGAAAGGTAGGCTCTTTGGTGGAAGATCCACAGAAGTAATTGTAGTTACAGAAGTGTCTTTCACAATCCTTCAACAGAAACTTCCCAAAGTTCCATTTCCTCAGGACCTAACTGCTAAACATTTTAAATGTTTCAAATAAAATCATACTAGCTACTGAGAGATATATATATATATACAAACACACACACATATAAAATGGAATTAATAACACTCCACACACACATACATATATAAAATGGAATTAATAATACTCCAAGAAGCAGAAACACCCACAACTCTCCAACAAAAACTCTCACATCAACTCTAAGTCAATTAAAATTGACACCTCTGTTATAGAAGAACTCAATAAAGGAGAGTCATTTTTAGCTTATAGACAGATGAGTTACCTGCAACAATGCCCTGGCTGGCAAGCACCATGATGGCTGTTAAGCCAATGCTAAATATAGCACTCTGTCCAAAGTTCAGGAGAGCTAAAGTGGAGGTAGTCTTCAGAGAGGCATTTTCATAGATCTTCAAGAACTCATCATACCGTTGGGCTTCATACTTCTCATTATTGAAATACTACAATACACACAAAAACACTGAACATCACATTCTCAAACATACTAGACTGGAGATGTAACTAGCTCTAAAAATCACCAGAAACATGCTACATGCACAGATACAAACTCCTCTTCAACACTTCTCACAATTGAAGAGCAAAGAAGATTAGTGTGAAGAAAAAAAACAACCATGAGCAAAATACAGCACACTCTGCACTGGGAAAGGAGATGTTCTGGAGCCCTCTATCATACTCCTACCCTAGTAACACTGAGAACTTCTACCCCCTTGGTGTCAAAACCAAACACCAGCTGCCACTAGATACTAAAGAGAAGGAAAAGTTACAGTCTCCTATGCACTAGAACATCTTTGTTGCTGTGATGATGGCAAATGCTCTAAAACAGTCCTTCTCACACAATGTCTACTTCTGGGTCCTCCCAGAAGGAGCTTAGCTTTCCACTGGTAGCTCTCTGATTCAAAGCAGCATAAAGGAAGCATAAGCCTGGGCAATCTCAAAGCAGTAGAAACAGCAACAGAAACCTGTGCATCCATGCAAAGGTTGCAGTGGAGTGCCCCAAGCCATGGAAAGAGTGCACGTGGCCATGTGAGAAGGCATCACCTTGGAGGCTGTCATTCCCAGACAATTTGGCAACCAAATGGAGAGAAGCTTCTTCAAGACTAAGTTTACATCTTGCAGAAACTGAAGGACAAATTGATTCAGTAACCAAAGAAACTGCTCCCTCTTTATTAGCAGAGCCTGACTAACAACTTCCATGCCACTCTGTCAATAGCACGGAGTACTCTTCAACTGTTTTAAACATGTGTTATTGCTCCAAATCCATAGCCCTATAAAGCAGGAATCTCATGACTCACATTCCTTAGGCTGACAGGAGCAAAACAAAGAGCCTAGTCTTACCTTTACAGTCTCATAATTCAGTAGTGAGTCAATTGCAGCATTACCTGCATCGTTATCTGCTTTGTTCATTTCGATTCGAAACTTAGTCCTGTCAAAGGAAGGGTTGATACAGTCAGGAGCTCAGGCTGAGGCAACACTACCTCCCCTGAGGAACCTGAGAGTAGCCTTACCTCCACTGGGTAATTCCTATGGTGAATGCTGCATAGGCTCCCAGTGTCCCCAGAGTTACCAAAGCAAACTCTGCACCACATTTGTAATACTAGAGAGTGACAAGAAAACAATAAAAGACATCATCATTTTCAGCACTTCACTAGCATCTCAAAATTCTGAGAGATTAGCCTGAGACAGGAACCCTGGAAGGTTCCTCCCAAGCTGTTAGCTGCTCTGAAGAGCTGAAGACTAAAACACAAGCAGAAACTCCAAGGGAAGTGGCAAGGAGAAGGGTACAGATGAAAAGGCTGAAGGAGATAACCAAGAGCTAGTGTGTACACAATACTGCAGAGTTAGCTTGGCCATTATAAAACATCACTGTTGCTGATGTCTGTGCTGTTAGCACAAGCACTTGCTTATATGCTCTTTGGGTAGATTTTGAAAGAAAGCTGGAAAGAAATGACCAAATTATGAAGCATTTTCTCTGCTGTAGGGTATATCAGGAGAGAAAAGGCCCAAGAAGAAATATGAAAGCATCACTGCAGGTTGGCTGACAACCAGCTTGATCTGCAACTTCCAAAGGTTACCAAACTTAACCCAGTATCAACAGGGGTTTAACTCCTCTTGTTACATTCAAATTTGATGAAGTCCTTCTAAAAAGGAGGGGAATAAACAAGGGTGTTGCTTTTAATTTAGTCTAAGCTACACAATGAAGGTTTAGATTTTAGCATAGAAGCATCCAAAGATCCTGTTTCAAAGACAGGAAATGTGGTTTATAACAGAAAAGGTTAAAATTGAGCTCATTAAGCTTGAAGTCTCCTTGACAAAAGAGAATTTTCACTTTTGAGTTCTGGATAAGAAAAGACCAATACTCAGAAGAGAGCCAATAACCACTCCCTCCCCTGTCCTCAACATACAACATTCCTGGACATTTCTTTTCTGCTTCCTCAGCATTTACCCAGATATATATATATATATTTGACATTTGTGTGCACAGTTTTAAGCTAAGTGAAAGTAACTAATATTTGAGAACAGTAGCTGCTTTCACAGCCACCTGGTAAATTCAATTACTATTATTCATAACACACAGCAGACTTTGGTAAAAGAAAATCAATCTCTTACTCCTAACTGAGACAATTCCAGCTCATGGGATGACCACCACTCACCAGAATTCCACTGACTAGTGCCACTTCAAACATTGTAGGTCCCAGATTAAACACTAAAGCACTAAGAACAAAACTGATGCCTCTTGTTCCTCTGTCAATGGTTTTTGACAGAGCTCCAGTTTGCCTGCTTAGATGGAATGCCAAATCCAGGTTATGAAGGTGCAGGAAAACATTCTTGGCTATCCTCCTGATTGAATTTTGAGCTACTTTCCCAAATACTGCATTTCTAGCTTCATTAAATAATGCTGCCCCAGCTCTTGAGATACCATCTGAAAAAGAAAGAGGAGAAAGTTTACAAAATGAAAATAATTATATTTCCAACTTCCCTTCATGCATGAAATTACCCTGGCCTCATTCTTTAGATACTTTCAACATTTTTAGTTCAAAGCTAGTTTATAGTTAATTGGTCCAGAACTTTATGCTATTTTTCATTTCTAAACCACTGCACACACATTTTAAATCAGTTTCTTTTGCAGCTGGTTCTAAGAAAGGGGAAGAAATTATCATCAAGAATCCTTTCTGTAAGCATGATGTCATGTTTTAACTGGAACACTAGAAGCAAGCTCACAGAACAATGGAAATGGCCATCAGCACCAAAGTGCCTATGAAACAACCACCCTAGAAGCTCAGGTCAGAAGTTTTGCATCTCACTCCCTCACTGGAGAACCTTAACAGGTGCCAACAGATTTGGGAAGCCCACTTACAGCCAATGAGCACAGCAGTTGCCACAGTTGCCACTGTGTTTGGTGCAGCATCGAGGTTGAGGATGTTTCCAGATACCTGGTTGAGGTTGTCTACAGCATATTTAAACATGAAGGGAACCAATATATTCATAGCCTAAAGGCAGAAAAACACCAATTAGTCCATATGCATTAAAAAACATCTCTGTGGAGCATGATTATTTCTTCCTGAAATTGCTCTAGTGATATCTCTAGCTCTTTACCCCTTGGTGCAGGTGAAATGGCCCTGTAGTGCCAGCACAACATTCTCCATACTATGAAATCTTTACTCCTGGGACTGCAGGGTTAGTTTCACTCCCAGGCTCCTTTTATGTATCAATTTCTATCCTAAACAAACTGTACACTGCAAAAGCACTTCACCAGAGGCTGGGAACTCAGTGCAGCAACGGCAAGACCAGGAAATGAAACAAGCAGTGACACTGCATGATGCACACTCACAATGCTCCCAAATTATGTCATCCTTACAGGTGCCTTGCTCTCTGTGCTACTGACAACATACTGCATGAAGAACAACTACAACTCTGAAAGAAACAAGCCACCTACACAATCCTACAACTGAGTCAATTGAGATGTATTAAACCAAAGCTCTAGAGAAGTCAAAGAAAAGAAGTTAACCTTCCCTTTGTCTCCTCTGACTGTTCATACAATCTTTGTGGTTAAATAATGCTTTCCATTTGCAACTTCATTATAAACATTAACTGAACATCTACATTAACTCCAGCTTTTGGCACAGCAAAGACTCCCCATGCAGCCTCCAAGGCACTACTTTAACAATAGGAACTTTCACACAGAACACCAAAGTCACATCCACAACCTAACATATAGGATGTCACACTGAATCCCAGCATGGTTGGGGTTGGAAGAGAACTCTGGGGATCATCTAGTCCAAGCCCCCTGGTAAAGCAGGAGCACCCACAGCAGGGTGACCACAATCACAACCCAATGGAATTCCATCTCTCTGGAGAAGGAGATCCCACAACCTCTCTGGCCCCAGCCTCTTGCCCCTACCCTTGAGCTCTTGCTCAGCCTTCAGCAGCTCCCCTCTGGGGCTGCTCTTCTCCAGGCTAAGCAGCCCCAGGGCTCTCAGCCTTTCCTCCTCCCACAGATGCTCCAGTACCCTCACAGCACTGACTCCAAATGTGGCCTCCCTAGGACAGAGGAGAGGAGGAGGAGAACCTCCCTCAACCTGCTGGCCACACTCTTCTGAATGCACCCCAGGAGACCATTGCCCTTCTTGGCCACAAGAGCACATTGCTGCCTCATGGGGAACTTGTAGTCCACCAGCACTCCTCCCAGGCCCTTCTCTGCAGAGCTGCTTTCCAGCAGGTCAACCCCTAACCTGTCCTGGTCCCTGAGGTTATTCCTCCCCAGGTGCAGGACTCTACACTTGCCCTTGCTGAACTCTCCCTCAGCTCTCAGCCTGTCCAGGTCTCACTGAGTGGCAGCACAGCCTGACAGGTGCCAGCCACTCCTCCCAATTCTGTATCATCATCAGACTTGCTGAGGGTCCCCTCTGTCCCTTCATCCTGCTCAGTCATGAAGATGTTGAACAAGACTGGAGCCACTCCTGACCCCTGGGAAACACCAGGAGCTACAGGCCTCCAGCTAGACTCTGCACCTCTGATCACAACCCTCTGAGCTCTGCTGTTCAGGCAGTTCTCAACGTCACTGGATATTCCTGCAAGAGCACCAAAACCCAAATGCATCTCCTCTAACAGTGGTGCCTCCTCTGCAGGTGAAAAGCAAGACAGCTGGATATGTAAACAGACCAACCTGAGGATGTTTTATTTGCACAATTACAGCCTAAGAAAGCACTGAAAATCTTAAAGCAAGCATACAATCCTGAATACTGCACTGTTACATCACTCCTTCATACCAAGAAGGAGCAACAATTTGCTGTCAAACTTCATATAATTAACAGAATTCATTAACTCAAACTGCTTCTGACTGAAACTTTGCAAACAAGGCACAGAAGTTGTTCAGTACTTGAACAAATATGTTAAGATCTAGAAGGTTCAAATACAGTGACTTGACTTTGCTTAAAGTTGGGGTGGGTTGGTTTTTTTCACTATTTGGAAAAAAAATTGTGGGTAGATGAGAAATTATTTCACATGAGAAGAAACAAAAGACCCAAACAGATTGACAGAGATATTTCAGCTCACTCCACCAAATGTTTTCTATCCCCACTTAGTTCTCAATTGTATTTAGGGAAGTCTGTCAGAGCTGAGAGCTCAGAGAAAAACCTGGAAATTAAGGAGATAAAACTAGGTTTCAAGCAAAGAGAGTGGTGAAGTCTTTCATAACTTCAGTCCAAAAATCAAGCTGGAAGACAGGCTGTTAGTAATTGTGACAACTATTCCAGTATCAGATATTCCCAGTATCAGGAACTCCTGTCAGTAGCAGCAGACAGGTACTTCACCAGGGGGAGAAATGGCAGTATTCAAAATACTTCTTTTAACTACAGGATTAAAGAAGTAAGTGCATTTTTTTTACTCTCTCCTGTTCATAGTTTGTTGGGTTTTTTTTACACTCTTTGAGACAAAAGTTTTAAATGCAGATGAGGAAGGAATTGACTTTCTCCTCTTCCTTCCTGTGCCTCCCCTACACTAAGCAGGAAAACAAAGAAAAGGAAGAAAAAACCAACAGTGTAAAATTCTCAATACAGCATCATCTAGACAACTCCAGAGAGGAGAGAGATGAGATCTGAGAGCATCCAGGTGAATTTACTACTGGTTAGTTTGTGACTGAAGAAAGAAAACAGCTGAAAAATCAGGCTCCACTTCAAATACATTCTTCTGAACTTTATCCAGTGCAAACCTAGAGCCAGTCAGCACCAGCTCCCCTTTTCAGAGATCAGAATTAGGGAAAATCTCCAGTCAAGAGAGACAAACCTGAGGTTGGCATTAACTGCAGAAAGCCAACAAACACCCTCAAAGCAGCAGCATACAATAAAGGCTGATAACTCCAATTATACACAGCAGATAACAGGTTGTTGTCATTATATGCTTAAACCTTAAGCCAAAACCTGAGGATGCATTAAGAGAGATTTTGAATCTTCTCANCCCCCTCCAGCACAATCAAGAACCACTAGGCCCCCTTCTGAGTTACTGAAACTCCATTTTTGGGTGGCATTTTGCTCTTAATGAAGACAGAAAGACTCCCAAGTGTGTCAGAGTGATGACCACTGTGACAAAGTGCAGGTTTTCCTGGGAGACACTCCTCAGCAGAAAAATAAAGAGAGTATTGTAATGCAGATTGTCTTGATTTGCTGCAGATTCTCACCAAGCCCTCTGCAGGGATTTTACTTTTCAGCAGCCTATGCAGGTAGTTTAGAAATAGAACCACAGCTATGTTTTAAAGCCCCATTTAAAGAAAAGAGATGTATTCCTTAAACTGCAATTCTCCACTCCCAATTAATTTAACTGGTAACAGCCTACAATTCTGCAGCAATGTCTTCTTTTACATCAAGATAATTCTACCCAATAGAGTTTTAAATGAAATTGAAAGCCTGGTCTCAGGTTATAGTTGTTCTGACTCCTGGAGGGTAAAGCTTAAAGAAGAACAAGGCAGCAGGATACTGCATTTCATTAGCAATCAAGACAGTCTGCTTTCCAGTAATTTAAACAAAAGAAAAGTTAATCTTACAAAGTTTATAGCAAGAGAGATGAGAGGCCATTATTAGAAACAGGCCTTTCCTACTCCATTGGTTTAGTCAATGAGATCATGTTCATGTTAATGGAAACCAAATTTCAGCCTTCTGCAGAAACTCACAGCTACCTGTAGCCTAGATGTGCTGCCACAGAACAAAAAGCTTTAAGCACACCTAGCTACACTACAACAAGCCACCATGCAAAATGATCTTACACAACCCATCTAGACAGGTTTCCCTCCTCTTCCTGAAAGCTTGGTAACAATTCCCATGAAAAAGACCCTTTTCATAGAAATTTTCAGTAAGAGAAAAAAGTTAGTAATTTAAAGATGTTTTTCAGCAGAAACTTCTCAAAAAGCTAACAGTTTCTAAAGGTTTACTGTAATAACCTAACTCCATCTGAGCCCTCAAACACCAAGTTCCTACAGACACACCAAAATGACTGGATACAGATCATCATCTTTGCACACAGACAAAACTTGCAACACAAGGCTTGTGTCTTGCCTCCTTAGCCAAACAATTTCTTCTCCTGAAATCTAAAGAGAATTAGCAGTCAGCAGAAATGCAGACAGTCTGAAGCAGATTTCTCTGGCTCCTGAAGAACATGTGCTTGGCCTGTGACCAAGAGGCCAAAAACCATTAAAACCATCAGAGGCTAACAGAAGTGACTTTGTCACATTCATGTGTTTAATCCAACCTCACAGAAGCCCAAGCACTTTTTCCTGTGCCACAGAAGAGAAAAGGAAGCCCCAGAAAAGTACAGAAGCATTTACTACACCCCCAGAAAAGTAAAGAAGCATCTACTACACCCCAGAAAAGTAAAGAAGCATTTACTCCACATCTTCCAGTGGAGAAGACAAAAAATGGGAGAGGGATTGCAGCAAAAGACAAAGCAGCTGTGTGTCTGATAACAGAGATAATGCCTCACGCACTCCTCTCGACTGTCTTCCTGTTGCATCTTTCAGATCACACACATCTAGAGAGGCTATAAATATTTAAGGTAAAAATTTAAAGCTTGTCATAATACAACAAATCTTCCAAGGAAAAATAAAAGACCTTACTAGCCCTAGAGCAGACTCTATCCCGTCAGCTCCCAGCCATAAAAGCCATACAAACAGCTCACTTTGAAGGCTAACAATACTACTAGCGGTTATGTGCAGAGAGAAAGGAACCAAAAATCACAATAATTTGTTCAGTGACAGGCAACTGGGCCCCACAAAAAGAGTCAAGACAGATTGTAGCTGCAGGCTCTTTAGTAGCTGCACACAAACTGCCTTTTGTTTTGAAACTGAATTTTACTGAACCGGAAGATTTAAAGAGACAAATTACATCTCGAGCAGCAGGACAAGGAGGTTTTATCTCCAGCTTCTGGTGTGTTTGAGGGATAAGTAAGGCAAAGAAAACTGAGTGCAAACTCCTCATTTTTTGTTTTCCCTGTGGCTGAGGATTTCACAGAATCACAGAACGTTAGGAGTTGGAAGGGACCTGGAAAGATCATCTAGTCCAACCCCCCTGCCACAGCAGGATTCCCTAGACCAGGTCACACAGAAGCGCGTCCAGGCGGGTTTGGAATATCTCCAGACGAGGAGACTCCACAACCTCTCTGGGCAGTCTGTGCCAGGGCTCTGGCACCTCAACTGGGAAAACATTTTCACACAGAACTTCCTATGCTTCAGCTTACAGCCACTGCCTCTTGTCCTGTCACTGGGCTCCACTGAGAAGACCCTGACCCATCCTCCTGACACACACCCTTCACATATTTAAAAGCAGAGATGAGGTCACTCCTTAGTCTCCTCTTCTCCAAGCTAAAGAACCCCAGCTCCCTCAGCCTTTCCTCATCAGGAAGATGTTCCAGCCCCTTCACCATCGTGGTGGCTCTGTGCTGGACTCTTTCCAGCAGTTCCCTATCCTTCTTCAACTGAGGGGCCCAGAACTGGACACAATATTCCAGATGTGGCCTCCCCAGGGTAAAGTGGAAGAACCACCTCTCTTGACCTACTATCCACACCCCTTCTAATCCACCCCAGAATCCCACTGGCCTCCTGGCCACAAGAGCACACTGCTGGCTCATGGTCATCCTTCCATCCACCAGGACCCCCAGATCCCTTTCCCTTTCACTGCTCTCCAACAGCTCAGTCCCCAACCTATCCTGATCAATGGGGCTGGTCTTTCCCAGGTGCAAAACTTGACACTTGCCCTTACTGAATTACATGACCTACCTCTCCTCTGTGATTCCTCAGGAGTAGCTATCCTACAGCCTTTGTCTCAGAGTCACCATTTGGATCTTTGCTTCTCATTGGATACTTTACTTTATGTTAATGCAGAAGTACAAAACCTCACCAAACTCTTCTGCCAAACTCAGAAGAACTTGGTCAAAAGGCTTACAGAACTATTTCTTACTGAGAAAGGTGATTATTTAGCAGGCACCATTATCTTAGAGTTCTCCAGGCAAAACCTTTAGAACAAACAGCCCTGAGTCAAAATCCATAATAAGGATGTAAATCCTTCAGAAGCAGACAAATTGAGGGTGAACAAAGAAATCAGGCCAGGGCTGCAGTGAGGAGAAAGCTATGCTGGTATTCTTGTGCTGCCACAACTATATAGCAGAGAAACTTGAACAAACTGCTTGTGTGGTCTATCAAGTACATTGTAATTAACCTCACAAGCAATGAGAACAAAAGGCTCCCAAATGGGATAATGAGGAAACAGCACAGGATTATACATGGTCCAGGCAAGCTACAGGTGAACTAATTTGTATTTCATTTTCTCAGGGACAAAGTGACCTTTTGTTTGCTCTGGAAGACAAACAGATGTTCAGGGCTCAAAGACATGACAGACTTACTATAGCTCTGCAACAAACTATTGCATGTCAGTCAGGCTACAATAACTATGTGCATACTTAGCATGTGTAAAGTATGAGGCAATTTAAGAACATTTACCCCACAAAGAAAGAGTGGGAATAGCTCAGGTGATGATGGGCAACTCGTTCAATTGGAGTTACTTGAAAAGCTCTGAGTTCTAACACAGCTTTGTTATGACAGAAACAGAACAAAGCAAAGGATAGCTAGAAGACACCTGTGAAATTTTCTACCCTGTCAGTTACAACATATATTCTGTAGAGAGCTTGCTCTGTGTTTTCCCAGTGAACTCCCTGTTTGCCAAAATAAACACTCTCACAAAACATTTCTGCTTTAACAGGCATCTCCTAAAACTTGGGCAAAGCTCAACAAGCTTCCTGCTCTGCTCCTGGGAACCTGCCCTGTACAGAATCTGAACTAGGAAATTTAAGAGAACACTTAAGAGATCCAAACATCCAGTTACTTCCCCAAAGAGTAATTAGGGGTCTGATTTTCTGACAGAGGGAAACAGCTCTCTCTCCCAGTATAAACAGAATAGCTTGGTGTTACACCAAATACAGAGCTACTTGAAAGGGTCAGACATCAATTTGGTTTTCATTACACCCCCAAAAGCTGCTTGAAACATTAACAGATTCCCTAAAAGCAAGGTACAATGCTGCCACATGCAGGATTAGATTCTGGATTCACATCCTTCAGCATACTCATATACAAATCAGCAAAGTGAGGGAAGAGAGAAGAGAAGACAAGAAACACACTCCCAACTTCTTGCAAAATTGCCTTCAGATTATTGCTAATATTACTAATAAGAGGCTTTAAAAAGAAAGTGAGTGAGAAGACTTTTCAGATCCATCTGGTGTATGGGGTATTCTTAAACACAAAGCACAAAGCCTCAACAAAGTCAGGGTATCATCAGTTAACTATTACTGGGAGGGCAGCTGCACACAAGGCAGAATGCTCCTGGCATCTGCATTTTGAGCAGAGTTTTCCAGGTCGTTTCTAAGTGTAACCAAAAGCACTGGCCAGCCATACAAAGAGGGTGGAAGTTTACTCATACAGACATGCCATATTCTGCATGTCATCACCTGCATTATCAGCAACCTCCCAAAAAGCAGCACAACCCAAAATATCTACTGGAGACAGGACCAGCTAGCACCTGCTAGATTGCTCACGAGGAAGAGCTGTAGACCAAAAGATTGGCCCTTCCTCTTCAGCCCAAACAAACCAGCATGTTTCTCTTCCAAGTACTCTTCTTTTAACACCTGCCTACCTGAAATTGGTTTCTCCTCTCCTTCTGTAATGTGGCAATGTTGCTGAATGCCTACAGGTAGCTAGCACAACTAGCTTAAGTGCTAAACTCATTGCTAAATGGCACCTACTTCAGCTTAGCCCAGCAAGATACTAATGTTAGCTTTATGTCTGGTAAAAATTGCCATACTTAGAAGTAACTCAGCTGAATCCTATGCCTCAGTGAAATTTACTCCCAAGATTTTGCAATCAAATATTTATTTTTTCATTATTTTTTTTATTCCAGAAGCAAAAGATTTTTTTGCACAGCCTTAACATTTGCTCTTCTGAACTCCTTCTACAAGGCTTGCACACAACTTGAATTCTACCCTCCATTAACCTGCAGAAAGCTTTTGCATGCCTATTTCTAAGAACAAATAAACACCAATTTTGTTGCAGGCATGAGTTCTAGAGATCTTTTTCACATGAAGTAAAGGTAAGAACAAGCCTCTACTTCATAATCAAAAGACTGCAAGAAAAATCATTTGAATGAAAGCATGGTTCAGTATAAAAAAATAAGTTACCCAGCTTCTTTCCCATTAGGACACCTCAGGGGGTCCCTGAAACAATAGAAATTCCACTGTCACCTCACAGAGAGCTACCAAGAAAAGACAGGACCTCAAATCCCCTTTTTCCTGGCATGGCAGGAGCTGAGTAGACACCACCACACTGCTCAAGTTCAGAGTTGAGAATGGGCACAAAGCCTTGAAGAAATTCTGTCTGACAGATACAGCACCACACAAGAAGATCTTGAAGCAACCTTTCACTCACAATTCCCATAACCTATGATGTAAATGATTAATCAGCAATGGAAAATCCTGGACTAAACTGATGTGAGCAATGGAAATAACAATTCTAGTCACCATCATCATCTCCCTAATCACACACATGCACATCACATGCATACATACCCTGTCAAAAAACCTCCAAGCTATCATTTCTAATACCATATGCCCCACATACACGAAACTGACATCTTAAGACTGTAAAAACCCTTAAATAATACAAAAGGAAATGATTCTCTGTACAAACTCCAGATGAATACTAACCACCAAAGTACAAAGTAGGATGTGCTTACCTTTGCACTTGCTAGAAAGCCCAGAGATATGGCTACTCTGGCTCTCAGGTCTGGTCTGTCCTTGGGCCACACATAAGACAACATAGCTCTGATAATCTTTTTGCCATCTATCTCTTTCAGCTAGTGGAAAGAAGAAACAAAGGCACTGTATTATAAAAGGGTCCCCAGGGGAGCAAAATAACAGCATAAATAAGAATTGAATTTTCTACATTTGGATCACTTCTGTATTTTATTTGAGAGGCAACAGACACTTCCCAATGTTTGAGACTTAGGAGGGCATATTAACATTTCAAGTTGTAAGGTTTTAGGTTTACATCCATGCCATGCCATTAAAACAGATGAATTGTTCTTCATTCTCATCTCCTCTAGAGTGCAAGTGCAGCTAGCTGTAAATGGAATACAGAGACAGCCACAATTCACAGTTCTCTGTTCTTCTCAGAACAAACCAACTGACCCCTCTTTTTTTATCATCTCAAGATCCCTGGACAAAATGCAAGAGCTTGGTATTTCTTCTTTGGAAGCTGTTTTAACATAACATAGAGACAACAGGAAGGAAACCCCCAAAAATAAGTGTAAAAATGAATGAAGTAACAAAACTCTAAGGCAAGAAGGAAGTCTGAAAGGTCTACAGTAAATCTAAGTAGTTTGGAGAATATTCAGTGAGCCATAAAAGAATCAAGTATTTAAAGATAAATACTTATATATAATTATTATAGCAACTGGAATCTCTGAAACTGAACACAACATTGATTTAGGAACTAAACTGAACACAGACTTCAGCTCAGATGATTTGGCTGCACTGCTACACATTTAAGCATTTCCAACAGCTGCTTTCCCAGTTCTTTAGTCATCTTCTACCCCTTGCAGAGAAGTAGGAAATGCTCTTTTTTTGGTCCATGTTCCATATTTTCAGGAACTCACAGGGTAGTACTTCAATGGATACTCCATGAACTTATGACTACAGCAAGAAAACCTTCTGGAAGCTGAGTTAAGGCCACCTCATTTAACAGAATGGTCTCCAAGGCTGGTCTTCATGAGGCAGAAGATGTCCATAGCCTCATGTTAGCTTAACTGATCACATCAGTTTTTAATGAATTCTTCAAACAGGTTCTTCTGCAAACCTCAAATTTTGCTCTGAACAAGACCACATCTCAGTTAAGGAGTCTTCTTGAGAAATATTAGGTGTTTTGCTTTGGGCTTTTGGAGGGGTTTTGTTTGGGGAATTTTGTTGTTGTATTTTTTTTACAGAAATATAGGTTATTTTACAGAGGGAGAGATGTCTGCATCACTTACACTTGAGCCATATTCCCCTAAACTCCCAAGCTAAACACACTACCTGAAGCCTGAACCATGCTACCCAATGGACTATAACAGTAAGATACAGTGCAGGTGTCAACAACTCATTTTTCTGTGTTCCCTGCCCTGGAGTTAACTTGAAAGACATAAAGGTTATCTAAAGCTGAAGGGAGGGCAGCAAGTAGCAGCTAATCTCTCCATTTCAGGCAATATTTTGTAGTCAGGAGAAGGAGGGGGGAGCAAAGTTAGTCCACACCTTTTAAAGATGCCTTTTCATTCCAGAAGTCAGAAGAAAGGGGCAAGTACTACAACATATTTTAATGTTTCCCTCACTAGATTGTGCATTTGAAATGCTCCCTCCTCAGCTTGGAGGATAAAAGAAATTAGAATATACATTCTCTGTTAAGGTCCAGGGTGAATGAGCAAGACAGGAGAGGTCTGTTAAACAGTAAGATTGCTAAGGCAACCAGGGAAGCCAATCCTCTAACTGTAAGCTGTTAAAAGCACCAGAAAATTCATCTCAGTGTTTCTAGTCTTAAGAAAAGAAAAAGAAAAAAACCCCAAAGGATAGGAGATAGTGAATTTTGTCACCAGCTCCAAATGTACTGGAGCATTACACAGTAGAAGCACATTTCACTTGGCTTTTAAAAATGGATATATGGAAGATTCAGAAGTGAAGTGAGGATGCCAAACTGTTTGGGTTGTGTCCTACCCATTCAGGAACTGAAGGCACCTGCTGCAGCATACACATGAACCTTTTGAGCCAAGGATATGCACAAATAGCAGTTCAAACATGTGGAAAATACCTTTGATCACCACTTACAGCTTAAAAGGAAGGTAAAAAAACCAAACCCACAAACAGGATCACATTAACACAAAAGATACTAGTGCAAGCAGAGCAGTTCTAATTATATGTTGCTATTGGCTAGTCAGACCTTGCACAGAAAAGCTATTAAAAAGAACAAAATACAGTGGCAAGGAATCTATTTCTGTTTCTTCATGGCTCTCAATGCTGACAGAAGGAAGTATTCTCACAAAAGAAAGCAGAAGGCAGCCAGTCATTTGCCAAAGGCCTTGCAAAGGAACAAGAAGAAATATCAAAGGAGATGCAAAATGCACCCATATTACATCAAAGTTTACCATGAAATAAATGTTAGAGTTGTGCAGAAACAGGAGTGGGAAATGGTTTAAGTATGCAAGTGGCAACATTAAGAATTAAAATGAGCAATCTGTTTAATGGACTCAAGCCCTTTTTGATTCTCTGTGGTATAGAAAAAGGTTAAAGAGATGCATTTATTTTACCTCCTTTTAAGCAGTAGTAATGCTTTATATTTTCTTCCAAGGCCTATTTCCCCAGAAATGGAAGGAACTGAAGGAAAAGCCTTATCAATCTAACAGAGCAGGGAGCAAAGATGAAAAGCCTTTTCTTCTGTTTGAATGCAACATGTTTTTAAAACACACTACCAACCACTGAAGATCACTTGCAAAGGAATGAGCACTGACCATCCTCCTGTCCTCTCCCCACCCCATCCCATCCAGGTTCTGGACCTTTCAAAATACCTAATGAGGAGAAAAAAAGAAAGCCATCACTCCTCTTCACAGGGAGTGCTGCAAAGCATTGACTGGGCTGACCCTCTGACTTCATGGATAAAGCCTGTGCCAGGATGATGAGCTAGCAGAAGCAGGATGGAAGAAAATGGTAGTTTGACTTGCATTTAAGCTGTCATTGCTGATGAAGACAAAAAAAGACCCAATTCTGGCTCCCTGTGCACTCACTCAGGAAGCTCTGTCATCCTCTGTATTGTACTAGCACAAGCTGCACAAGGTTATTCTCCAGACCACTAACAGCTTCTTTCCTCCCCTGCTTTTTCCTCTCTTTGCAGCACTCAACTGTCCAGTCCCAGCCCCTTTCTCATCCCACCTCTGGAGCTCAGGGAACACCTCGATGAACTGATTCAGTTTATGAAACTGGTAGAAGACACTGCGGTGTCTGTTGCAGGGTTTCATCTCAGTAAGGAGTCAGACAAACCCACACATTCAGTAGCACCAGACAAAGCATGGCTGAGAACAGAACTCACTTTTTTTTCCTAGCAGGAGGCATTTAGATTGTTTCAGCCCATGACATCCAGTTTGCTATGAGCAAAGCAGAAGTAGTTGTTTGGGGAGGGAGGGGGTGTTCCCACCATTTGGACAGGTTCTTTTTCAGCTAGATCTCTTCAGTTCATTATGTGACCATACAGTGACTATCACAGCACAACACCAAGGTGAGGAAGGAGCTAATGTTCTCTTTTCAGCTGCATTATCAGCTTAACTAACTGCCAAACTAGGGCCTCAATTTTCCTTCCAAACTCAGGGAAAAAAAGTACTTGGCCTTCTGTCTTCATCCTATCCATCCTCCCACAGAAGGCAAACAATCACTAGCAAACAAAATAGCAACTGAGTGAGACTGTAGGGCAAGGCTAATTACCAGGGCTCCATCATGACTATCAGTCTTTCCAGAAGAAGGTAAACCTGTGGCTGCTTAGCAACAAGTCAGGTATCACAACTTCTATTCCTGTTTATTCTGTGGATAAAAGACTAACACACACACAAAAAAAACCCCCAAACAAACCCAAAGGTAGTAAAGAAAAACACTGTTCTCAGTTTCAGTATTCAGCACATCAGCCACTGCTGCAAGTAAAACTTCTTTTGTAAAAGAACAGATGTGTAAGCTTCTCTCCTAGTTACTGTCAGAGGAAGGTAATGTGCCCTTCATACTCTGTGTTTATCCTTAGTCTTCACTTCTGTATCCACTGAAGCTGCTATAAAAGGGGCAATTTAAAATAACAGCCCCAAAGTCAGCTTCCAGAATGAGCAGACTGTCAAAAAAAATTCTGGCAGAGAGAAAGGTGTAATATAGCTGACATGTGTATCACCTGCAGCTCTCCTAAAAGCATAATCCTAGGGGAACAAAAAAAAAAACCATCTCAGGTGTTAAATTGGGAGCCAGTACTTTTATGCACCGAGTACAAGTACACACAACTGCACTTGAAACAGAGATTTCCTTCCCTTCATTTTTGCTGAGAACCTCTTGGCTTTTGTAGCCAATGCTACTCTTTGCTTTTTCCACTCTTCACACATCTCACCTCATCTACAGCTTCTTCTTGCTGCTTTCTCCTGGACAACTCTTAACAGCTGGTATTTGTTTAGACAGACAGCAGCCTTAACTGACAATGTCCTGTATTAACCACATTATAGCTCCATTTCTTGGAATAAACAAAGCCAGGAGATTGGCTTAGACAGCAGCAGCCACAAGTAAGAACAAAGAATGCCACTGGAATATTTACACTGCCTAGCAGACTGAAAAATATATTAGCTGGCATCAAAATTTCTGCCTAACATATTCCTAGTGAGTTTTAATGTCAAGGAACATCCACTAGTCTTTACCATTACTAGTGTTTTGGTAAAGAGAACTTTCCATTTCCTTTCTGGCCAGGGAAAACACTGAATGGAATTTGGTTTTTTGGATGATTGGCCAAATTGTAGACCTTTACAAAGGAGTAACTCCAAAGAAAACATGTCATGATTAAACATGCAATACCTATAATGACTGAATAGATTTGTCCTAGAGGTTGGCCCTCATATGCAAAAGGGTTCAGCTGAAAAATGTCTGCATTTCAGGAAGTGGCTTCTTAAAATAAAGACTAAGCAGCCCTTTGTGGTGGTTCTGAAGACTGGTCAGTTGTGAAGCTGAGTCTGGGAAATGGATTTGCAACTGAACCATAGGAGGGTGAGTTCCTTTTATGTATATGCAAAAAAATCTTGTGACAGCAAACAGGAAATACTCAGCTGAGCAACATACCCAGGCCCCAAGAAAACACACCCCAAGAACAAATCATTAAGCCTAGCAGATGCATGAAAACCAAAGCAACCACAAAGGGGATGATACCTTCCTCCCATTTACAGGAGAAAAATAGTAATTATGGTCCAGAACACATATATAATTAGGGTAAACACAGAAAAAGGACAGTCTGCTAACTTTGAAGTCTGTTTTGCCTAGGAAATCTTTGAAAGAGCCTCCACCTGTTGCAAGGAGGGTCTTAAAATTAGTCTGAAGTTAATGTTACATGCAGAGCCAGTAGTACTGCTGACTGAAGATGTTCAATTATTCTGCTTCCTGCTGTGCCTTCTGCAGAAAAGATCACAGATGTTTGCTAAAACAAGCTCTACTTCAGGTAATGAAATTCCTTCTTTCTACCAAAGCATAAAGTTTGGTAGCATCTCTCCTGACTTCTGCCTCTAGCACTAACAGGTCTGGATTCAATGAAGGGACAACTCTCAGATCAATCTTTCAGAGGAAATCCTGGGTTTAACTCTTCAGTTTCTTTACAAGTGAGGCTGTAGGAAAGACAGCATCACTAGAACAGTTAAGCATGAGGAAATTAGCCCTGAAAGACCTGGATTCTGCACTGAAATGTCCCTTTGTCATCAATATGGTGTTCAGTAGTTTTAGGAAGATCTCACCCAAGTTTGATCAAGGTACAATCATCACACAGAATGGTTCTGCAAATACAAAGGATCAGAAATAAGTCTGCACAGGCAGTGAGAAAATGGAAGTTGCCTAAACTCAAGATCTTAGATTTTGCAATTTTAACCATGCAAAGTTTGTATTGTGTTGTTTTAAGCAACAGCATGCCTTGTTTTCTAACTGTAATCATTTGGTCTAATAAAAGATACCCCTTCTCCTTATATACCTATCAAATATCTTTAAATGTGTCTCCTGAATATAAATACAGTCAAAATATAGCCAGATGCATTAACATTAAATGCAAGTAAAAATAAGTGCAGGTTAATTACTTCTTTCCTCTCTTGTTTCAGGTGCAGTTTTACATACTGAGGCACTGGCTTGTATCCACAAGCTGATTTCTACTATCCTGAATGTCAAGTCCCAGGGAAGTATCAATCCCAAACAAGAATAACAAACCACAACAAATTACAATGGAAAATCATTTCTATGAAAAAAAACCCAAAAATCTAACATAACACAGGCCAATCATAACTGTTTTGAAGCAAGACAACTAAAGCACTTGAACACAGTTAATACTAACATTTTGGTGAGGTAAGAGCTAGTAAACCTACACTGGCACTAAACAGGATCTACTCCACTATAGAATTCACACACCTACCAATATATAAATTGCTGCTTGGGGTCTTCAGGTTTTTGTGGGGTGGGGATTTTTTGGGAGGAGGGGAAACTGATCACGTTGTTTTATTTCAAAAGCAATACTAATTAAGCAAATTTTTTACCCCCTCCTTTGGATCTGTGTGAAGTCCTCCACCTGCATGACCATGCCAACATGTTCTCTTCTCTATCAGACGCCACCTCGGGAGGATCTGTGTGAAAAGGAAGAGTCAGTTTGCAAGAAGCTCAGGGAACATACATGGAAAAGCCAACAGAAAGAAGAATGAGTTGTCTGTTGTCCCTCCCTCATCCTCCAACCATATCACCTTGCTTTAATAAAAGATTAAAACCTGGGAGTGCTGGTGGACAAGTTCACCAGGAGCCAGCAACATGCTCTTGTAGCCAGGCAGGACAGTGGTCTCAAAGGGTGCATTTAGAAGACTGTGACCAGTAGGTTGAGGGAGGTTCTCCTCTCCCTTTACTCTGCACTATTCAGGCCACATCTGGAGTACTCTGGGCTCCCCAGTTCAAGGGAGACAAGGAACTAGTGGAGAGAGTCCAGCAGAGAAGATGCTGAGGGCACTGGAGCATCTGTGGGAGGAGGAAAGGCTGAGAGCCCTGGGGCTGCTGAACCTGGAGAAGAGCAGCCCCAGAGGGGAGCTGCTCAATGATGAGCAAGAGCTGAAGGCTGGGGGCAAGAGGCTGGGGCCAGAATCTGCTCAGTGGTGCCCAGGGCCAGGCCAGGGGGCACTGGGCACAAACTGGAAGCCAGGAGGTTCCAGCTGAGCAGAAGGAGAAAGTTGTTTGGTGTGAGGCTGTTGGAGCCCTGGCCCAGGCTGCCCAGAGAGGTTGTGGAGTCTCCTTCTGGGGAGAGATTCCAAAGGCACCTGGAGGTGATTGTGGTCACCGTGCTGTGGGTGCCCCTGCTTTAGCAGGGGTGTTGGACTGCATGATCCCCAGAGGTCTTTTCCAACCACTACCATGCTGGGATTCTGTGATTGTGGTATCACCTCTCTTTAAAAACCTTGCCTTGCTTAGGGAAATATCAGTAACAAAAGGACTATAAATCTAGCAGGAGAGTAAAGAGCATGTTCCAAGCAGCCAGGAGGAAAAGCCTTAAATATTTCAGTTAAAAGCACACATCAAAACTGAAAAGTGGTCTAAAGAACATAGAAAGGAAATTGAAGTTTTGGAGGACAACCATACTCAGATACATCAACATATAAAGTGGAACACACTTAAACAATAATACTCTGGCCATGTACATGAAGAGTAACTTTACTTGTGGGAAAAATAAACAGATAAATCCGTTTCACACCTCTCTTTCTTATCAGGATGAGAACAGCCTACTGCTGCCCTACAACAGGTACAAGTTAAACTGGTCCTGAGCTCCAGCTGCAATCCATGTACAAGAGGTACAGGTGCAGGCAGGAAAAGCATCTGCTTGTTAAAAACAAATGCTCGCTCCTCTTAGCATGTGGCCAAGATTCCCTGCAAAAGAAATATGCAGAAAATGCCTGAATTTATTCATGCACATAGATGTACTAAAAAAATAGTAACTCACTACCACTAGGCTTTTTCTCCAGGTTCAGTTTAGAATCATGGAATCATTAAGATTAGAAAAGACCTTTAAGATCATCAAGTCCAAGCACTGCCAGGTCACCACTAAACCATGTCCCTCAGCACCACATCTCCATGTTTTTTGAACACTCCCAGGGATGGTGACTCCACCACTGCCCTGGATAGCCTGTTCCAATGCCTGATAACCTTTCAGTGAAGGAATTCCTCCTAATATCTTCTCTGAACCTGCCCTGGCAGAACTTGAAGCTATTTCCTCTAGTCCTAGCAACTGTTACTTGGGAGAAGAGACCAAGCCCCACCTTACTACAACCTCCTTTCCATAATTACCCAGTGAACAGTAAAAATTGCATTTGCCTTACATTTACATCAATGTTAAGGCAAGCAGACCTCATAAGAATAAGACTCTGACATCCTGGTACTCAGAACAAGAACAAATTTCCAGGGTTTCTTGATATTCCACAATCTAGGCAGAATTTTGAAGGAATAAAGCCCTACACACTCAAGGGAAACTCAGAGCTTTCTAGGCACTAGTGTTCTCTATGCTTGACAACATGTATCTAAGGATCAAAACAGAAAAGTTACAGTTTTAAGAACTCTTCTTCTGTCAGTTACTGTATTATTATCAGTTTCTAGAGATTCAGACTTCTGGAGGAGACTGCAACAGTCTGAAGCTTTTAAAGCAAAGTTATCTCCTTTTCTAGAGGCAAAACCAGAACTTCCTGGACTTCAAAACTGTAAATAGTGAAATAAAGAAAAAAAACAAACAAACTAGAAGACTAAACTGAAAGATGCTCCAAGGGCTAGAGTTTCCTCTGACCTGCAAGTAGGAGGAAAAACAATGTATACCTACCTCTGAAGCCTCTAACAATGGCCTTGAATAATCTCCTCCCAGACTGTGCCATGATTTTTGCTTGCAGATTGGTGGAATCTACAGAAAAAGGGAGGGGGAGAAAAAAAAGGCAAAAATTAAGTCATGCAGAACATGCACTGACATTCAGAGAATATTCATCTACTCTATGTAAACAAGTATAACATGCAAACAATGGCTTTGTTTTTTAACAACTGACCACAGAAAAAGAAAACTGGTGGGGAGCAGCTGTAAAATAAATTACATTCAGCTATTAAAAATGCTAACTGACAATGAACCTTTCCCTTTCCTGAATCCCCACTCCCACCAGGCTTCATTTCTTTTGTACCACAAAAGCCCAAAGTTTTCCCTTTCCTTCCATTTTAATTTTCTCCCAGGTTGTCTTCTGCCTTCTTTCAAGTATCCTTTTGTTCTGTTTTTCACCAGGAATTGTTATTCTTATGCTTATAGGTTCTGTCATTTCCAATTCCTCCAAGCTCAGCTCATGTCATGCTAGTCTCACAGATGACAGGGCTAATCAAAGCTACAGCTCTTGACTGGGAAGCACTGGCACTACCAGGAATTAGAGTATGACTGACTAGAACTTTTAGGAAGGCAGGACACAAGATAGTCAATATTCACATCACCACCACTGCATCTTTGATAGACATATCAAATAATACACTGCCAGGTACCTACTGCAGCATGCTTTACATGTTCCACTGAAAGCAATTCATTTTCTAGAAGACTTTCAAAGGATCATTTACTTTCTGTAGCTGGACTAGCTAGAAGTGCTTCCTGAGTGGCAAAACAGGGATCTCTCTTTTGGCCAGCAATGACAGTGCTATATCATCTCTGACATGTTCAATTTTACATCTTCTACTGCCCTGTTGTGGTATTAACCACACACTATATTAAAATCACTATTAAAGAGCAAAATAGCAAGAGCTGCTCATGGCAAAGGACGAATGTCAAAAAGGAAAAAAAGAACTTGATGATAAAAAAGGGTATTTTTAAGCTTGACAAACAGCAGCAACTTCTACCTTCCCTCAAACATTCCTTTGCTCTGGTCCTAAGACACATCCTGTAAATTATAACTATGTCACTTTTAAGAGAATGAAGATCATTTCCCCCACAAGTCACCACATGGGACCTCCTTATTTCAGACATTTCCCCTGCCTGACATTATATGCAAAGAAAGAGGAAACATTCCAGTTATAGCTCTTGCATTTAGTGGAGCTAACTGGCCTGGGTGAAGTGTCCTGATGCTTCCAAGACTTGGGTTAAAAGAAGGAGCTGCACTGCACTGTGGATACATTCATAACTTTACAGTTTCATGTCAGCACAGGAAGGATTCCATCAGAACTAAGATCCTCTCCATATGAACAGTGACAGTTTCATAAACAGAACAGATAAAGGACTTCAAGATGCCTCAGCATATCCCAACTTACTGCAAATTAGTCACCATTAAAAAGGCATGGTTATTTGGAGTAAAAATTCTCCCACCAGCATGCCAGAGGAGGAGTAAGCACTCCTAGCAGTAACCAGCATGGTGGCATCTGGGAAATACCTAGAACCCAAGCCACCAAATTAAGTTGTACCACCAATACAAAAAGCAGCAGTGTTCTCCAACTCAGTATAAGGCAGTTCCATCAATAGAGCTCCACCTGCCTCACCAGCCAGAGGCCACTGAGCATGATGGCTTAAACCATGATCATTTAGGATTTATAGTGGAGGCATGATCCAGGGCAAGAGGCTTAATACCAACAAGTCTGACATTCACACCAATGAGACTGAGTTCCTCTCTCCTACAGCCCAGAGTGCAGTCTGTACAGTGAAATCCTCAGCATCTTTACACCAGCATTTCTACTTCTTTAGACACATGATGCTGCTAAAAGACTTAGGACACCATGCCAAGAACAAGTGTAGGGGCTGATGAACCACTGCTTACAACTACACTTTGGTTTCTCTTAAGACAACACAGCTGAACTTCTCATGAGCAGCACCGTTCCCTCCTGCTTGGCCTTGCAAAAACACACCCTGAGTATTCTAAGAACTGAAATTCAAGTATTGAACTCTGAAAGTATTTTGTTGTGGTTGTGTATTCCTAGTACATGGGATAAGAACAGAAATCCAAGTATTTAACTGCAAAACTATTTTGCTGTGGTTGTATATTCCTAGTATGTGGGAGTACACAACTGATCCACCAACAGCTAACAGAAAGAAGCCAATTACTGTACTTCAGGAGGGTACTCACAGGACAACATACAAATCTTTTAGTAATAATTCACATCCCTTGACCCCAAAGTTCACAAAGTTCTCTTCTGACTGACATGTGAGACAAACAACATGACAGAAACAGCTTTTGTGGAAACATCAGCAAATCTGGTCTCAATTACTGCCTACTCACTTGACTGAAGCTACAAACTGTCACAGGGTTAAGAGATGAATACAGCAAAAAGACTAAAGGAGTTGCACAAGGTATACATGAAAACTTGCTCTTATTTTCAGTCTTGAGCCTGGAAAACTGGAGGTTTCAATCCTGTGCTGAGCTCCTGCTAAAAACCAAGTCTCAGCAAAGAAATAATTCAGCAAGGTGAACAATTTACTTCACTAAGTCTTCTGCCCATCATAGTACTATTAGCAAAGGTGCTCAAATAGTGGGACTGAATCTTACCCTGGCACATCCTGCAGACAGGCCTGGGACTCCACTTTCCCTCACCACAACTCCTTCCCAATAGATTTAGGACTAGAAAGGCAAGACATCCTTGAACCTTACTGCAACAGAGAAAGGCAGCAGGTTATCGCTTATAAAGGAGAAGGAGCAAGTCCTGCTTATTGCTAAATTTAAGAAATTCTGCAGGGAACTTTAATTCTGGCATTTCCTAACTTCTGAATGCCTGACTCTGCACCACTATGTTCTTTTAATGTATTTTTGGATATCATCCTATGCACTCTAAAGGATGAAACAGATGTCTAGTACTGATTGCACATAAAAGTTATATTGCTGAAGTGTCATGACTGTTGGTAGTAATTTAACTACTAGAAGTGCAAACAAACAACAGACAAACAACAGGGATTAAACACATTTGCACAAGGTCAAATCCACACACAGAAGCTTCTCTCTGGAGTATGTTACACACTGCTCCAGACATACTGCACTAATCTAGTGGGGATGGGTTTTTTAAAGCAGCTGTAACAGAAAAGGTAACTGAAGGCAGGATTCAAGTACCTAGGGATTCAGGGTTCAGGCTGGGGAAGAAGAAACTGAGGGGAGACCTTGTCACAGTCCACAGCTTCCTCAAAAGGGGAAGTGAAGAGGCAGGAGCTGATCTCTTCTTTCTGGTGACCAGTGACAGGACCTGAGGGAATGGCATGAAGCTGTGCCAGGGGAGGGTTAGGTAAGATATTAGGAAAAGGTTCTTCACCCAGAGGGTGGTGGAGCACTGGAGCAGGATCCTTAGGGAAGCAGTCAGGGCACCAAGGCTGACAATTCCAGAAGCATTTGGACAAGGCCCTCAGGCCCACGATGTGATTTTGGGGTTGTCCGGTGCAGAGACGGGAGTTGGACTAGATGATCCTTGTGGGTCCCTTACAACTCAGAACATCATATGATTCTGTGCAGTGTTCAAGTCTCCCTGTTAATTTTGCTGAGTTTGCCAGGCAAGAAAAGAAAAGATGAATAGGAAAGAACAAAGGAACATGACTGGTATAAATATAGACTAAACTGTCACCAATGTGAACAAGATAAACTCAACTGGAGTTCTGTTTAACAATGGCCCATGTGCAATTGCTCTGTACACATATCCAGAGCAAACAAAACCAAGAAGGTTAACAAAAAGACACCTTAAGGAGCTTCCCCTGTAACATCTTCATAACACAGCCTCACATTTGGTTTGTTTTGGTAAAACACAACTCAATGGCAGAACAGAAAACCCACATAGCATAACAGCAGGGACTCTGTGGTACCCCCAGCACCCCCTCCTACAGAGAGTGTTGCTTACCCTGTGCGTCCCCCTGCATTCCTCAAGTGATTTTCAGATCAAGTTCCTGTTATTTCCATCTGTTCTACTTCATTATACATCCTTCCTCACAACAATTTTCAGTAGTATTGATGCCCATTTTATAGACAGATACATGGGACTGCTGACCTGCTCAGCAGCAATACTTCCTCCAGAAAGGGACTTTGAAAACTCAAGGAATTTCAAATACTTCATTAAATATCTGTCAGTAAATACTGCTGACTAACAGAGACTGTTGATTAATGGGTCCCATGCATCAAGCTGTTCAACCACACTATCAAAGTCTAGAGAAGAGAATTTAGCAATGCACATGGTCATGCAAAATGATGGCTGGACAATAAACATCAGTATAACTTCAGAGAACAGAAAAATAACAAAAATACCTGAAACTTCTCCTACAACCACTGCCAGAGCAAGGGATATTATTATATCATTCAGAAGAACACCCTCCTTATCACCTCATGTGGCAGCTGGAAGGGGAAGATAATGTAAGGGAAAAAAAAAAAAGTCCCTTTTACTTTTTACTGTTACAATAATTTACAAAGTCCTGCTTTCTACAACTGCCAAAGTCCTCTCTGAAAAAAACCCTTCATTGCATTTCTTGACTTACACAGTTTCCTAGTGAAACAATTATCCTTGGCTAAAGACTATTGGACCATATCAGCCAAATGCTATTTTCTTTCTATTTAAGTTTTAGATGGAAGAGAATTTGCCAGTGCTTTTATTTTGGGTACAGGTAAACTGCTGTACAAAAACACCCTGAGCTCCTAGTGAAAAAAAAAAAAAAAAGTGTCTCTGGTTACTTTTCAAAGTCTGCCAAGCAGGCCCCACCCACCATGCCCATTCTCTCTTCATATCATCATAGAACCATTAAGTTTGGAAAAGACTTCCAAGATCATCAAGTCCAACCATTAACCTAATTCTGCCAGGTCACCACTAAGCCATGTCCTTCAGAACATGTCTTGGAAACCCCTCCAGGGATGGTGACTCCACCACTGCCCTGGGCAGCCTGTTCCATACCCCAAATCCTGGGGTCAGTTTTGGGCCCCTCACTCCAAGAAGGACATTGAGGTGATGGAGCTTGCTCAGAGAAGAGCAATGAAGTGGTGCATGGTCTAGAGCACAAGTGCTGTGAGGAGCAGCTGAGGGAACCGGGGTTGTTTAGCCTGGAGAAGAGGAGGCTCAGGTGGGGGTTGGTCATTCTCACCAGTAACAAGTGTAGGACAAGCAGAAATGGCCTCAAGTTGTGTCAGGGAGGTTTAGGTTGGATATTAGGAATAATTTCTTCCCTGCAGGAGTGGTTAGGCATTGGCCCAGGCTGCCCAGGGCAGTGGTGGAGTCACCATCCCTACAAGGGTTCAAAACCTGTGTAATATGGCACTGCTTGACATGGTTTAGTGGCATGGGGGTGCTGGGTCGATGGCTGGACTTGATGAGCTTAGATGATTCTATGATACCTCAGCAGACCTTTTCCTTTCCTTTCATCAATTTTCTCCCACAAGTTAAGCTGTGGCTTAAGCAGCCTGAGCTACAAAAGGCCCAATTCCTGATGGACACAGCAAGACTGTCACAAACCTCTGCTATTTGCACATTTCTATCAACAGAAGCAGAACTGTAGTTGTACAGTTGATTTGACTCACAAAAGTGATTTGACCACAGCAGTGAGAAGCACCATGTTGCTGGTATAACCATGTCACATCAGGTGCACCCTCCCAGGAAGGCTTTCTTCATATTTACTGCCCTTGGTTACATGCAACAACCTAGTGCAAAATCTAACCCATATTTGATATATAAAAATATAGCAATAAAGGTAATAAAAGAGCCTTCCCACACACTGAAGTATATCTACTAAGATGTGTCATCACATCAGAGGCTGAGAAAGCTCAGAGGCTTTCAAGAGAACATACACTTGAAAATACTACTTGCATTAAACCTTATTCCCAGATGCAGCTTAGGACCATGGAAAACAAGTTTAAGTTGTTCTAAATACAAAACCAGATGTGTTTCCTCAATTTCTTCAACTATAGAAAAGCTCTCAGAATAAGCCCATCAAAAATATTTACAGTCCTCATTCATGTATAAACGTAGCAAAATAACTAAATAACTGAAACTAAAACAGGATGCACACATTTGCTCCCCAGAAGGTTTTTCAAATGCTGAATTATCCAATGTATAAAACTCAGTGGCTAATCCCTCTGAAATACAACCTGCTGAAGTGTCTAGCCAACTTCTGGCAGCCACTTCTGTTGGGGCAGGCACAGTATTTCTTGAACTAGCAGGAAAAAATGAGAAGAAAAAATAAAGAGGAAACTGAAATTGCAGGACAGAGCATTTTCCTCTATCAGCAAATTCAATTGTTAAAAAAAATCATGTCCCAAAATTCTGAAGAGCATTATAACCAAAACCTCCAGAAGACTAAGTCTGAGCCTCCTGCTAGAAGATAAACAAATAAATTTGCACGACACACTTGCATAAAAATCTGTTGCTTATTTGTCATAAGGTGGCACAAAGTTTGTATTTCACAAATGTAAGATCATTTTTGTGCATTTAATAAATTCTACTTTTCATCCAAACAGAGCTGGATGAAGAAATGAAAAGTAATCACCAGACCATAGAAAAACAAAGGCATAAATGACCACCCTCTAGCATAGAAATGACTAGAAGAGATGAATACACACATGTCTATATATATACAGTACAGATACAGCCTTAGCTTTCTAGTTCAGAAAATCTAGTGCAGATCACCATTTAGCAATGTGATAATCAAACCCTATCAGTTCTCAGATGAAAATAAAAACATTCAAATGGAAAACAAGACTCTAATTAATGCTTCTACATCACCATGATAACACTGTTGTTTATCTACTAACATTTAAAATAGGTTTCCAGGAATACTGGATAATACTGAATAGACAGGTATATTTTAAGGTATCCAAATACATGGGGAAAATATTTAATCTGCATCAACTTCAACTCTCAGCTTCTTGTCTTCCACAAGTTTCAAAAATAACCCCCCCAAAAGTTTACTGCTTCAGTCCTGCTCATCTCAGCTACTAAGTAACACGACTGCAGTCCACAACAGACTTCTGCCTGTCAGGGACAGCTAATCAAGGCAGGTGACAATGAAGAGCTATTCACAAACAGTGGTTCTCTGGGGAAAAAAAAAGGTTCCTGTGAAAGAGAAATAACAGGTGAGCGTTTACAGAAAGCTTATTCTCTCAATCTTTGAGATGCTTCCTTCACTCAGTTTGAAGAATGCACATGAATTATTGAAAGCCGGACTCAATTCGAGATACCTACTCAATTCTGTACTTGTAACAAAAAAATCATTCACTTGAACAAGCTGCAGCTTTCCCCTGCTGACAGAAAGAATTCCCGTTCCAATTTCCTTTCCCTACATAACGGCAAAATGAGCTGTCAGTGTAGGTTACTCTCTATACAGATGTTCAGCATCCTCTCAAAGGCTTTGGGGTTTTTTAAAGCTGGTCCACGAAGCGATGCCCAAACACCCCGCCAACAGACTGACTGGTCACCTAAGCACAAACACAGCGGCGGGAGAGCTTCACTCTGAAGTTGTCTGAGCCCAAACTTGCCCAAGACTTTAGGAAGTCGTCACCAAACCACTCTCCCTAGTCAACTCCAAGCCATCTCCCCTCTTCTGCAGCCCCTCTGCCAGGGGCTCACAGCCAGGAGCGAGGACATCTCTCACCCGTCCCGGACCCCCACACCGGCCGCTGCCGGGCGGCGAGCGCCGATAACCGCGTACGGGAAGAACGAAACCGGCTGTGCCCACAGAGCTGGCGGGAGCAGCCCGGCAGGGCCCACAGTCCCTCCTCTGCCCCGACTCGCCCGCCCTCGGCCCGACCCGGCGCCCCCACGTACCTGGCCGCTCCCTGAGGCCCCGCGGCCCCGCTGCCACCCGCTCCCCGCAAGCCAACCGTGAGCACAGGCGGCAGCCGGAGGAGACCGCAGCAGGGCGAAGGCGAGCAGCCGCCGCTTACGAGAAGCAACTGCCGCCAGAGTCGGCGGAGCCCCCAACAGCGCCATCTCGGCAAGGCCGGGCCGCAGAGGATTGTGGGATGGCGGCGGACTGAGGGCGGGAGCAGCGGGGCGGAGTGGCGCTTGCTCCCGCCCGCCCGCCATGAAGAGAGGGCGGGACACGTCGCCAAGGTAGTGTACGCTCTCAGAGCCCCAGAGCCTAGCCGGCTGGGGGGGGGCGCGCCGAGGCTGTCCTCTGCCCTGCCGTGGAGAGCTGAGGGGAGCAGGATGACAGAATCGTTAAGGTTGGAAGAGACTTCTAAGATCATCAGGTCCAACCATCAACTTATCACCACCATGCCACTAAAGGATGTGCCTAAGTGCCACATCTGTCTGGAAATTCTCCTCTGAACAAAGAATTGGCCTCAACAAAGAGGTGATGGGTAAGATTTAATTGCTTGTTATTGTAGGAGGTCTTCTTAAATGCTCTTCTGGTCTTAAATCCCATGGATGCCTAATAAAATTTTGGAGGTGGCTTGGAACTGTCAGACTCATACCTTTGGACACACTGAAGGAGATCCATCTCCATGGATGGCTTCTGCTGGAAGGGCAGCCATGGCCTTCCACCCTACACTGAAGAACATGGTAGAAATTCAAGACCCCAAGCCCCAAAGGATTCGAAATAATACAATCTGGAATGGGAGTCTTTGCTTTTCTCTCTCAGTAACAGGTGTTGGTGTCCAGGTATTGCATGGGGTGGGGTGGAACTGTCATAGCCACGAGTACAGGGAATAAATAATTCTTGGCCTGCCCTGACACTAAGTAGCACATGCATGCGGCTCTTGAACCCCTCCAGGGATGGTGACTCCACCACTGCCCTGGGCAGCCTGGGCCAATGCCTAACCACTCTTGCAGGGAAGAAATTGTTCCTGAAATCCAACCTAAACCTCCCCTGGTGCAACTTGGGGCCATTTCTGCTTGTCTTATCACTGGTAACCTGGGAGAAGAGACCAACCCCCATCTAACTTCAACCTCGCTTCAGGTAGTTGTAGAGAGTGAGAAGGTCTCCCCTGAGCCTCCTCTTCAGACTAAACAACACCAGTTCCCTCAGCTGCTCCTCATAAGACTTATTCTCCAGACCCTTCACCAGGGACAAATTCTTCCCTGCTGAGCTGGGGAGCAGGCAAGGCCTTCCCGAGCTGTCACCTCCTTGAGAGGAGTTTTGTTCTGGCTGTACAGATAAAGGCATCCTGTCTGAAAAGTTGGACTGTTCAAAAGCAGCATGGTCTGCAGGTCAGGGAGGGGATTGTGCCTCTGCCCTGTTCTGCAGAGACCTCACCTGCAGGGCTGGGGCCAACTCTGGAGTCCTCAGCACAAGAGAGACATGGACCTGGTGGAGCAGGGCCAGAGGAGGCCACAGAAATGATCTGAAGGCTGGAACCCCTGTGCTGCGAGGACAGGCTGAGAGAGTTGTGGTTGTTCAGCCCAGAGAAGAGAAGGCTCCAGGGAGACCTTCTTGCAGCTTTCCAGGACTTAAAGGGCTTATCAGAAAGATGAGCACAGACTTTTCAGAAGGCCTGGTTGTGAAAGGAGAAGGGGTGATGGTTTTCAGGTAAAAGAGGGACATTTAGAATACAGAGATGGAAGACATTTTTTACACTGAAGGTAGTAACACGCTGTCCCAGGTAGCCCAGAGAGGTGGGCTCTCCTCTGAAACCATTCTAGGTCAGGTTGTTTCATTGCAGAAGTCCCTGCTGACTGCAGGGGGTTGAACTAGATGACCATGAAAGGTCGATGATTCTATGAAAGATGGCACACATCCCTCCTGCCAGATTTTGGGACCCTGCAGAGCAGCTGCCCTGGCAGTTTCCTGGGCTTGGGCACAGACAGGCCTGGACCTGCAGAGGCACAAGGGGAAGGTGTAATCCAGACTGCACATGGCACAGCACAGCTCTGCACAGACCTAGCTCTGTACTCCACACCCTTCCTGGGGTTTAGCTGTGGCCTAACTCTGAGAACTCCTTCAGCTAACAGCTCACAGCTCAGCTGTAGCTCCAGTGAGAGCAGAGTAACACAGCAATAGTATGGTTCCTAATTAAATCCCAATTAGGAATCAAGACCTACACCATGGATTACATTTACAATGGCCCATATACTGCCATCTGATTGGCATGCAGAGCTGTGAGGAAGCTGTAACTCTGTGGCATTTTTAATCACATAAAGATTTCTTCAAAGCTACCAGAGCTTGACTACTGATGCTCTTGCCTTGAGGGCGAGTTGTAAGCTCATTTGCAGGAAAGACAGACAGACAGAAAGGATGAGGACAGTTGGCTTAAAGCTGATTTTAATGAGGGTTTCTCCAGCCTATGCTTTGATACACAACTTTGCTTCTGACCAGGATTCACTTTAAACAAGAAAGGAGACATTTCTCTGTCACTAATCTTATTCTTCATCACAATTGCACTCGGCAGAGCTGGCTCTGAACAGTGCCACCCAGTGGATCCTTTAGAAAGGTGAACAGAAACTCTGGGCTTATGCATTCCATACATCCACTGCCTTCCCGGTGCTTTTGTCAGCATGGAAGTTGGACGAGGCAAAGTGGGATAATTGTGACTCTTTGGGATAGGCTGGGTACACAGGCTGGCCAACCCTCCAGCATTTTTAAGTGGTTTCAAACATTTCTGCAATGTTACTGCATGCATTGCTGAGCTACCCTTCATATCTCTTTACACTGAGGAAGAGGAGGTTCAGGGGAGACCTTCTCACTCTCTACAACTACCTGAAAGGAGGTTGGAGTGAGATGGGAGTCGGTCTCTTCTCCTGGGTTAGCAGTGATAGGACAAGAGGAAATGGCCTCAAATTGCACCAGGGAAGGTTTAGATTGGATGTTAGGAAAAATTCCTTCCCTGCAAGAGTGGTTAGGCATTGGCCCAGGCTGCCCAGGGCAGTGGTGGAGTCACCAGCCCTGCAGGTGTTTAAAAAACATATGGATGTGGTATGTAGTGACATGGTTTAGTGGCATGGTGGTGATAGGTTGATGGTTGGACTTGATGATAGAGGTCTCTTTCAACCTTAATGATTCTGCACATAAAGTGTATGTACACAGACACTGTGTTCTGGATCAACCTGACCCTCAGGCTCTCAGCTCTATCATGTGTGTCCAGTATTTCTACCATATCAGCTCCATGCCACATTGATAAAAGAACCCTGAATCGTGGTGTCACAGTGTTTGACAGAGCTCTGATGCCTCTCTAATGGAGATTTACAGTATCACTTGACAAACATGTATCATTAAACCTCACACCACCACTCCCAGATGACTGCACTGTTACAGTCTTGTCTTGGTTAAAAAAGGAGAGAAGAGCAGGATCCATGTGCCTGGAGCAGGATCCATCAGTGATGGAAACTGCTCTGTATTTCTGGTAAGACCCTGAAAGTGAAGATGGAAAACACATTTGATCAGACTCTCTTCAGTACAGACTAGCACTAAATTGTTTGTCTAATATAAAAAACTCTGAAGCAAGCCCCAACTGTAAGAAAGAAATCCATTCCTCTCCTGAAATGTGAAGAGGAATGGTTAGTGTGCTGATAGAATATTGAAATGACATTCTGTCCTTCATCTAACACTGCAAGAACACAGCAGCAGCCTGGTGGAGAGGAGGCAATTAACTCTGAAAAAGGGATTAAAAGTGTGAAATGGGAACAGCTTAGCTCACAGCTAACTGAGGGGGGACTGTACCCCATGCTGTAAACATTTAAGAAGGGTGAGAAATAATTAATGGTGATAGAAGAAAGGAGTGCTGGAAGTAATGGGATCACATTAAATACAGGAAAGCTGAAGAGAAATACCTGGCAAATAATTGTTGTAATGGAAAGGTTACAGGATAGTTGGTATCCCCCTTTTAGAATATTTAGAATTAAAATGGCTAAGATGGGAGAAAATGATCTGCACCAAAAAATCTGGCATTACATAAAGGTGTATATACTTACAATGTGGCTATGGGGTATTTGATGGAAATGATTATAATTAATATTTTTGATATTCCATTATCATGAACTGAACAAAAAAATCAGCTTAAAATGTTCATTTTCTGTGCTAATGCATATCATTTTGGTTTTTCTACACTTTTAAGGCTAATAAGGTACTTCATATATTTGATATTAGCATTTTCCCTGCAAGTTTTGCCTTTACCTGCTGTTCCTTCTTTAGTAACTCTCCAGTGCTGCTGGTTTTATTCCCTCCTCCTACTAGTTCAGTCTTTATTCCAGGTCTGATCTTCTCTTTCTCTTTTTGCTACCAGTTCACTTAAATGACACCAAGTGATGGATACCTGTACAAGGCACTGCACAAACCTGAGAGAGCCACAGAAAAAGAGGCCATAGAGCTGAAACATGACAGCTGCTTCTCTGAGCGACCTAACCAGAAGAGCAAAGCTCCTGCTATAGACACAGAAAGCAAACAAGTGAGTTTTATAAACTTATGCTGTTTAAAGTAGCTTGCCACAAAATAAAATGACCTGTTACTCTGGAGGTTTGGCATAGAAGTGAAGAATCTGCTTGGAGACAGCTAGAAATCAATACATGCTCCAGAGCTGTCAGTGAGAAAACGTTAAAGCAGCAGCAAGGGCAATGATCTGAGCACTGGACTGGGCACTGATGAGGCCATTCAGTTTTGGGCCCCTGACTCTGAGAAGGACCTTTAACATAAAAATATAAGGCAGAGGGTAGAAAGCTTTGGGTGTATAATCTTCAAGCTGCCAAAGCATGCTGCTCCCTCTGCCCTTGTTTTCCATAAATGATTCTTTGATTGGAGACAGCAGTGGAAAGTCATTGGTTAATGCACATTAATGAAACTGTTTCTTGTAGTTAATGAAGCACAGTCCTGAGGCACAATGGGTAGGAGAAACCCCACCATTTATAGCTCTCTGTTCAGGTGGATGTGGCACATCCAAGGCATGAGAAAAAGGTGTTTGACTGCAGATAGAGCAGAGAGGGCTCTGTCTTTTCCATCTCAGCCAAGCCCCATAGAAATCCTTGAACTTTGAACAAAGTAACCTTTTCCTTCTGTCTCCCCACATCAGAATATGATGATGAGGCTGTTGCATATTCAGCAAAACTGCTGTTATTGCTGTGGTTAAGTGCATAATTAGGTAGGGCTTAAAAGAGGCAAGAGCTAAATGGGAGTGATTCTGTCAGCTGACAGAGGAGTGAGTTGCAGCTAACTCCTAGAGCTCCTCAAGCTTTTAGTGCTTCCATAAAATAGTTTAAGGATGTGCAGGTTCAAAGACAGGGAGCATTTCAATGAATATTCATTTGAGAGAACATTATCTCAGAAGCTCAGTGTTATCAGTCTGTGTGTCCTTCATCTCAGCTTTCCTCCACTGACATACCCTGATCCTATTGCCTTCTCCAGGTTTTGTTCTAACCTGTGCTCTGGCTCACTGCAAATACACCAGACCATTCTTGAGCCTTTCTTCTTGTTGTGAGCTCTTTTTCTGATTTTTTTTCCTCCCCTAAAGTGGCCAGGGTTGTTAGTCCTGCCAAGGAAATGAGAGAACACAGAGCCTTCTGTCCACAGAGCATTCAGCTTGGCCAAGGCACAAATGTAAGCTTTTATTTCCTCCTGTTCAGGAGCCCCCAGTAATGAGGTGTTTGGCCATGGAAAAGTGGTTAAGACAAATGCACAATTTAAACAAAGATTTACAAGTTGAAATGTTGGGAGGAAGGTGAAGGGAAATGGAGAAATAGATCTGGACTAATGTGGAGGATCAGAGCCCCTCAGCAGCACAGCTTTAATGTTTTATTGGTCCATGGGAGCCTGAGAGGCTATTAACCTACTGGGACTTTGACTTGGATAAGGAGGTTTTTAGCCTTGTGAAGGAGCTGCAAGGTAGGGTTGGGTGGTTTTGGGTGGAGAGAGTTGACTGGTGGAGCAAGGAGCTTCTCAAGGAGTGGAGAAGCCTGGAACACTAATGTGGGGCTCTCCTCACCTTTGTTCCTTTGATAGCTCTGTCGGGCACATTGGAATTTGTGTTGCCCATGGAGGTCAGCAGCAGCCTTGAATTTCTCCTGAGTGTTTCCAAAACATCCCCTGTCAGGGCAAAGAGAAGGTATGGAGTGAATAGCAGCACTGTTCCTCTGGCTCCTCTTAGAGAGCACACTGGAAGGGGGATACAAAAAGACAGGAGTGTTGAGGGAGTCTTTCTGCAGCTGAATTGAATATAGTCAGCACTAAATCATGTCAGCAGGCTGGGCCTTCCCATGCCTTCTTACACACAAAGGTACCCAAGTACCTCTGCTCCAGCTGAGGTCATGTTTGACAGCATCAGCATTTGCATCTCTGCTGTCCCTGGCCCTGAAGGGTTCCCGGTTCCACACCTCCAAGTCTATCAGTGTTAAGTAACTAGAGATGAAGCCATCTAGTGAGAGCTAACTGATTAGCCATTAACTGATCTCCCACTTTGCCTTTTTATCCTTCTGCAGATGTGTGCTGAAAATGGATCATCACTGCCCATGGTATGTCCTAGGCATTGGGTTGTAGTGTTCTGAAAAGAGAGGCTGTTTAAATACATTCCTTCCACTGACTGGTGCCTGGGTGCCCCTTCCAGCTTGGGCCATGCCCCTCTTGATGTGGGGAAACACAGAAAATAATTACATATGGAAAGGACTGGAAATGTTTGACGTTTTGAAAGACAGATCACTCCTGTTTGATCCATAAATGATGTGTAAAGAACCATTTCTACTGATATAATTTAAACCAGAACTGCTAATTCACTTTTTGACTTGTATTCAAATTTTAAAGGGACTTCAGCTTAGCCTTTGGTTTTGGGTATAGAATCATTTCAGCATGCAGTTGCTCTGGGACAATGTTGCCAATAATACCAACTTTAAAACAGATTCCAATAATATAAACTGGCCTTTTACTTGGCATAGCAAGAAGTCTCCAGGTGAAAAGCAAAGGAAAAGCAAAGGGACTTGGGTTCTATTTCATTTTGACCACTGTGGGGAGCTATTTATTGAGGAAATTGTGCTGCATAATCAAGAGGCTTAATAAACACCCCCCCCAAAACCCACCATTTTTAGTGCTCTGTGTTCCACCTGTGTGCTGTACATCTCCTGATTTCAACTTTGCTTTTGTTCTCCAGGGTGAATAACTGCATTGGATCTTCTAACTACAAATTCTTTCTGCTGTTCTTAGCCTATTCTCTGTTGTATTGCTTGTATATTGCTGCCACAGTCTTCAAGTATTTCATTAAGTATTGGACAGTAAGTTGTGAAATTTGGTTACTTTCTCCTATCCTGTGAGCCTGGTTGAGTCACTCTTAGCACTTCTTGGATTTCAGGTTGCTTTTCTTCTGTCAAGTGTTTTCTTATGCCTCTTTTCTGAGTGTAACTTCCATTCTAGATCTGAAATGCACAAAGTGAGAAGCAAACAGACTTCAAGAATTTCCAATTGTAGAGTTAGCTGCTGGCAAAGAGGTTCCATCACTTTCCTGTTCTTGTGTTTGCTTGTATGTAGCTCATAGTCCTTGTAAACTTTACACAAGTTTCTTACTTTGGAAAACTGAAAAAGAAGAGACTCTTCACAGAAAGACAGCCCAGGATTGCTGGTTACAGAAATGTTCTGGTGCTTTTTCAATGTATGTTAAGGTATATTATGACTCATCCCACTGAAATTAGAGGCATTAGAGGGATAAATACCACTTCAGCTACATAAATGGACATAAATGTGGTTAATCTTCCCAACTTGAAATACAGCTGCTGCTGGCTTGCTATCTCTCTGCACTTAAAAAAAACTCCCAAAATTTCTACTGATTGTACAAAGAATTGTCTCCTAAATTGGACTTCTTAGCTGTCAACCTTTGATTCTTTTAAAGTGGTTGCAAGAATACCTCTTACATATTTCAGTCAAATTACAGGAAACTTCGTTGTGGGTGTGTGGTTTTTCTGTTCTGTTGCTCCCTCAACTGCCTGGACATATATTTTACTTTTAACTTGCTCTATAATGGTGTCTTTAGGATTAGGTCCCTTGCTTTTAAGAGAGAAAGATCAAATAAAGGAAGGCACAAAGTGCAGGTCCTGGGGTTGCCACCATACTGTTTAACTAATGGTTTCCAAAAATCTTAATTTCATTAGGAGTATCTGCTCCCTTCTCTCCTCTGGTATCCAAGTATAACATCCTGGCATTGTTCTGTACATATTTACTGAAAAGAAGAGTTCAAAACCCTTTAATTTGTTTTCTAATCCTCACATGACTCCTTTCTCAATTAAAAAGTTGACTGAAATTTAGTGTTTCTCATTCAGTTATTGATTCTTACCCATATGCAAGCAATGCCAATGTCAGAGAGCTAGCAGCAGAGGGAACATAAACTAGCTAGAGCCAAAAGGCCAGTCTCTAACTGGAACTGTCATTTTCCTTCTCTTACAGGTGGTCATGTTCTTCAGACCATTGTGGCAAGGGCCAGCACAATGCCCTGCTAGAACCAGTAGCTCAGCCTGTGGCCTTAGAGCCAGCAGTGGCAACAGCTTGTGGGGTTATCTTCTCTGAATGCTTACTTTTAAACAAGCACTGAAGCTTCTACAGTTCAAACTGGTCATTAGCTGCCACTGCATGGCCAGTAATAAATGTCAATATATCAGAGTTTAACTGTCTGCTTCATCTTTAAAAGTAATACTTCCAGTCCCCTGAGGACAAGGAAGTATATTAAAGAGAAGCAAGATAGCAGAGAGATGGAGACAGTAAAGAGAAGATGGGAAGACAAATCCATTTGTGCTCCAGGCAAATATAACAACAAAAAAAGCTCCTAAATGTTTTTGTCAGTATTGCTCTTCATCTCTGAAAGTCATTTCTTGGTACAGCATAGAAAGACTAAGTGCATAGCACAGACAAAGCCTACTCATTCTTAGTGCAATCATTCCCTACATACAAGTACTAAACCAGTCTAGTTGTAAATAAGGAGTTACTACCTATGTGGTTTCACTAGTTGTCAAGTGTTACAAGCTCCCTGTGATCCCTCAGCATGCAGGCACCATCTCCACTGCCTTGCTGAATGCTAATGAGCTTCCACCTCATTTAACCAATGAGACATCTCTTCTACATCAACACCTATTACCAGCTCCAAAACTGGTTTCTGAGGCTTAGTAGAGATATGCCCAGAGGGTTTTTCTTTTAGCTGTCACATAAGGCACTGTAAAATAAAGCAATAAGATGGTCTTGGGGACCATCATATCATGCCCATACCAAGCAATTTTGTCTTAGTGTTTACCAAATACCTTGAAACCATTCCTAAGGCAAGATAGAGAGAACATAAAAGGGAAGCAAGCCCATATATTAGCAACAGTTACTATATTTAGAGGCAGGCATGCAGCATTATATTCAGGACATGCTTCTATCTAGATATGCTTTAGGTCATTTCAGCTCTGAGATTTTTCTCCCCCTCTTCCAGCCATCCAGCTGACAGATGGTGCTGTACTTTTGTGGCTGAGATCCCAGAAGAGAGTTCCACTTCTGGATTTAGCTTTCATCAAAGGGCATCCTGTGTTGAGACATATATATTCAAACTGTCCCCAACTTTTTATTCAGACTTTCCTCTTCCAAGAGTTTCCTGGGGTTTGTAACTTTGGATTCATAACCCATTTTAACATTCCTCTTAAAGGGTTTAGTGTACCACAGCCTTATCTTTTTAGAAATACTTTTGTTGAGCTGCAAGCATCTCCTGTCTATACAATAATAGGACTTCTTAATAGTTCTTCAGCAGAAAGCACTAACAAACCTATTAGCAATATACTTATTAGCATGCTCCCTCCCCTTGGATACACTCTCCACACAGTGAAGCTGTTTCATAGAAGCATGTAAGCTCTCAGGTCTGCTTCTTACCAGACTATAAATAATCATGTGGCTTGTTGCTATTTCTTGATCAGGATTAAACACAGTCACAATCAAACACATTCAGGATGAGAAGGGGTTTCTAAGGAATGGTATCAGCCTCAGTGTCTCCCTTTAGCTCATATCTGGGGCTAAACTCTAGGAGTTGTTCTATCCCCTGATGATCACTCCCCAGCTGAAAAGGGGAATCAGAAAAAGGGAACTGACAAGGTGAAATGAAAACAGATTTAACAAAACAGCAAAAGTAACATAAATGCAAATATTAAGTGTAAAAAGATATACTCATCCCAGTGAACGTCCTGCAGTTACAATAAAGAGAAAAGTGAGCCCCTCCAGGAAGGTGAGAAGCAGGAGAAACCTCTCAGCAAACTTCTTCCTTTATGCTGAGTGTGACATTTCTGGTCTGGGACGCACCTGGAGCCAATGTGGGACAGCTGCCATGGCTTCTGCCCCTCCCAGTTTAATCTCCTGCCTGATTAGAAACTGCTAACAGCTTAGCTAACAGCTAACCCATGTTTGGTGCTGGATTCCATCCCAGCCAAACCAGGACACTTGGCTTTGGGGATTCTGTGATACAAACTGATGCTTCAAAAGAGCTAAATTAATATACTAATGGGAATAATTTGAACCAATTTTTATGGCTTTTTGAAACTCTTTTGGTTTATTTCAGTTCATTTTTCCTTCTGCCCTATATTTCACATCTGTCTGCAAATGTAATTTTTTTGCCCATTCTGATAGCATCTTCCCCTATTCATCGAGTTTGGAATAAATAGAATAAATTAATTCCAGTTTATTGCCACTGAAATGCCTTGATTTTATGAGGTATGTAACATCTCCATGCCAGAATGTTTGTGCTTCTGCATTACACCCTGATGTATGGTTCTTACAGTACCCACTTCCAATATCTTTTATTAGGCAGATGATACTGAAACATGAGCAGGTAATACAGAGTGCCTCTGCATACACACACATAAATCTGACTGTTGGACATTTGTACTTAGGAGAAATTCAAAGTTATGTATTTGGGCTTCCTCAAATTCCCTCTCTTCTTCTCTGACCCTGCACTAATGGTGGTAGATGTCCCAGCCTGAAACCACTCCAGGTCAGGTTGTTTGGAGCTCTTAGCAGCCTGCTGTAGTTGAAGATGTCCCTGCTGACTGCAGGTTGGACTAGATGACCTTTGAAGGTCCCTTCCAACTCAAACCACTCTGTAGTTTTATATTAATCTTAACCTGCTACTGATTTAAGGAAATTAATCAATATTTTTACTCACGGAAAGGTTTATTCTCGGCGCCGGGTGCGCAGGGGATATTTCCACCAAAATACGCGCGCCTTGCTGCCTGAGCCGTGCTCTATTTATGCTACAAGGTATAACATATGCAACAGGCTATCATCTACAACGTATTTTAGGTTACAATTGAAACTATCAACGTATCTATAAAGTATTACATAAGAAATAGTCTACCATCTACAAAGTATTTCAGGTGTACAATTGAGTTACAGGAAACTATCAACATATCTATAAAGTATTACATATGCATATACACCACCCCCTAGGTCCCCCTTTGTTATACACCAACCCCCTCCAGTCCATCTTTTGTATTTAGGAATTGGTGCCAGATTGAAGATCCAGATTGAAGATCGGTTCCAGCCGATCTTCGGTTTTCTTTTGTGTTGTGCTCCAAACCCAGACCATTCCACTATCTATTAAGTTGTCCCATCGCCCAGTCTGGTGCTTCTATTCAATTTCTTTGTCTCTGTTCAATCTTTATCTCTGCAGTTTCTTTTGTGTTCTACCCCACACCTAGATTGTCTCATTGTCCGGTCTTCAGCCATCCTCTGCAAATATTCAGTGTTAGTTTCCCTCTTAATCACCACAGATTCCAGCATCTTGAAGAGCCCCTAAAGACCCAACTAACCCATTAAAGACCAAAACCCTGCAGCAGAGGCATTGTGCTATGGGCTAGCAGAGCCGGAGAGGCTACATTCAACCCCTCACCGAATGGGCCCGACAGACAGACACAGTCAGGACGAAGCCTATGGGCAGGCTCCCGGGGGCAGGCTCCCACCGCAGCCCTTCCCAGGCCCTGTCCCACCTCTCCCCAACCCTCAGCGTCCCCAGGGTCGAAGCGCGGGAAAGCGGCGAGTCCGTGACGTTACCGCGCCGGCAGGGCTTCTTCAGGAACGCTACCCCCCGCCCCCCGCCTCCTTGCTCCCGCCGCGGCTTTGAGTGACGGCACCGGCAACCAATAGAGTGAGGATGTGCCGGCCAGCCTGGTGAGGGAGGAGGTGGGGAACGGGGCGCGGGGGGGGTGTGCGCCCCGGCGCATGGAGGCGATGCCTTGCCAGAACCAGCGACTCGGCCCCAGGCCGCAGGACGAGCAGCAGCCGCCGCCGGCCACAGCCACCGCGGGCGGCGGTTCCCGGCAGATCCGCTTCGCGGAGCCCGGCGAGGACAGCGGCTGCCCCAGCCCGGATAGCAGCAGTAGTAGCAATGGGGTGTTGGCGGAGGCGGTGGCCCCGCCGGTCCCCGCGCCGGCGATCGGGCCGCAGCTGAAGCTGCTGCCCATGAACGATCAGCTCCGGGAGCTCCAGACGATCATCAGGGACAAGTGAGGAGATCGGCAGGGCAGGGTGGGCAGCGCCCGGGGAGGCCGCGCCGGTGGCGGGCAGCGTGGCCTGAGGAGGAGCCGGGGCGGGGCGGGGCAGGCCGAGGCGGGGGGATCGCCGCCCGCTGGATCCCCTCCTGGTCCCTCAGGGAGCCAGCGGCCCGCTCCCGTGCTCGGGATGAGGCGGCGGAGGCTTTCCCGTGGGTTGCCGGCGCGGCTGGCTGTCAGGATGGTGAACACCCCCGCCGTGCTCCAGTACCGGCCTTAGTGCCCGCGGCTCCGCGGTGCAGCCATTGCTGGTGCTGACGTGGGGCCAGAGGCGAGGGGAAGGTGCCACCGCGGCTGCTGTGCCCGGTTCGGCCCTCGCTGCCGGGCAGTGCTCCCGGGAGGTAAATTCCGTAGCCAGCACCACCCCGGCGCCGTCGGTAACAAAGACGTTATTAGTTCGGTGGTTTGTAAAATCTCTTACGGATTTTTGCGCTGCTTGCTGTGAGGGTTTTGCGAACCTCCACACCGTGGATAGGCAGGGGCTTGACACTTCATGAGGATCTAGAGCACAAGTGTTGTGAAGAGCAGTTGAGGGAACTGGGGTTGGTTAGGCTGGAGAAGAGGAGGCTCAGGGGAGACCTTCTCACTCTCTTCAACTCACTGAAACACCTCCACTGCCTGCTTGCATGGCAGGCTGACCTGGGCCAGTCTCTGAACTAGATGACCTTTAAATGTCTCTTCCAACCCAAAACATTCTATGATCCTACATTAAATAAGCACATGCAAACTTCCTACGATATTTAGTCCTAACAAAATGTTGGTTGTGCTGCCTTACAAGTCTTACGGAGTGTTAACCACCCAGTGCCCTCCTCCCCTCACACGTGTTCAGTGAGCTACAAAAGGAACAGCAACCAGAGCTGTAGCGTTCTTATGAAAGTGAATTAAGACAACACACAGACTGGATTTAAAGGCTGGCGAAGGACAGGTGCTAGGTTTGGGAATAAAGGTCAGGAAAATCACACGATTTTGCTGAAGATTGGGACTCTCACGTTGAGGAAGGTGTAAGGAAGGGCCAAGTGTTTGCAGCCTGTGGTAGCGGAGGGATTAGTTAAGGATCTGGGGACAAGGATGGCCAGAAGAAAACAGATCACAAGGGCAGCCTGAGAGAGCTAGAAATAAGAAGATGATTGGAGAAAAATGGGACTAGCTGAAATGAAAGTGACCAGAAAGGAATGAGATGTTTGAGGAGCAGGGACAGGAACAAATTAGGCAAAAAAATAGTTGTGGAACACTAAGTTGGGTTCAGTGTAGAGACTAGACTGTGATGGGCTAGGAGAAATGGGAGACAGAGAGTATGAAGGAGGGAGGCAGACAAGGAGAAAGCAGTTTGTTCACTTGGGGTGTGTTATCTGCAAAGGAGAGGGCCCTTTTTGAAAGCATTATTTTCTACTGTTGTCACTTCCTGTCACTAGGAGTCCTTGCTGCCACCAAACCATGTGAGAGATGAAGGTGTTATTCCAGGTTGACAAGCTTTAAGCTGAAGTGCAGAAATGTGTGCTGAATGTCCCGTAGGAGATACTTCAGACTGAAAGTTCTGCTGTGCTTTCCGTAGCATCTCAGGTGTTGAAAGCACACCTTCCTCCGATCACTTTTGTAGCTTTGATTGTTCAGCACTTGGAAGGTGATACTATAAAGTATTAAATTTAGCATGCAACATATGACAAAGCTAAGTACTGGCCATCTATTAAAAGTGCAATTTGCCTCCTGTGGTGCAAGAACCAGCAGCAGACACAGAGGGGTGAAATCAAGTGTATCGATAGAGGGATCAGGTTCTGAATAAAACCTTTTCTTCCTGCAGCTCATTGGCTTTCTAACATCTGCAGTAACTAACACATAGCCCAGACATGGTTCTTCCCCCTGGGTCCCATCTGTCCGTCTGTGTAATCTACATTTTGCTATTTCCTGGTTCTTGAGTGCTTGACTCTGTAGCTGATAACACTTAGACATTTTAATGCAAAACTAATCATCATCTCTCAAAGACAGTACCTCCATTAGTTTTATTAGTTTACATGAGCCTTGTTACCTAGTTAAACTAGGTGGTGTTTTTATTAATCTTCAAAGCATTGTGGAAAAACAACCTCATTGCAGGCAGGAGCACCCAGAGCTAGAACAGTCTCAATGGAAGGAGGGCAGCTGGGGCAAGGCCACACAGAGGAAAATAACATACAGTATAGTTTTGATATCTGGGTGAACACTAGCATTGTGGTTACTGTACCCAGCTAGGGAGTTTTATTATTTTTTTAAGTAGGATTTAAACTCTTGCAAATACATTTATTTAATAAGCTTCTGGTTATAGTAAGCTTATCCAGAAACCAGCAGCTGATACTTCAACTTTGAAGGGAGTTTTGTTTTTTTAAAGAGTTGCATCAGCTTTGTTGTGCCAGACTTTGGTAAGGGAAAGTACAGAATAAGATTTGTAAGTAAGGAATTACTCCTAACAGCTGCAGTGAGAGCAAACTGCTTTATTCCAAGCCTGACACTGCCCTAGCAGCAGAGGTACAACTGTCACTTCCACATTCCCTTCTCAGCCAGTGAGGAAAACTGGACAACAGTTGGCTTTGTGTGTAAGGGCAATAGGGAAATACTATTTTTACATTCTGTTGCAGAAAGTCAGCTGCATCTTGGTAACTAAGAGACCTTGGACTGGCCTACTTTAGTGTCTTGTCATTCAGAAAGATTCTGAAACATGCTCAGCTGCAAGGGTGGGAGGATTTCCTGTGCACTGGTTGGAAATTGCTGCAGTAACCTTTCCCTAGGCAGGTGTAATCTGCTTTGAGATGACTCTGTGACATTGTAGCATTCAAATCAAGTGCTAAAAGAATCTCCTGTAAAGAAACATTGTATTTGTGAATAAGCAGCTATGTGGCAAAGAGGAGCTACTGGTCAAAAAATCCCAATTTAAACTGACAAAAGGTTATGTTCACATACCCTGCTTGGGGAAGAGGGAAAAGCTGTGTCATCTGCAGGGCAGTTAGATACCCTTCACTTAATCTTTCTTTCTGGATTAAAAAAAAAAAGAACAGGTAACACCAGAGGTGCCTTAACTTAAGGAGGATATTTGGATTACTTAATGCTGCAGAAGATGGATGATCCAGGTACAGCAGTCACCTGAGAAGGGCAGAAATTAAAAGGCAGGCTAATGGAGGAAGAGAAACAGACCAAAAGTAGAGAAAAAAACCAGTCAAGTTAGGACTGTTACATACTCCCAGTCCAGTGCAAGTTGGAATCAGCCATGCTTACATAGAGCTAAGGTTGGTCAGGCCTGATGCAGAAGACTGTGGGGATTGTTTTGCCTGTAGTGTGAGCTGCTCAGAAAAGTGGAAAGCTCTTTCCTGGTTCCTGAGAGGATTCAGAGAAAGAAAGCACAGCCTTTCAGTTGGAATAACTTTCTGGTTTATGAAAGAAAAGCTCACCTTCCTGTGGCTGGTGATCACATCCTGTGGTGGGCTCAGAGAGAGCTGAATCACTAAAGGCTATCTGATAGACTAAAATGACCACATATTTCTTTTGCTTCACTGAAGTTAAGAAGAGCTAGGTCTGTGTGCCAGCACTGGGGAGGTGGATAGACCACCTCAACTTGAGTGTGTGGGTTTGCTTGTTTTCCCTCAGGCTTGTTCACTTCCCCATCTAGTGAGTGCCTCATGTGTGGGAAGATACCTTTTACACTGTCTGTTGGATATATATTTTGAGTCCTCTAGTGGGATGTGAACTGATGCATTTGAGTATTGAACATTTGGGAACAAACACTTACAGCCTCTTTCTAAGGAAGGTTGTGATCTCAAAGTGATTTCTGGCCTGCACAGATTAGAGCCAGAGATCTGGAAACTAAAATGAGTAGTGCAGCAATTGTAATGTAGAGCTCTGGTTTCTGTAGAAGCAAATTCATTAGCTCTGATTGGTAGTGTCATTTTAGCTCCTGATTTAACATTGGACACAATTTAAAGGGAGGTATTTAAAGGTTATTGTGTTTGTTACACGAGTTCATTCTGTTGTGTTCTCCTATGGCTTTTTAATCCCTCTGGAAGTGAGTGAACAATATAGAAATGCAGACAGTAAAGCAAAAGGACATGCAGTCCTGACTGCTACGTGGAGCAGGACCAGTCAGGAGTGTTACTCACCTGTGATGAGTAGAGGTGAGTGCTGCAGGCAGGCAGGGAGATCCCTTTCACACACCACCCCCCAGCACTGAAAAAACTTAAGTACTGAAGTGCTAGAGGTAGAATAGAACATGGTCCTGTTTCTCAGCTGTGTCACCTCAACAGTTCATCCAGTGCCTTAAGGTTTCCTATGAAGGTCTTCTACAAATTCAGTTTAGGGAAGCAGTTTTTTTCCACCTTGCCCTTGCAGTTTCCTGAGTGTCTCTCAAAAAGTTCTTCTGTAAGGTTAGTAGAGAAATGGGATTCACTAAAGCAGGTCAGGCCATGACCCACCCAGCCTGCCACCATGTCAGCAGTCACGACTGGTTCCACCTGCTAAAGCAGGAGGAAGCCCTGCATTTGGCTTGTATTCCAGTACATCCCCATAGACCATTTCTTCTCCCCTCTTAAGACACACACCTGACTTTAATTGTATATCAGCCAGGCTTCCAGACCTTCAGAAACAAAATGAAACTAATTTACACTGTTTAACAACAATCTGTTCCTGTTGTTAGCTGCTGGTGTTCAAGAGGTCTGTTATTTTCAGTATTACTGTTATTTGTCTTTCATTTTTATGCACTAATGCTTTCTGTTATCCTCCTCCTCCCCTCAAAAATCAGGCAGAACTGTCTAAGGCTGTTCAGTGAACTGTGTCTCTCCATCAGGACAGCAGAGTCAATGTAAAGCCTACTAACCTGTGTTAATAACTCATAAAATCATAGAATCTTAAAGGTTGGAAAAGACCTTTAAGATCAAGTCCAGCCATTGACCCAACACCCCCATGCCACTAAACCATGTTGCCAAGTGTCACATGTAGATGTTGGTTGAACCCCTCCAGGGATGGGGACTCCACCACTGCCCTGGGTAGCCTGGGCCAATGCCTAGCAACTCTTGCAGGGAAGAATTTTTTTTCCTAATGTCCAACCTAAACCTCCCCTGGTGCAACTTGAGGTCATTTCCTCTTGTTCCATTGCTAGTGACCTGGGAGAAAAGACCAACTCCCACCTGGCTCCAACCTCCTTGCAGGGATTTGGAGAGAGTGAGAAGGTCTCCCCTGAGCCTCCTCTTCTCCAGCTAACCAACCCCAGTTCCCTCAGCTGCTCCTCACAACACCTGTGCTCTAGATCCTTCACCACCTTCCTTGCCCTTCTCTAGACACCAGCACCTCAATGTCCTTCTTGCAGTGAGGGGCCCAAAACTGAACCCAGGATTGGAGGTGTGGCCTCAGCAGTGTTGAGCACAGGGGGGCTATCCCTGCCCAAGTCCTGCTGGCCAGTCAAAACCAGGGTCCTGACATTGTTTGGTTTGGTCTTCTCATTCATGAAGTACAGCTTATTTTTTTCTGAAATGCCATAGTCTGGAGAAGCCTAGATCTGCCACCTACACACTTTGCTCTTCCCCTTTAAAAAACATATTTATACACACTGCAGATGGAAATATGAGTCCCTTCAAAAACCTGAATAAAATAGTTTGTATAGTTGTAGGGTTTTTGAGGTTGGTTTTTGTGGGTTTGGGAATGGGGGTTCTTTTGAGCCTTGCCTTTCTGGTTACTGTCAACATAGCAGGAAGTTACAAATACTCTGTCACTAGTAGATAGAAGGAAAAATAAAAACAATCAGCATTTTTAATAGTATGTTTTTAGCCCAAGGAAAGAAATTAGATTAGGCTGACACTCTTTTCCAAACTCTTTTTTTTTTAGTGTGTTTAAGTTACCAGTTGCCCAGGAAATAAGACTTATCTCTTGACTTTCTCTCCTGTAAACATAAGATGTTGCAGAATCTTGGTGATTAAATGCAAGTTCACTAATCTAGTCACACTGTGAATGAACTCCTGATAAGATATGATGTACATCCTGCTTATCAGGTGGCTTAGCTGCTTCTCAAGGCGAGGGATCTGCATTATCATGCTCCCATGGTTTCTGATTGACTTAAAAGCGCTGGAGCAAAGCTCTCAAGCTCAGAGCTGTAGGGAAGGCACCAGGCTGGTGCACCTCTGAGCTTGGGAGGTGTTTGGAACTGAGCTGGGGTGGTAGTGTGAGGGAGAACCTGCACAATATCATCCTTATGCTTTCACGCTTTAATTGCCACCGGGTCGGAAACTCATGAAGCAAAATCTCTGTAGGATAGATTTTCTAGAGAGTAGGAGACTTTTCTCTGAACTGCCTTTAGAATATAGAATATTTAAGCAATGTTCTTAAAATTCTTCCCCCATATAAAATAGAAATTATTCCCTTTTCCAGGAAATCCAGTAGAGGAGACTTCGTGTTTTCAGCTGATCGTCTGGTAGGTGAAGAATTGCTGCTTCTTGGTTTTGTACTTTCTAACTCTTCCATAAAATGGGTTTTTCAGGATAGAAAAATGGTGTTGTGAGAGCAATTCTCTATACAAAGGAAACTGCAGTTTGACAGCAGCTTTCTGTGAAGGGACTCCTGTTCTCTGTTAGGGACTGCTTTCATCTCAAAGCCTTCCAGAAGCCATCTTATTATCAAACACAACTACTTCAGGACAGAGTACAGTAGTAATAAGAGAATACTGTTTAAAAACAGATGCACAGAGGCTGGAGATAATTCAGTTTTACTTTGAAACAGAACTTTTGATCTTGTGAGCAGAGCTGTACAATTTCTTACAGTCTAGATGTTAACAATTGCTTGTATGCAGAAGTCCCCCCTGGCATTTGTTGTGTGTTAGATTAGTAGCTCTGGGTGTATCCACGCTGGGAATTTGGGTTTAGCTATATGGCAGTTACTAGCAGGGACAAAGCAATTGGAGGTGTTCAAATGTTCTAGGAGATCAGAAGAAAGACTGTTGGGAATGCAGCATTTCTCTCATTTCAGTTACATGCTTAAAGAACACCACAACACTCACCTCCACACCTGCACTTCCTCGTATTGGGGAGGGTGTTTGCTGTTTGCCAGTTCACATTCATTAAGGAGGGAAGTCTTCCTTTACCTCTCTAGCAAAGATGAGTCCAAAGACCACTCAATTAACAGCAGGCAGGTTTCCTGTGATGAGCCTAATCTTCATCCCTGCCTGATCCAGGCTTGCTCAGGCCTGAGATATGACTGTAACCTAAGTGCTTTTTATCTTTGCACCTTTCCCCCTTTCTCCTCTGCTTTTCACTTCTTGAGGAGGCTTTTTGCATTCCCATTCACCAAGGACAGTCAAGGCCCAGGCCAACAAATCCCTAATTCAGTGATTACACCTCTTCTAAATTAGAGTATTCTCAGCCTGCTTTTTATAGTTGCCTATATCCAAATTTCTCTGTTCACAGACTCTGAGGAACTGGTCAAACCCGATTTCTTCAGTGATATTTGAGTGTGGTAGAGAGACTTTATTCACATGCTTAACTGGCTGAGAAAAGGTAGATTTCACTAACACTTTTGTATCTTTGAAATGCTTATGTGATAGCTAAAACTTCTTGGACCTCTGTTGACTGTTGGTTTTGCTAACAGATCTTGTACTAATGAAGGTTCAAAGCAAACAGAATTTCCCTTTGCTTACTGCAGAGGCTCTGGGCTAAACCTTAAATACAGAACTGTAATAAACAAGCACATTGACATAGAATTTTGTATATCAGCATTAAATGCTTAATCTAAAACATCAGCATAATCCTGTAAGCCTTGACAGTTTAAGTAGGCCTGCTAGAGTTTAACATCTCTTGTAGCTTTTTTTTGCTCCCAATTAAAAATAGGCTTTATTTTTGTTATTGATAACTTCAACTAATGGCTTTAATTTCTGCTCAACCTCTCCTACCTTGGGACCAAAGCTTCATGTGGGACCATAGTAATACCTGGTTTAGCTTCCAAGCAGCAGAGGAGCAGGGCTGCTTGTTCTCAGGGCCAGAGAGAAAGGAGGTGGAAATTACAATCCCTGAGCGTGGGTGTGGCAGAAAGCACAGTGCAGGAATAAAATGTTTTGTCAACACTGATAAGCTTACAGAGGAATCCTTCCCGGCCTCTAGAGAAAACATGGATACATGTAGCAAAACAAGGAGGCTATTTGCCTAAAGACCTTGACTAGTTTACTTTAAACTTCTGGCAGATAGCGTGGAGCAATGCTAGCCCTGTCACCATGACAGCAGTATGAAGAGAAAGCATTTATTCCAAACCTGGCTCACAGGTTGGCTTTCTTTTGGGGAAATAACTTTGGGAAAAAAAAAAACCCACACCTGTAGAAATGTCCCAGAAAGCTAGAATTAAATGAAGGATTTCTTGGCTTGTTTATGTGAGAGGATGTGTCTTTCACTAGAAGAATACTAGTGCCTTCAGTCTCAGCATTAAAGGGACTGAGTCAAAAACTCTGCTTGCAGAGAGACAGGCAGAAGGAGAGGAAGAAAGGTAGGAGAGCTGGCGTCTCAACAGATGCTTCCTGGAGCCACCAAACATACAATGAGTCAAGCACAAAGGAGGCTGATACTCAGAAGGACTTTTTTCCCCACAGCCAGTTGCACTACAGTGGAAAGGTTACCCTAGGCACTGTGTTTTCAGCCTTTTGCTCCTGTTCCATGTCAGTTGCACCCACTGACCCCTTCACTGATCTCAGCTAAATAGGGTTGCCACAAAGCCAACTCTAGGAAAAACCTGTCATACTAAAGTGACTGCAGATATCTTCAAAGAGGGATTGTAAATTTAAGGGACTGCTTCTAATTCCTAGTAGAGGAACTAGGACAGAATGAGAGGAAAGAACAAGTCTTCCAGCCTGCTCTGCCCTGTTTCCAAAATGTCTGAAGTAAGCAGTACACTTGCTCAGTCCCAGGAGCAATCACCTCATTTCTGCCTTTGTATGGTGCCTTTTGCTTAACAGGCTTCATCTTTGGCTTGGCAGCAGCTTTCCTTGAGCAGTTCTGACCTGTGAATCTTTGGCTCACTAGCAGAGAGAAGTTTTACATCTTTAACACACAGAGCATCTTTTTGGGGCAGTCATTCTGGGTTCAGATGAATACTTTCTGGTAACTTTGCTTGGGGTACAGCTGCAGGGCCAGCACCAGGGGAGAGCTGGAGGTTTTCTGGCCCCTTGAGGCAGCAGAGGTGTGTGTTTTACTAGCTGCACCTCCAGGAGAGATGTCCCTGCTGAGCTGGGCCATCTGCACTGTGTGAAAGCACAGGTGCTCTGCAGAGCATCTCACAGTAAAGCACAGCTGGCAGGTGCCACAAGAAGGAGGTGGTAAAGAGATTTCTAGATCTCCTGACTTGTCTTTGGGCATTCATTGGTGCATTTACATTCTGTTCTGGCAGCCCCACAGCAGCCTAGTCATAGAAACATGGATGTGAAAACAGACTCAGAGGCTAGCTGACAGGAACTGAGAGAGGCTGAAGTTTGTTCCTCACTAGTATTTTCTATCAGCAAAATGAAGTTGCACTGGTCCTTCATTCAGTTGTAGAAGAGAATTTGTCTGTGATGTCTATGGCTACCAGATAGAAATAAAGTCAGTTTTTGATTGGTAATGAACCCCCTCCTTCCAACAATCTGGTAATGCCTTCATTTGATTTGTGGACAAAGTGTGGGCATCACCCTGAAGAGGTCTCTTAACTACTATTAAGAGACCCTTTTAGGCCCTTCAGGCTGTTAGGTGTTCACCTGCTACTCGTGAAAACTACTAACCTGTAGTATCTTGTGTCCATAGATAACAAATCCCTTTAAGCTGACTGATCTCTTTGCTTCTACAGATCAGGCTTGTGGTTGAAGAAGGACTGAATCAGCTGCCATACACTGAATGTACTGTCACCACTCCAACAGGTAGGTGGGAAGTTACCTCTCCACTAGGTAGCATTAGAAGTGGAAGCTTAACTAATAGAAAAAACCATGGAACAGTTACAAGAGTCGTAGAGTATCTCAAGCTGCAAGGGATCCCTAAGGACCATCAAGTCCAACTCCCTGCTCCTCACAGAACTGCCTGAAACTGAACCCTGTGACTAAGAGCATTGTCCAGATGCTCCTTGAACTCTGGCAGGATTGGTGCTGTCACCACTTCCCTGGGGAGCCTGAGGCTGAAACACTTATAATGCTCATGGTTGAGCATAGAGTTAAGGTCCCTTCCTCTATTTAAAAAGCTAGAAGTGGAGTAACAGCTCAAGTGAGCAAAACACAGTCATGTAGTAGTCATATTACTGAGGTTTTAAATTGCTCTTGCAAAACCATGCTGAAAATTGTACCAGTGTACATGCAAGATCAGTTCCCTAGCCCATAATCCAATGTTGAGTTAGAACTGATGACACTTCACATGCCCATGAAAGAAAAGGTACTTGGGACAAGCAGTTTTGCCATGCCAGCCTAAATCTGCCTGTTTGCAACTGGGGGCCAGCTAGGAGTGATGATAAGCAGGGCATAAAAATTGGCTGTGTTGACACTAATTCCTTTAGTTCTTTTGGTTTGCTCCCATTAACTGGGAAGACATGTAAGGTTGCACACATTACTTGGAGATAGCTGCTCAGTGCATCAGCAACTTGCAATCATAGAGTTCCTAAGGCTAGCAAAGACCTTTCAGAACAAGTCCAGCTGTTAACCTTACAGTGCCAAGTCCAAAACTTCCCAACTTCTTGGGAACTCTATGGACTGTGAACCCACAGCTCACCTGGGAAACATGCACCAGGTGAGTCCTCCTTCCCCTGAGAACATCATTTGTATTTCTGTACATTCACAGCCTCTTCCCCTCTGCCCTTCACAGTAAATCATGAGTACATCTTTTCTCTCCATTAGAGGAAAGATGGACTGCAGGGACTCAGCTGTGACACTGGGCAGAGTTTGGGAGGACACCCTGGAGACACAGTCACTTACCTTTGTTCCTTGCTAAACAAAACAGCAGCTCCTTTACTTCTTGAGCACTGGCATCACATCTGTGCCAGGACAGTTGGTGATGGATAGGTTGGTGACATCTTCATTACATAACTGGTCTAGCAGGTCCTCTGCAAGTACCATCTCCTGGAAGCTCTAGGGTTCTGTTTAAGTGGGCCACTGCCCTGGCTGTGGGCAGAGTCTCAAGCCTTGCCCTCTGAGCACATGCTGCTGCTGAAAAGACTTCATGCCCTGCCCATACCCTTGACTGCACTGAGATACAGTCTCAGTGTCTGAAACTATCCGAGCTCTGCAGTCACTGTTTTTGCCCTTTCACTCCAACACCTGTGCCCAATGAGGGAGCTAAAATAGTCTCAGCTGAGCTCTTTCAGCCCAAAGTGTCCCTTGAGACCTCAGGTGCTTCTGCACCAAGTCCTGATTACCAATAGTCAGCTCTTTCCCTCCAAGCATTTGTCAGATGCCATAAGCACAGGTGATGCTGCTCTTCCAGGTTCAGAAGCAGAACACTCCCCAAAGACATCAGTGAAACACCCCATGCATTCTCCTTTAAGGGAGCCTTTGGACTTTAGACAGTCAGACAGAGGAATAAGCAACACCTGAGGGGAACATCACACGTTCTTCCCAGCAGTGGTGCTAGGCAAGATCATTACCACCTTCTGGGGTTAGAGCTGAAGAACTCTGCTTGGGCCAGTCTTGCTTTGCTGTATCTTTGCATTAACAAGAGACCTGAGCCCACAGTACTGATGGTAATGTCTCTCAGTTCCATTCATACCAAGGTCACTCGAGTGTCCCCCAAAGGGCTATTAAGATGGGGCAGAAGGGAACATTTGCTGCCACTGACATCTAGTTTCTCTCCTCTCACAGGACACAAGTATGAAGGAGTCAGATTTGAGAAGGGGAACTGTGGAGTCAGCATCATGAGAAGTGGTAGGCAGCTTCTGGTTGTTGTGTGAGCACAAATGAAACACTTTGGAAACCTGTAAGCAAATTCCATTCCAAAATGTACAACAACATTTCTCCAGAGCAAAGTTCCACCCAAACCTGCCAGCTGTTCCCTTCCTTAGGTACCCTTGGTCACGGAATGTCAAGTGATCTGCTTCATTAACCTTTTAGCAGATAAGGAGCTGCAGCAGATTTCATCTGGCCTCTTGTCTAGCAGCTGTCCAGTGGAGAGGCCAAGGCCAACTCTCCAGCCTTGGTTGCCAGCAGCTGCTTCTGCTCAGAGAGAGGTCTCCCAGCCTGTGCTTGCTGGGGCAGTCACCATCACTTGCCCAGAGCTGCAGGAACCTTTGTGCCTGGGATGTAAAATCCAGCAGCTGCACAGCCTCCTGCACTGTGCTTTGCACTGTGCTTGGCACTGGGGTGTCTCTGGGCAGAGCTGACAGATGTTCTCCAAACCCCACGTGCTTGTTTGGATGTTCCCAGCCTCGGAGAGCTCAGCACTGCTGGGGGGGAAGCACTGATACCCAGGGGCTCAGTGACACCGAGGAGCCCTGGTCTCTGTCCCGAGTGAAAGTGCTTTTAACCCTCAGGGAAAAGAGATCTCCTCCCCAGCACTGCTGCCCAGCACAGTATCAGGGCTGGCTGCTGGCAGCATCCTGCAGTGGTGCCATTTCTGAGCCTGTAACAGTTTGGGTTTGGGTTTTGTGGTGTCCCTTGAGGAGAGGCCATGGAACAAGGGCTGCGAGACTGCTGCAGGTCAATCCGCATCGGCAAGATCCTGATCCAGAGCGACGAGGAGACACAAAGAGCCAAAGTCTACTATGCCAAGTTCCCCCCAGACATCTACAGGAGAAAAGTGCTGCTGATGTACCCCATCCTAAGTAAGTGCCTTCTGTCCTCCTGCACAGCGAGACTCCTCTGAGCAGGGACTCTGCTGAACTGGAAGGAAAATCCCCACATCGCAGGGGTTTGGCTTAGGTTTTCTGCTTGGCTCAGGTGACAGAGGAGAGACTTTGCCAGGCTGTGCCAGAACACCTCCCAGTCAGGCTGCAGCAGCAGGAATGCAGAGCAAACCTCTGGGCATGCCTCTGTTCCTCAGAAAGGTTTCAAGCACTGAGACTTGAGAGAAACCTAATTGTTTTAAACTCTGCCATGAGCAAACACTCCAACTCTCTTCTTCTCAGGCTGTTAGAAGGCATTTTTGGGTGAATATTTTAATCCTAGAAGTAAATTGCTTTAAAGACAGTTAACACTACCAGAAAATAAAATTAAACAAACAGATAATCTGCTAAGCATGGGAAGGAGTTTGTCAGGATAAAGTAACTTTTCCAGTCCAAGACTTCATTCTGGTTCTACTCCCAAAGCTCTTAATTGCCTTTTCACCATTTCAGATGAGCTTTCCTGCCTCAGGGCAGGATTTATTAAAATCCACTGACTTCAGTGCTTAAAACCTGGCAGGTTTGGCTGTTTCAGAGCAGAAATGAAGTTCCTTCATCAGGAGGCCAATTAGCACAGGCAGAGGTGATAGTTTTCCAGTGGAAAAGGGCAGTGTCATCATTCAGTCATGCCCCAATGTTAACATGGATGTTCTGGGATGGCCTAGGATAAGTTCTTCAACTAGGGGTAAGAAGCAACTAAAGATGTGACTTTTCCCTCTTTTAGGCACTGGTAACACTGTCATTGAGGCTGTCAAAGTGCTTGTAGAACACGGTGTACAACCAAGTGTCATTATCCTGCTGAGCCTCTTCTCCACACCTCATGGTAAGTTGAGGAGGACAGCCAGCACAGGTATGGTAGTGGGGAAGTGTTCTGTTAAGTCACACTCCTCAGACAGCAGTGCAGAGCTGTCCCTTTGCACCTACTGACAGCAGCACTGCCATGCTCAACAGAGAGAGGTTCTCCTTCTGGTGTGAGAGCAAGCAGCAACACATTGGGTGCAGGCAGTGGAGTGGGGAGCAGAGAGGGAAAGGCCTGCTACAGCTAATGGCAAAACTGCAAGTGGTGAAGTATTCCTAAAAGCAGGAATCTGCAGTGCTGCCAAGTACACAAAATGCTTCTCTGGCTCATGAAGCAAAAGCCAGTCCTGGTGTTCCTCTTGGCCTGTTGGGGTGGTCTGCCACCAAGAGTAGCAGCTCTGTAAGGACCATGAGGTTAGTGAGGCTACAAAAGTGTCCTGTCTGAGTGTTACGAGATCTTAACTTGTAAAAGGGGATCCAAAGAAGGAACTTCTGCTCCTGGGAGGTAGGGAAATGGATCCTGTGTGTTGTTTGAAACAAAACAGTCAGCTGAACTGCAGAGCAGTCTGTAACCACTTCCCTGATTAGATGTGTGTATGGTAAAGAGACACCCAAGTAAGAAAAGCCAAAAACCCAATCCACTACACTCAGGAAGTTCTTCCTCAGAGGTAAAACAGGACCCTGGGGGGATGAAATAAAAGAGCTTGGCTTATCCATAGAGTTGTGCTAATCAAGATGTAACACATGGTGCTGCAATAGAGCTGTAGTCATTAATGCCTTTGCCCTCTCCCAACAGGTGCCAAATCCATCATCCAGGAATTCCCAGAGATCACCATTTTAACGACAGAAGTTCATCCTGTGGCACCAACACACTTTGGACAGAAGTATTTTGGGACAGACTGACACTCAGAACAGACAGATATGAATCTAGGATATTACAAGAGGGTTTTTTTCTACATTTTATTGTTGCTGAGTGGGTTGAGGGCATGGTTAGAAACCTTTTTGGCCAAAGGGGGAAATAGTTGCCATAGATTACTTCTGCCCAGCTGCTGCCCGAGCACTGCCTCGGGTGCAGGGACAAAGCTCTCTGGCAGTACCAAGTCAAGCATCTCAATGTTGGGGTTGTATGAATTGCTACACTCTCTGCTTTAACTTATTTATTCTTCTAGAGCTTGTCTTGTGGCTGCTTGCAAGAGCAAAATAAAACAACTCAATGACAGAAGTTTGTACTTCATTGGTCAGGTAATGTTTGCATCACTCCAGGTCAGCTGGCACAGCTACCAGCCTGATGGGTGCACTGGGAACTCCATGTCATTCTTACCAGCCACATTGAATTTTTAGCAGATTCAAGAACTAAAGATACACCTCTCTGAATGCTGCTCTCTATAAATGGTTTTCAAAGAGTAAAACATCCCCATCCTTGCTCAATGGTGCTGAATAAAGCAGCTTTCTGCTGCAGTGCATGTGCCCTGGCAGGGTGGGGGAAGCAGCCCAGGCTACAGGTATTCTACACATACAAGCACTTTGGTTCTGCCCCTTAAAACTTGTGTGCTTGAATTAATGTCTCAAACCCTTTTAAGAAAGGAAAAGCTGAACTCAGATTTCTAGCTCTGTTTGCAGAGCCCTAGGGCTTAAAGTCAAGAGACAACTGTGGCCCTCCTCACTTAGCACCCTTCAAAATCCTCAATGCAGTAATTGTAGCAATCAGATTAAACATAAATCTGCAGCCAAATACTCCTTTTCTTTGGGTTTAAATCCCCTGGCATCAAGTACACAATATCCAACACTTAAACTAGCTAGGATCTTACCTCACTGTAATTTGAGGAGAATTTACAGGGGAGGACAATATAGTTCATTATTATTGTTTATCTACAGCCAGATTCTAAGGCAGTGCAGGATTCCAGAACCTTGTCACAGGTCAGGTGCTTCCTACTTTTGTCAGCTGAGCAGAATGCAGAGGCCTGGGATTGCCCCAACCCAAGCCCATGTCAGGCAAGAGGCAGCAGTTAGTGAATTCCCTTTTGAAACACAAAAGAAGCCTTCCCCACCCCAAGCAGTAATTTCAATTATTAAAACTGTGTAAGGTTTCCAGAGAGAGAACATTTAGCCCAAGCACAGGCCAAGTCATTGAAATAACCATTCACAAGTATCATAAATTAGCCAAAGATGAGTTTAATGCAGCCCTTGCCAGCAGTACAGTAGAAATCCTGCAGGCCTTTAGTAGAAACCATTATAGAAAATGACACAGCAGAACAGAGAAGGATATTCAGCTGTAGAAACCATACAGACACTTGGAAAACAGCAGTGAAACCTTCACAGAGCATTCATCAGAGAATCAGAATGTTGGACAGTAAAAACAAGTATCCAAAGCTGTTGTAAAAACCCATTTGATACCCAAAGTCTTTGTGCCAGCAGCAAACTCCTGAGCCCCACTGAACACCCCAGGCAGTGGCAGCAGATTGGCTGTGACATTCACTGGAGAACAGTCACCTCCTATGAAATTCAGGGGTGAGGATCAGAAGGAAACAGCATGGCTCTCAGTGGCACATCCTCAGCACTTGGTGCACAAGATCCTCACAGACAGCAGCACTGGGCCATACTGGTTCTCTAAAAGGCAGCTGAATGTCATGACAAACCAGTCCAATAAAGTCCCAGCTCCTGTTCCCAGTGGCTTAGCAGCTTCTGGCACAAAGCTCACCACAGCAGTCCTCCTCGGAGGGAAAAGGGCATTGCCCTAGGGCAGTCACGGCCAAGAGAACTCAGAGCCAGCTGAGGAGGTAGAGTGTTGGCTTCCAAAAGGAGCTGCCTAATCCCAGAAGGGCTCATGCACTTGGGAGTCCTACTCCAGCCAGGCTCTCCTGCCTGCTCAAAAACACCACTCAGTGAAACAAGGGGAAAAACTCCTAGTGCTGGATTCTAATCTGATCCTGAGATTTAGTGAAGTTGTATCTTTGAGCAAGCCAAGTTCACAACAACAGAGTCACTTTCTGATGCAAAACAGCCAGAGTCATTTATAAATTATCAGCACCTAGCAAAAGGGAAGCTGTTAGAAGGTCCCTGCTCCACCAGGGCAGTTTGGAATGACTTGGGAATAGCTCCTGCCTGGACTGTCAGTGAGTACAGCAGGAAGCTACATGTTAATGCCATTATCCAGAAGAAGAATCCCCACACGTGGAGTTAATTCCAGAGAGCACAACAGCTTCCACCTATCTCCTCACACAAGCCCTTACTCAAAAGTTGTACCTTCTGCTCAGGGGAGGCCACTTCTGTGCCAGCTCAGGTGGTTCATAACATCAGCACCATACCAGGTGCTGGCTGATAAGAGGAATTTGTCTCCTACATATCCTGGAGGCTCCCAGCTCCTCCAGAGAAAGGCAGGGAAAATAAATCAATCAACAAAGATGCCAATACTTGGAAGGATCCACTGGATTTTCATTCATCTCACCAAGGGCAGTGCTGATCTGAGGAGGTACAGCAGACACTCCTCAGAGGACAGGCTAGTGGGTTTCCTTTCCAGGCTTCCCATGGGATTTAGCCCAAGGTTTAGCTCAAGAAAAGTTCAAGTCTAGTAAGTGCTGAAGGAGCAGGAATATCATCAGGTAAAACACCCACGTGTTTATCTGAGCTGTTTTCTACCAGACTTTGATGCAAGCAGGAACTCCTTTTTAAGCACAACTGGAATAAGAAGCAAATGGGATCTTTTGTATTCTTTAGTTGGGGTTTGTTTCCCCCCCCCCCTTAACATTACTCCTTTATTTTTACCAGTTATCCACTCAAGTCACACAAATGCTGCTCCAAGTCTTAAAGCCTCATACAGAAAAGAAACCCTTGAAGCAGTGTAAAAGCATAACCAATGTACAGGCTCAGATCTGCAATGTAAACTTAACATTTTATTTCACAAGGTTTACATTCTGAACTGAAGCTAGAAAACTAAAGGACTTTTAGGGAAGAGAGAAATGCAAAGCAGGAAGCTGGATCCCACTGCTCACAGCAAAGCAAGCTGAGCCAGAGCCATGAGAATCACAAACACTCAGATTAGTTACAACTAAAATACAGGGCACAACTGCTTCAAATGACACCTACTCACCTTCAGAGGATCCAAAAATCTGGCACAAGAGCTGAAAGCTGAGAATAGTTTCATGATATGGGCAGGAGGAAGAGTGAAGACTTTCAAAGGGAGACAGAAAAAGGACAAGACTAAAACTGCATAGCACTGGATACAATCTCAGTGTTAATCACCAGGAAAGGAAACAAAGCATTAAGCAGGAAGAGTAGGTGGTGAAGCCACAACCTGGTACTGCTGGTCACTGCCAAGGTGTCCAACAGACCACTCCTGGTCATCCACAAAGCCACTCTACCATGCAAGTGCTTTAACAGAGGTTCAGAATGAGCTTATTGTTCCAAGTGTTCTAGAACAAAACAGAAGCTGGGGGAAAAAAAATCTCCATAAAAGCAAGGTGTTTTCAAGGGCCACAGATCCATTTCACAAATCTGTACCACAGGAGTCACTGAACATGAAAATGTGACCCTTTGAGTGAGTTAATTCTAGTTTAATAACCAAGGCCAGCAGCACCTCCTTAGCCTGGGCCAGTTCAGTGCTTGGTGCAGGAGCCAGCTCTGCACACAGGAACCTGTTGGCACAGGAGGCAGCAGCTCCCTGGACACAGCTCATCACATCACATCATTCTTTATAGCTAACTCTGGGGAAGAAAAGGGAAATTCTGGGCTTTTCTTCCCCTCCCAACACTTTACATTCATATGAAGTTACAGACTTTATGCATCAGGTTTGGTATCTAAGACTAAATTGTGCTTTCAGTCCACATCAGGATAGGGAACAAAAAACCCTATAGCTAGGACAGGTTTTGCTGAATCAGATCTGTGGTGTGCTCCACAAAGTCAAACACTTATTGCTCTAGTGCTGTCAGGAAGCTCCTCAGCTCTTGTCCCTGACAGTTCACCACATGCACTAGCTACAGTCTCCTAAAGCCAAACAGTTCTGCATCCTTTCCAAGGGAATTCCTCAAACCCATACTGTCCCCATGCAGTAGAGACAGAACAAACTGGCAGTGCAGGGAGGCTTACAATGCCTTGGGCAGGGCCAAGGAGAAGGCTTGCCACAAGACCATCCAGAGAAACATCAATATGATGTTCTCTACTTAAAGAGCACAGTGCACCTGAATGGAAATGGGGGAAACAGGGAGAGTGAGGAGGGGCTGGTAGTGGTTAGTTTGGAGTGTTAACCCAGGAGTACAGGGAGAAGCTAGGCAGCAGCTCTCCCAGGAAGATCCAGCAAGAACATCTGCCCTTTCCCACAATGACACCCACTTGGGAGAGTTCCTTGGAGCAGAGGAGCTCCTCACTCCCCACAGGATGTGGAATGCATTGCTAAAATGCTGAAATGCAACCAACCAACAGGCCAAAGGCAAGGTGGAACTTGCTGTACCTGGGCTGAACTCACACACACTTCTGTGCCCTGATGGGAGCTGACACATAACCAATGGCTGGGTTCAAACAGAAACTCCTACTGTGTCTAGCACCTGCAGTGCTCATTGCCACTCAAGCTGTAACTACTACTGGCTGATGACTGTTGGTAGAACTCCAGGCAGCATTTGGTGGATCTAGTCCCAGCTTCCATGGTCTCATATAAATAGCCCTGACCATAACTGGCACCATGGCTGCAGGTGGAGGCCTGGTCTGCACTGCAGAGCAGCCTGGGGGCCACGTGAGGAGCACTTGCCTGCCAGCAGCAAGATCCACCTCACTTGGCTATGGTAAGTTAAGCCAATAAAATTATTCTCTAAAGATGGGTGCTTCCACACCCCAAGCTCTACTGGCAGTAAGAAATCCACTAAGGACAAAAGCTGTTTCTGACCCTGAGCTGAAAACCACTTCTTCTCTGCATTACTCTGTAGATCTGATGCTAGGTCAGAGAAAACAGCCCCTGGATGGGGCTGAGACAGTTGCCTTCCTGCTTCCACCCTGCACCAACAGTTTAATGAGCACTTAGTCATACAAACTCGATCAGCATCAGAACCAAAATTCAAACCTCTGGAGCTTACTGAACTGTTTGGGTGCAGCTGGATTTATAGCATCTAACTAGGTAGAGACTGACAGGAAATGTCTTAAGAGAATTGGAAAAGCCCTCTGAGATCATTTGAGTCCAACCATCCACCTAACACTACTGTGCTCACCACTAAACCCCAGTGGGGGCATTCACCCTGCTCCTGGGTGCCTGGAGGGCTCAGGAGATTATCTGAAATGCCCATACACCAAGGCAGGCAGTATGAGAAACAGGCAGGAGGAACTGGAAGCACTGGTCAGTTCCCAGAGCTATGGCACCATTGGTACTGGAGAGACTTGGTGGAAGGAGTGCTGGGCTGGAGGGTACAGGCAGGGCAGGAGAGGTAGAGGTGTCACCCTGTACATCAAGGAGAGGTTTGACTGATGAGCCCTTACAGGCAGCCAGGATGTAGTGGAGTGCCTCTGGGGGAGTATCAGGGGAACAGAAAACAAAGGAGAAGCTGTAGTGGCTGTACCCCTTTTCAAGAGCTATTTGCATGGTAAGAAAACTACCACACACTTGGCTGAATCTCTCCTGTCACCTGTAGCAGTGACTGCAGACAGCCTGAGGAATTCCTACTTCCAGTGCATGTACTGAGCATATTCAACAGGACTTGCACTCATCCTGCACTTACCACAGTCTTTGTATGCAACTTCCTTCCAGAAGCCAAGGGGAAAAGTCAATTTCAAAGGCAAAGAGCAGCCCAGCTTTAAAACCACAGGTAGCAGAGGCTGCAGTCAAAATGACTGCTTTTATACTGCCTAGATCTCCAGTTAGCAGCCTTCTGAAAGGCTGAAAAATGCTAACTGGGAAAAGTGTGTTCTCCTTAGTGGCATCTGCAAGGTATTTGTGGCATCAGCAAAGAGAGTTTCAAAAGGCACAGAGAGCACCTCTGGTGGTGCTAAGTCCCTATACATTTCCTGTCACGTTTAGCTGCCATCTTCCTCTGGAGGTCTCTCTCCAGAAGAGATCTTGCCAGAACTGAGGTTGCTGCTTGGTCTACACTGAGCTACTGAGGCTGATGTATAAAATATCTGTCCAGTGCTCATGGTTTATACCAGGTAGTTAAAGGTCTTCTCTTAGGAGCAGAAAAAACCTCTGCAAGCCTCTCTTCTGTCTCACAAACACATTTCCACTGGTAGCAGCAGAGCAAACAGAGGAAAAAAGGATTTAGTTAGGTAGGCAAGGCCTTTGTCACCAAACAGATATTTATCAGGTAATTTCTCATGGCATGCACAACTGCTTCTGTATCACTGTCAACACAACTGGACTGATGAACACAAAATTGGGACAGGGAATGGCAATGGGGAGGCAGAATATGAATACTCTAAGCATGCACCTACTGCAAACACGAGGGATGGTGCTGCAAGGACTGAATCATGCAGAGAAAAAAAAGACTAGAAAAATGTATATAATCCTGCCAGCAACCCTCAGTTCCACTGCACAGAACAAAAGCAGGGATACATTCCTTTCACTGCAATGGAGCAACATGAAGACAAAAGTCTGATCACCTCTTGGTGCTGAAAACCCTTTAAGCCACCAGTCAATACAGCTACTGAGGAAGGAGTCTGAAAAAACTCAATACATCAATTATCTCTTTAGCATTTCCAGACTAAAGCCACCTTTGTGGAGCATAAACTCCAAGTGCTACTGTTGGAGCTACACTCTTAGTGCACATTTCCAACCCACACCCTCCTGGCCCCATGAACACACCAGTTTCCATCACAGACTGACCCAGGAAGGAGTTGATATTTTAGCCCTAGGAATCAACACAAACTTTACTGTCTAAAGCTCCCTTGTGCATTTAGGTGCCTGCAAGTAGGATGGAGCTTAAGGGGCACTAAAGCTCAAACTAAGACTATTACACCCTCCTAAAATAAATATAATCTATGGCCACAACATCCTTGCTACTGGCAATGGGAATATTCTGTTTTCACACACAGCTGCACATGTGTAGATATGCATGCTCAGCACTTTCTCTTTCCACACACTTCCAGCTCTCAGCTGAGTGCCAAATTTCAGTGGGTCTGTCTCAGTGAGCTCAGCTGACTCAGACAGAGCTCTTAAGCAGGTTAGAAAATGTCCCTGGTCAGAGCAGGTTGGAGAATCAGCCTCAAAATAAATCCCATCCCTAGGAATATTATGGCTTGGAAGAATTGCAAGAACTGGAGTCCCTGATTGTTTGCAAAAGGAAAAGGCCTTTGGAAATGCACTGGCATCAACAGTCTCACCTATCTGGAATCAAAAATATAGCTTATTTATAAAATGAAGAGAGCAGGCCAAAGAAGATGGGCCAGCTCAGCCACCCTACAAAACTCTTCTGTTGGCTCTGTCACTCCAACTTAGAAAGCCTTGAGACATCTGGAGAGCAGGAGTTCTGCAGAAGCACTTCTAGAATGCAGAGTCTAATCAGATGATACTTCATGATGTTTGCTCATCTTGAAGATCCTCTTGTTTGCTGCCCCTCACAACTGAAGTCCATGCCAAGAGAAGGGATGCTGACTCCTGAGAGGGAAGCTGGAATTTAAACAAAGAACATGCAACTCTGAGCACTGATCTGATGAGCAGCAGATGTCTGGACTCTCAGCAGGGTTTTCAAGCCATGGACAATGACAGAGAAAATGCTGCTTTGTCACTCCCTCAGGTATGTGGACAGAAAAAATACTCTGGGGTTTTTCTTCTCAGAGGAAGAAAATGGCACTGCATCTGCAATAAGCAAGGAGCCCATTTGGAAACCACCTCGAGCTGCTCTACCCCCTGCAGAGCTGGCAGCAAGTACAGAGCTTTGCCATGCAACACTGATTCATTCCTGGAAAACAAGAGGGGCAAATGCCATCTGCCTACTGCTCCTCCTGCAAGTGGGACAGCAGAGAAGACTCCTTCATTCCTGGTCAGTTACACTCCAGTGTGAAAAGTGTCTCCTGGAGACTGCAGAGGAGCCAGCCCACAGCTTACTGCAGCAGGACACGTGTGGGATCTCTCCCCACAGTTAGGAGACTCAGAACAGATTACAGAGCAGTGAGCATGCTGGTAACAGCATCTTCCCCAAACTGTATCATCTGTTCCTCCACCCAGCTTGCTAGAGGGTGAAAAAAACCCCAACCTAAAAGGGAGTAGCAGCTGATGTCAGCATTACAAGTTACTTCCCCTTCTTCCTAACTGCAGTTTGGCTGTTCTCAGCTCCAGTTCCTCTCAAGACTGCATCTGCACCTTCCCACACTCCCCATGAATCACTCAGCAGAATTCCCACCCTGTACTTGTGGAGGCCAGTGGCAAGAGTTGCTCCTGCCACACCCACCAGAGCTGCAGGGTTTGGATCCTCCCCTACTAACAGCACTGTCAGCTCTTGTGTTCATGGCATCAACACCCAGCCCAGAGCTACTGGACAGCCACTGCCTTCTCCCAGGTTCCAGCCAAGGCACACTGGTGAAACACTCCCGTGCAGAGCTGCACCACCACCTACCCTGCTGAAGGTCTCTGCCCTGGGGTGGCCTCAGAGGCTAAGGTGACATATGGCCATCATGCCTGCACAGTTCCAAAGCCAGCAGGGAGGTCTGCACACCAGAGCCTCCAGCATGTTAGCTGGCTCTGCCCAAGCACTGGGGGCTATTTGCCACTGGGGAACTCAAAACATGTCCAAACCCTGCAGAGCAGCTGTTGGGAAGGCAACAAAGAGATACTGACCTTTCTGAAGAAGCTTTGTGCTGCTCCATTTCCCAAGTGCTATGTCTCCCTTTCTATGGCAAGGGATGGAGCTTCCCCAGAATCTACATGATGAAGGATGAGGTAATCAGAGGTAAGTCAATCTGTTCTCATCACTGAGAACATACTCTGCACAAAGCATGGCAGTGCTTTTAAGAATCATTCCACATAAAGCAACCACTTGTCAGAGATAATTGAACAGCACTTTTTAAGCTGAGATGACTATTACTGGCTTTATCTATTTCACACTTGTGTCACAAGCTTTAAAGCCACAAAGACAAATAAAGATCTTTCCACTGTCATGAACACTTCAGGCCTTTATTTACCTGAAAGTAGAAAGCTACTCAAGAAAACTAAGTTGACTGCAAAGTAGAGCTTATTTTCAGTCTGTGTTCATTAGTCAAGTCTGAGCTGCCCAAGGACTTAGCCAACAGAATTCTTTTATTGGAGTAGCTCTCATAATGCATGTTAGTCACTGTAGGTCAAGACATAACCAGTTTGCTTTAGTGTTACCTTACCATGAGGCTCTTCATCCATCCCATCATCTTCCCACTGCTCCTCATGTGCTAGGAGAGGATTCTGAGCTTCACTCAAAGATCTCATTGGGAAGAAGTGTCCATCACCCTGGCTGCATGGCAACAGGCAGAGACAGACTCTGTGACAAGCAGCAAGGCACTCTGAAGGATGACAACTTCTACAGGTTCTATCTGCAAACAAACTGTTCTGTTGCCTCTGCTTCCAATGTTTACAGAATCCCAGTATGCTAGGGGTTGGAAGGGACCTCTGGGGATCAGCCAGTCCAACCCCACTGCTAAAGCAGGGGCACCCACAGCAGGGTGACCACCATCACCTCCAGCTGCCTCTGGAATCTCTCCACACAAGGAGACTCCACAGCCTCTCTGGGCAGTGCTGCCACCCCCATGGCAAAGAAGGTTTTACTTACAATTCTGTTTAAATTCTACTAGCAAGGAGTTTTGATCCTCAATTTTTTCAAGCTCTCTGGGGAATAAAGTTCAAACCTACAGCCTGGAATTAAGTAATTTTAAGCAGAACTTAAACATGCCTAACTTGATTTGGATATGGGGAAAAAAACCCAACAAAACAAATTAACTTATGGCCAGGTAAAAGCAAGGGGGGGACAGAGCAACTGGCAACCAGCTGCAGTGCCTTTTTCCTCTGATGATTTATCTCTAAGCAAGGAAAATAACCTGAGAGTCCCCCCTGTGCTGATGATAGCCATTGGTAACATGCCTCTGACTAGCACTCCTCTGCTCATCTCTTCTTTAACTGCCCAACAGCAGCCAGCCAAGCCACACAAAGCAGCCACATGAGGCTGGAGCAGACATTTAGAAGTCAGTCCCTTCAGTTAATTGCAGCAGGTTTTAGCACTGACTTGATGATTACTTACCTAGAGGCAATTGGTAGTAACCAGAGCTTTTTTTCTTCTCCAAACACTTGCTGGAGATTCTTTACAAAGCCAAGATTGAAGCCATTTTTATCTGGGCCATTCTGAAACACTGGAGCTGAGAAAGCCTCTGCATACAGATGAAGTTGCAGTTCAAAACCAAACCAAAGCAAAACCCAAACCAAACCCAAAAAGAAACTCCAAGTCAAATACTCTGAAACGAGACTGCATGCTGCAGCCAACTAAAGACAACATGGTTTAACAGATTATGAACCAGCATTACAAAGATTCAGAGTCTGAAAATAAAGGGCTTTTTTCATTCTGCAAACCTGTGAAGGCTTTCAAACTGAGAGCAGGAATCTGGCCTTGCAGCTGAACCACACAGAGGAGTCAAACCCAGCTAGAAAAGCTTTGTTTGCTCTAGAGACTAGAGTTAGAAGATTTTTGAGTGAGACTTGGTGACACTCAGTGGGCAGAAATCTCTAAGTAAAAAGAAACCCTGTGCAGAACTAAGTAGGTTGGTCATCACTGCATATTTCAGAAGAGACTTCAATTGCCTCATTCATTAATAACATAATGAGCAAGGATTAGGAACAAACATATGCCAATAGAACCTCTGTTATGGTGAGACATAGAACTAAGAGAGGAGGAGAACCTAGAGTGCACTAGAAACAATTTTCTCTACCTGCTAAACTGCTGCAGAGGTCTGATGTTTTGGCACAGATGAGCTCCAGTGCCCCATGAAATGAGTTTTAAGGTTAATAACACTGCAAAATCTGAGTTCTTTGCTCAGTGTTGACACTGAGTGTTCTGTTATAAAACTTGATCCCCAAAGCATCACAAATTGAACATCATTTAACTGAGGAAAGACCAAGAAATCACTTGACAAAAATCCCTCTGTTCCAGATTTTCATTTCACTGCTTTTTACCATCCTAACTTCTTTGCCTTTTCTCGAGGGACACTTTTCCCCACCCTCCCTAAGCTGCTTTAGGATACACTCCAGCATATGAGCATAAAAAAAAGCATTATCCTGGAACAGCTGCACTCATTTGACAGCAAATGCAGTTATACATAGGCAGAACATTTTTATAATTGGACTTTTTACACTTTCAGGCTCTCCTTTCCCTACCAAAGCTTTTGTCACAGCAGCTAACAAAAGCAGCTCACTTCAAGCGACACATTTCAGCAGCCTTGTGCCAAGACCTTAAATCTCCCTCCCCTCCTAAAACAGTGGAAATGTACAGAAAGAGAACACAAATGGGGTTTTTTCTCCCCCCCCTCTTTATTCTTAGAGCACTCCTGGAGTGTCTTGCCTAAAGAAGGCAGCCAAAAGCCTTACCTAAGGTAGATCTGTTCCTGCTGACGAGCCAGCAGTGGTAGCCAAAGAGAAAGAGGAGGCTCACGAAGAACATGACTGCCACGAAGAGAAGGAAAAGGACATGAAATTTGGAACGTCCATTTGTCAGTTCACCCTGGAAAGGAGAGCAACACACAACAAGTGGCAGGAACGAGCAAGAGCTGCAGACTCTTTGTTCCTAGAGAGAAGAAAGAGATCCCCTAGAACTCCTGTGTGGAGCTCTCTACCTTGGCTACACAACAGTTGCAAGAGACAAAGAAATGATCTGGTTCATTTCCCCTCCTATCCCAAAGCAGAAACGCCTGGGGGTTTTCTGCTGACTTCTGGAATGTAACAGAAGCAGAACAGTCACAGCTTCCCCTCAGGGCACAAGAAACGTGCTTGATACCCCCAGGAAAATACACAGGCATGAGCTCTCAAAGCCCTGTGGATGTTCTGCTGAGGTTCCTGTCCACAGATCAAAATTCTGCACCTCAGGACCTGCCAAGAAAACTTCCACCCCAACAGCAACCAGGGGAATGTTAGAACTGGGCAGAGACGGCTTGGAAAAGTTTAACAGCCAAGGAGGATCTTACAAGCAGAAGGCTGATTTCCTTCTACAGGAGAGTCAAGTGCCAGGGATCCTCATAAACATGATCTACAGAGAGCCTCTGGGGTCCTCAAAGTAAATAGAAATCTCTACCCAGTCTTTGCTCATTCCATCCATGCAGCAACAGAGCTCATCCTCTGTGCCTGCCTTAGTGTAAGAAACAACTCCTGCTCCTGTGCCATGAGCATCTCCAGGGGCATTTCTGATCAGCCACTAAACCAACTGAAATGTGATGAACAAATGCACAGCAAAGTTAAGCTACTTAAAGAGTCCCAGAGAGTTAGCAGCAGAGAGGCCAGCAGAGTAGAGCTAGAAGGGCATTGCCTCACTGGGACTGGCACTTGGCATTGCTTGCATGTGGGGAAGAATCAAGCACTGAATGAGGAGCACCCTAAATTTCAGTCAACTTTCTAACTGAGAAGGGAGTCATGTGGGGATCAGAAACTGAACTCAGGGGTTGACTTTGTTTTCCTTTTCAGTACATGTGTACAGATAAATGGCAGGATTCTGCTCTGCTACCAGAGATCCTGAGCTACACACAAGCAAACACAAGAACAGGAAAGTGATGGAACCTCTTTGCCAGCAGCTAACTCTACAATTGGAAATTCTTGAAGTCTGTTTGCTTCTCACTTTGTGCATTTCAGATCTAGAATGGAAGTTACACTCAGAAAAGAGGCATAAGAAAACACTTGACAGAAGAAAAGCAACCTGAAATCCAAGAAGTGCTCAGAGTGACTCAACCAGGCTCACAGGATAGGAGAAAGTAACCAAATTTCACAACTTACTGTCCAATACTTAATGAAATACTTGAAGACTGTGGCAGCAATATACAAGCAATACAACAGAGAATAGGCTAAGAACAGCAGAAAGAATTTGTAGTTAGAAAATCCAATGCAGTTATTCACCCTGGAGAACAAAAGCAAAGTTGAAATCAGGAGGTGTACAGCACACAAGTGGAACACAGAGCACTAAAAATGGTGGGTTTTGGGGGGGTGTTTATTAAGCCTCTTGATTATGCAGCACAATTTCCTCAATAAATAGCTCCCCACAGTGGTCAAAATGAAATAGAACCCAAGTCCCTTTGCTTTTCCTTTGCTTTTCACCTGGAGACTTCTTGCTATGCCAAGCAAAAGGAGAGTTTATGTTACTGGAATCTGTGTTAGAGTTGGTACCACAGGAGGATTTGTCACAAAGGCAGACTCTAATTCCTCCTGGAGGGTTCACGTTTGCAAATGCAATCAGATCTAGGATTTCTAGGTTACTTTACCCATTTGTAAAACTCAGAGCCAGATTCACCACTGCTTGTTTATTTATATATCCCCAAATAACCCCAAATTTGATTAGAATTCTCCATGCACAGGACATAAAGAAAGAAGAGAGTGTAGAAAAAAAAACCTGTTTGTCTCAAAACTCAGCTTTGAAAAATCCTTTACAGCTCAGGATTATCAGGAAGGTTCAGGTGGGGAAATATTGTGTTGCTTCTGATTCCTGACATCTTCCTCTTTTAATAATAAGAGGAGTTTAAGAAATTTAGTGGCAGCCATTCTCAAGAAGTATAAAGCTTAATTCACTCATGCAGCAGCACTCTACACAACCTGTCTCTGACCATGCACAGGTTGCACCATTTCAGAAACAGTCTGCATGCAAATGTTATTTAAAGCAACCAACTGCATGCTGAATGATTCTATACCCAAACCCAAAGGCTAAGCTGAAGTCCCTTTAAAACTTGTATCTTAGTCCAAGAGTGAATTAGCAGCTGGGGTTTAAATTATATCAATATCTATTAATATATATGAATAAAAATGGTTCTTTACACATCATTTATGGATCAAACAGGAGTGATCTGTCTTTCAAAACCTCAAACATTTCCAGTCCTTTCCATATGTAATTATTTTCTGTGTTTCCCCACATCAAGAGGGGCATGGCCCAAGCTGGAAGGGGCACCCAGGCACCAGTCAGTGGAAGGAATGTATTTAAACAGCTTCTCTTTTCAGAACACTACAACCCAATGCCTAGGACATACCATGGGCAGTGATGATCCATTTTCAGCACACATCTGCAGAAGGATAAAAAGGCAAAGTGGGAGATCAGTTAATGGCTAATCAGTTAGCTCTCACTAGATGGCATCATCTCTAGTTACTTAACACTGATAGACTTCGAGGTGTGGAACCAGGAACCCTTCAGGGCCAGGGACAGCAGAGATGCAAATGCTGATGCTGTCAAACACGACCTCAGCTGGAGCAGAGGTACTTGGGTACCTCTGTGTGTAAGAAGGCATGGGAAGGCCCAGCCTGCTGCCATGATTTAGTGCTGACTATCAACCCAGGAACTTACACAGCACAGACAGAACAGTGGTGACAGCGATCGGGTTTGATGAGCCGGCATCTGTCACAGAACCGAATCCCTGCAAGGAATCAGGAGAGAACAGAGAAGTGCTCTTCTCTCACATGCTAGTTAAATGTTCTGCTCACATCCTAACAATTCTCATTCTTTCCTCTACCACTTGGAAAGCTAAGTGTATCTGCAGCTGATTTTGGCTGCCAGGTCACCAGCAGAGAAGCGATGCTCACCATGCTCCTGGAGACTGGCAGAGGTGGGGAACAATCCTCACTGCAAACCACCCACCCAGCTGAGAAGTGATAAACAACCCTAGGCACTGCCCTCTGCCTTCCACACCTCCTCAGACTTTACACACACCTTGCTTTGGCAAGTGCCAAAGTTCTGCAGTAACCTGCACAATTCTCTGCCTTGCCTGAAGGAAATGAGCAGGTGAAAGCCTCCCATGTGAACACCAATGTCTTTTCAGCTTTGAGAGGAGTGCAGCATGCATTTAATCACAGAATAAAGTCCACAAATCTGCTCCCAGAATTAGGCCCTGCATTTCTAGCCACCCTCCAAAACAACTACAGACTTTCCCATTCTATTACTGAACACAGACAATACAAGTAGGTTTTTAAAGTGTGAATCCAAAGTGCAACATATTGGTTCTCCCAGGCAGCAGCTGGCACTCCACTGAAGATGAACAGAAGTGTTCAAGGCTTTTCTTTCTCTGTTTCCCCACACCAAAACCCTGAGAGAAAAGGCATTAAAGCCATTTGCAGGAGAGCTCCTGAACAGGCAGTGCCACTAGGCTCACCCTGGTACTCAGCAATACTGCCTAGGTTGCCAGCACTGGTTGCTTTAGGGTGCTCCATTAGAGGGAGAGAAAGAAGGTTAGCTGACCTCCACTCCCTGTTCTTGTGTACACTGGCAGCTTCCTTGCAATCTCAGCCAGGATTTGCCTCTGCACCTCTGGCCTTTCTTCGTTCTCATAGCGCTCTTGGTCAGCGTAGGAGATGTGGTACTGGAGGCAGAAGTTGAGGGAGAAGAAGTTACCCCTGGGTAGCAAAGATAATAGCTCAAACACAGGCCAAGCTGGGAAAACATTTCTACCTCCCACTCCTTTTAATGTGATCATTCTGATGTGAACATGTGTTTGGTAAGAGGACAGAGCTAGGAAGTGCTGGAGAGCCAGAGCAGTCTGGTACAGCCAGCAGAAACACAGAGTGAAGTGAAGTGAAGATTCCCAGCCCAGCCCAGCCCAGAACTGCTAATACTGCTGCCTTAGGTTAATAGTTTCCATAAGTAACATCACTAGCCACAAGGACACTTCAAGCACTTTCCCTGTGAGTGAGAACCTGTCCCCAGCCACAGCTCCTGCTGTGATTATCAGTTTTAACTTAAGGGGTTGTTTGGGTTCCCTCCTGTGCACAGACAGCAGTTGGACTCAATGACCCTTCCCTGCTCCTTCCAACTCAGGCCTTTCTAGGATTCCTTCATTGAAGACAGTTTTCTGTTTCTAAAACTGGGATTAATTGTTATTTATAAATGCATAATCTGGTAATAAGGATCAGATTATGGCCATGTATATTTTTGGAGTGCCACACAAACATCCTCCTCATTCTACTGCCCCAAACACAAGGGTTTATTAGCATTTCCTACAGAGGTAAAACAAAATGCCAACCCAAAACTCCCCCAACCAAAGCAACATGAAAATTAGTATTTGGTAGAAAAAGAACAGAAATGTCTGCCCAAAAAAGCCCTGCTCCAGCCAGCAAAGGGCTCCCAGCAGAGCAGGCAATGCTGGGCTGTGGTGGGACACTGAATGTGGACATATGCACCACAGCCACCTGGCTCAGGAGATTAAAACCCCATCACAAATGGACCCAACTCCTCCTGGGCTCTTGCAGCTTCCAACAGGAGTGAAATCCAAAACACAGAGTCCTTACTCAGGAGACTCCAGCAAGGCTACACTGAGGAAGGTCCTCAGGATCTGGCTTGCTTGTGAAATGCTCAGAGATGATCAATGACACTGTAAATATGGAGGCTAATCACCATCAGTCTTTTTTGTTCTCAACATGAAATACCCTATCAGCTCCTGCAACACCTGAAAAGGCAGCTTTAAAAGTCAACATCATCTCTGATTTAAGCCATGCTTTTGGGGGAGTTAAAGGACTCTCAGAATGGTAAGTTACTCAGTTTTCAGGGCCAACTCCAGGTCACTTCCCATCTCTTTAGGAACTCCCATGAGCTGGCCAGATGGATTTTTGGCACCCCTGCTTTTGTTCTGCAATAAAGGAGAAGTGCTAGAGCCTTACCTTTTTGCCTGGCTGCACTGGGAGTGTAAAAATAGACTTCCAATATGTCCACACAAAGAGCACAAAGAGAATATGGAATATTACAAGATAGGCCACTAAAAAACAAAACAACAAACAGAAGCAGAACAATGACTTCTTAGGTAAAGGTTCCTTCATGAGTGGCATCATTCCAATCTTTCACTACAGTGACAAAAAGATTTACAGTCCCAATTTCCAACACAGCTAAATCTTGTGGTCACAGGGCTCCCAGAATTTCAGAGATCTGCTGCTGCAGATGGGGGTTACCCATCTCACAAGCCTCCCCTTTTCCATCTGATCTCCACAACTCCATGGGTGAGGAGAACACAGCTAGAGGAGACTTCACCTCAGGTTGGATATTAGGAAAGGTTCTTCCCCCAGAGAGTGGTGGAGCACTGGAACAGGCTCCCCAGGGAAGCAGGCATGGCACAAACCTGACAGAACTCCAGAAGCATCTGGCCAATGCTCTTAGACACATGGGGTGACTTTGGGCTTGTCCTGTGCAGAGACAGGAGTTGGACTTGATGTTCCCTGTGGGTCCCTTCCAACTCAGGACATTCTGAGTCTAAGAAAAGGCATCCTGCAGCACTTGTGAGAGCTGAAAGCAGCTTTATATCACCAGGGAAAAAAAACACACCACAATTATCTTACTAAAGATCTTTTAGATGCTGAAACCAAGCAGAAAAATCTCCCTCACATTGAGCAAAACAGGTCTTGTGATTACTGAGAAAGAATTGTAATGCACCAGACCCAGCACTATCACATGAAATCCAGCATGGAGCAGAGTGATCTTACCTCAGTGTGCAACCTTCACTCCAAAGCCTTTGGCCACAGGCAGGCAGCACTGTGGTTCAGAGAGCCAAAGGACAACTCTCTTTCAGCTACCCAGCCCATCTCACTGTTCCTGCTGTAATACTCCACTCATTAAGGCATGACCCAACAGCTACAGGACAGGTGGGATTTACACATGATGTAATCATCTGAAAAACCTCATTTCATCTAAGCTTCCAATCCTAGCAAACTAAGACTAAAGTGACTGCTAGTAGAAGTCTAAGATCCAAACACTCCCTGGTAAAAACCAACCACAGCTTGGAGACTTTCTCATGAGATGAGAAATGATCTGAGAGGTCTCAGGAGCATGTGATGGATGGGGTGACTGAGCTGTGAATCACTCACTGCTGTGCTCCCAACTCTGCTGAGGTGTTAGCCTCATAGCACACACAGGTGGAGCTCAGCTAGTTTACCATTCAGATGGAAGGAGATAAATCTTGCAACAGCTTTGATTTTGTTGATAAAGGAATGCAGCAGCATGTTAGAGGAAGCTGACCTGCAGATGAACTAAGAGATTAAGTAACTAAAAACTTCCTCCTGCTGAATCTGCTCCTTTTCTTTGTGTCCAGAGAAGGGCAATGCAGCTGGGGAAGGGTCTAGAGCACAAGTGTTGTGAGGAGCAGCTGAGGGAACTGGGGTTAGTTAGACTAAGGAAGAGGAGGCTCAGGGGAGACCTTCTCACTCTCTACATCTCCCTGAAAGGAGATTGCAGCCAGCTGGAGGTTGGTCTCTTCTCCTAAGGAAGAAGTCACAGGGCAAGAGGAAACAGCCTTAAGTTGCACCAGGGGTGGTTTAGGTTGGACATGAGGAAGAATTTCTTCCCCAGAAGGGCTGTCAATGTGCATTTACAGGCAGGAAACCCTGAAGGAGTATGGAAGTGTGGGAAAAAAATGAGGGCAAGCATTCCTGGTATCTTCCCCAGAAGATTTGGGAATCTTCTGGCCCAGGGACTGAAGCTCAGTTAGTAAAGGGAAGGCACATACCTTTCTCCACAGGGTTGCTCAGAGTTACTGCAAAAGAAAAAGAAAACAACCTTATGTCTACCTAGCCAACAGGATTCCCAGAAAAATAACATTTATATTACTTCCCCACATTTCTATTAGCTCTCTACAGGCATTTTAGGGAAAGAAGTTCAAACTGAAGAGCCAGAGAGAGCCCACAGTTCAGCATCAAACCAAAAGCATCCACAACAGCTCCTTGTTTACTCAGTCAAACAACACCCACAACAAGATGTTCAGCAACTGTTCCTTAGGCTGTCTTCTGCCTTCTTCTCAATGTGTTTGCTATATTGGCATGTCAGAAACATGACAAAAATAATCCCCTGGTGACAGGGATGTGACAAGACTGCCAGAGCTCCTCTAGCAACTGCCCAAGCAGCATCTCTATGCCTGGAATTTTAAGCATGTATTTGTAGCCTGCTCTGTACCAGTCTCTAGGTGGCCCTGATCCTCCACAGTAAGCACTGCCCCAGTGCATTTCTGCAGCAGAATAAATAAGAAAGTGACAAATTGTTTCAGCTTTCACTGAATCCCAGCATGATGGGGGTTGGAAAGGGACCTCTGGGGATCAGCCAGTCCAACCCCACTGCTAAAGCAGGGGCACCCACAGCAGGGTGACCACCATCACCTCCACCTGCCTTGGGAATCTCTCCACACAAGGAGACTCCACAACCTCTCTGGGCAGCCTGGCCCAGGGCTCCAACACCCTCACAACAAACAACTTTCTCCTCCTGCTCAGCTGGAACCTCCTGGCTTCCACTTGGTGCCCAGTGACCCTTGGCCTGTCCCTGGGCACCACTGAGCAGAGTCTGACCTCAGCCTCTTGCCCCCAGCCTTCAGCTCTTCTCAGCCTTGAGCAGATCCCCTCTGGGGCTGCTCTTCTCCAGGCTAAGCAGCCCCAGGGCTCTCAGCCTTTCCTCCTCCCACAGATGTTCCAGTGCCCACAGCATCTTCCTAGCCTCCAATGGACTCTCTCCACTAGTTCCTTGTCTCTCTTGAGCTAGGGAGCCCAGTTTTGGGCTGACATTAGCCAGCTTTGGCTTAGTTAGCAACAAAGGATCACTAATGACTCAATTATTTGTACACTTCCTCCTAGCAGAGGTTTCACAACCCCTCCTTCCTTTAGCATCATCCTCAAAACAGTCTCTGCTAACAGAGCCACTCAGAGCCACCAGGAAAGGGAACATTGCTCAGTGAGAGAAAGATAGGGGAAAAAAAGAGATGGGTGTGGGCAAAGGAGTGATTCTAGGAGGTGAGATGTGCTCCTGCCAGCTTAACCAGCATCTGCAGAACAAGACAGCCCCAAGCCCACTGAAATCAGCAGAGTTCTTCCAACAGCTGCCCTGAGCCTTGGAGTTAACCAGTGTTAAACACTGGTGCACTTGCAGAGCACTGCCAGCAAAGCACACCTCGAAAGACTGACAGCATTTCAGGAAGAGAAGCTGCATGCTTTCTGTCACACTGCCTCAGCAACCCTTCCATGTACCTTGGAATCCACATGCCTTACCAATCCTGGAAAGAAACAGCCCACCAGCTCAGAGATGAAATAAAATCTCAGGAGGTATTTAACTGCCCATTAAAACAGACCAAAGAAGCTGCATTTCACTGGAGTCCCCTTTCAGAAAAACAAACAACAGGTCTCACTGCACTGGCAACCCTAATAACACCTGATTTAGCTTGCTGTGCAGCACCAGAAAAGAGCTCTTCTCACAGGAACATCTCAAACTACCCCTCTGAGAACTCTGGATTCCTTTACCTGGCTTACCCAGTCCTGAAGAAGAAGAGCCACATGCTCCTCCTCACTAAGTCCAAGCTACCAGCCTTTCTCTCCATCAGCCCCAGCAATCCCTTCTTTAGTGCCAGGCTTTTGGCCAAACACTGAAGCACAACACAACACACACAAGAATGTCTGCAGCTTGGCTCTTGGTGTGTAATTGCTACATTACACTACTCTCTTACCAGCCAGGACCAACAATTTCTTCTCTAAAACTCAGTGTTTTCCATGCTGACTCAGGAGCATGATTTAATGTAACTGACTTTTTTCCCCTTTCAGAATATCAAATGACTGCAACATCACAGGATATAGAGTGATTTTTGTTACTACTTAAAGCAGAAAATCACATCTGAACATTCTCCTATAGCAACAGCATAGACTTGCCCTGAAGGCATAACTCCCCCTTGTCTCCACAGCATCCCTGTTCCTGGCTGTACTGACATACAAGACACAGACTCATGACTAACTGAAAGATCACCTAGGGAAGAACCCTGACAGGGTACAGATCTTAAGGAGAAACAGGCCAGCACACCACAAAAACCCCACTAATTAATCCCATCATGGGCTTGACCAGCAATACAAGTGTTTCTTCATACCCCCCTGGTGACTTTGGGTGTGCTTGCTGCACTGAGAGGCCCCATTAAAGCACCAGGAAATATTTACCAGCTGAAAGCCTTGACCTTGGCAGATGAAAAACTGAGTATGAGCCAGCCACATGCACTAGCAGCCCAGAAAGCCAATCACCTCCTGGGCTGCATCAAAAGAAGTCAATCAGGCCAAGGGAGGGGATTCTCCCTCTCTATTCCACACTGGAAAGACCTCACCTAGGGTAGTGTTCAGCTCTAGGCTCCCCAGCATAAGACAGACAGGGACCTGCTTGAGCAGGTCCAGAGGAGGCTACAAAAATGATCCCCTATGAGGGCAGCCTGAGAGAGTTGGAGTTGTTCAACCTGGAGAAGAAAAAGCTCCAGTGACCTATAGGTGTCTTCCAGCACTTAAAGGGGCCTACAGGAAAGATGAGGAGGAACTCTTGATCAGGGAGGGTACTGACAGGCTGAGGGGTGATGGTTTTAGACTGAAAGAGACGAGGGTTAGGTTAGAGAGTAGGAAGAAATGCTTCACAGTGAGGGTGGGGAGAGACTGGCCCAGGTTACCCAGAGAAGTTGTGACTGCTTCACGTGCTCCATCCCTGGCACTGCTCAAAACCAGGTCGGATGAGGCCTTGAGCAAGCTGCTCTAGTGGAAGCTGTCCCTGCCCACGGTGGGGGGGTTGGGACTAAAGGATTTTTAAGGTCCTTTCCAACCCAAACCATTCTATGACCAGGGCACAGCCTCGCCAAGGCCAGGCAGGGGCAGCATCGGGGCGAGCCCAGCCCCGAGAGCTGGCACCAACAGCCCTTCCTCCAGCGCACACAGACAGGGGAAGGAGAAGGAGAACTCCTCCGACCNCTCCTCCGCCCCCTGCAGATGTGCTGGTGGGGGGGGGCGGTGTGTGTGTGGTTTCTGCGACCCGCGAGCACCGTGCCCGCCCCAACGCCCCGGCAAGCCCTCACTCTATCTCCAGAACGCTGCCTCCGGGGAAGGCTCCCGCGGGGCTCCTCGGCCCACAGCGCCCGGAGCCGCGCCGGCGCTGAGGCAGGACAGGGCCTCGCTCCCCACCCGCCCCGCCCTCCTCCATGCCCGGCCGCGCTCTCACCCAAGCACAGCTCGCAGACGTAGGCGTAGTAGGACCAGAGGACGACGAGGGCGATGATGAGGACGGGCAGCCAGGCGAACACCCGCTGGCAGCACCGCAACCCCCGCGACACCGCCATCTTACACCCCGGCCCGGCTTCATCGGCCAGCGGCTGCTCGGGGCTGAGCGGGGGAGGCGCTCAGGGCTCGGCTGAGCGGCCTGGCAGAGAGCAGCAGCTGGAGCGGGGGGGGGGAAATTGGGTGCGGCGCAGCCTTACTGCGCCCTCTGGCGGGGAGAGAGCGGGCTGCAGAGCCACGGCTCCGCTCGGGGCCAGCTCGGGGCCGGAGCGGCTACCTGCCCTCCCCTGCCCTCCGGTTTAACGGGCGGCAGGGCTTGGTTAAGGCGCTTCTGAAGCTATGCCCGCCCTCCCCCACGTAGCCATAGTGACACCGCCATGGTCTCACCACGTGAATTCCAGGAGAGCATCACAAAGTCTCTTCCTCTTCCCTCGCCACCAGCAGCTGGCTAAGCAGAACGAGCTGCTTTGCTGGGACAGGTACCCAGGTGAAATACAGGTTGGAGATGTGTCTAGAATTCCCAGTGGTGCAGGCACAAGCCACAACACCTTGTTACTTGCCCTAATTGAAGTCCTTCTGCAGTGTTCACACTTGGGTTCCTGGCACTCTGGTACTCAGCTGTCCTTGGCTCTGCTGGAAACTCGTTTGGGTTGGAAATGACCTTTAAAGGTCATCTAGTGCAACCCCCCTGCAGTCAGCAGGGACATTTCCAGTTAGATCAGGTTGCTCAGAGCCCCAGACAACCTGACCTGGAACGGTTCCAGGGGTGGGACATCTCCCACCTCTCTGGGAAACCTGGGCCAGGCTCTCACCACCCTCAGCATAAAAATTTTCTTCCTGAAATTTCTAGTCTAAATCTCCCTCTTAGTTTAAAACCATCAGCTCCTATCTTGTCACAGCACCCGGTGGAGAGCCCACATTAGCCTTTCCTTTCCCCTGAGGCAGTTTACATCTCTAATGTACTCTGATGTCTTTCCTCTGCCTTCTCTCTGACTGCTGAATCTTTCTACCAGCAGATCCTTTCCTCTGTAGTCACACAATTCTGCACTGTGTTCTATAACCTTCATTTGGTTAGAGTTCCTCTCCTCTTCACTGACACCACCAGTTCTGCACTGCCCTCAGATTTCCTAAGCACCAGCCAAGGTTACTAGAGAACATACACATGGGGAGAGAAGACTCTACACAGCCTGTGGAACAAAATGAATGCCTCCTCCAACAACCTGATAATATGGCATTTCATCTACAAAAAGAAGCAAAAATCAAGACCACTCCATTGCCTCAGCCTGCTCCACAACCCCCTTTGGATTCCTGCAGGAATTCCCCTTATTTCCACATTCAATAATGTGTTTGGAGTTAAGGCTTCAGTTAATTAAATCCACTATATTGCCTCTCTTAAGGAAATGAGTTTTCTCATCAAGAGAATGATTTATCTAACTTCTGATAAAACCCTGCTGTGATTTACTACCTTTTCCAGTCACCTCTTTGTTCATCATAGGTTTTTTTTCCCCTCAGAATTTGTTCTAAGACTTCCTTTGTTGTTGGCATCAAGCTTGCAGGCTAGCAACTTTCCTTTCTTTCTGAGCATAGGCACCACACTCACCATTCTCCTGCCCAAATCCCTGAATGTAGACATCACCTACAAGTCCTTGGACCACACTTGCATTTCCTTATTTAGTCCTTTCAGTATTTTAAGCTGGAGATGATGTACAACCTCCAATTACATTCAGCAATGAGACTATAGCAGATCTAACCTCCTCCCTACCCTGCTCAGTCTATGCAGTCACTGCTCTCCTCCTCTTCAGGCTACTAAACTCTTTCTTTAACACAAAACCTGAGCTTTTGGGCACTTGTTTTGATTTTCTGTGTGTGGTCTAGTTTAAGCAAGCTTTTGGATAGCCCCTGCTGGAGCAAAGATACCATGACATAGGTTGGGCTGAGCTGCATGGAAATGAAATCTGACTTGGACTGTGGAATCCACAGCCTCTATTTTATATATATATATATGTGTCAAAAATACACATCATTATAAAGATGTACAAAAAATGGTATGCATATACAAAATAGACACAAAATGATTATCTATTATGTATATACCCTATATATTTTATATCTATGTTGTTGATGGAAAGAGAAATGCTCCCTTCTGGGGAATTCAGGGCAGGAATTCAGGCCATGTACCCTTGATGTAAGTCAGTAAGGGTTTGGAAGAGGAAGGTGTGATGATACCCACTTACTTTCCTCTCCTTCCCCCTCACCATGCAGAGCTGAGAAGCCAACATTTTTGCCAGCAATAAGCTTTACACAAGCAGTAAGATTTAAGAATCATTCTTATGAGCTAAATCACTACCTGCAGCAGCTCCCAGAGTCTCCTCTCCTAAAATCTCAGACCTGCTAATGATGGTGATGGGAGACACAGCACACCCAGGATATGTTTTCCTGTGTGGGTGCATACAAATCAGGAAGACAACTTCTCCAACAGCCAGCATGGAACACTGTAGAAGGGAGCAGACCTTTGCAGATAATGTCTCTGTAAATAAAGTTATACCTGGGCTTTTTTGTTCAGCAGCCAGTTTTTCTCTGTGTTCTAAGATCCATGTGAATTATCTTCAAGATTCTTTTGTTTCATGGGCTTCCAGGGGAGACTTAGTCATATAAACATGAGCTCATCTGAGGTAAGAGATTCCCAAACATAGGTCTTTAAAGCAAAAGTAACCATATGACCTTGAAATCCTGATGTTCTTAGAATGGGATTTTTGCACTCCTGATTCATATGGCAGCTGGAGTTCCATACAAGTGATGCAAGGTACCTTGTGCCCTGCTCAGAAATCAACACTAGGGATGATACTGAACAGAAATGTTGAGCTTTATCCAGTTTGACAAAGTGCAGAAAGTCCTCTCTGGGGGTGCAGCCTCACTGGGCTCCACAGCAGCTACAGGAGTTGCAAGCAGCCCAGTTTAAGAGAGTGGTTTAGGAAGACATGGGATTATCCTAAGAAACAGCTATATCTTTGGGTTTCATTCTGACCATGAACAGTTTCATGCTCATACACATAACACACACCTCTTTAAACAAAGAAGCAAACTTCTGCAGAGGGCAGAAAGCTGTGATTTCATCCCCATGTGGAACTAGACTGGTTAAAAGTGCTGTCTAAGATGAGAGCACTAGAGAAGGCTGATAAGAAAGTCAAGTCCTAGCAGGTTTAGGATATTTAAATAAGGCTCAGCAGCAGCATAGGCTTCTTCTCAAAACCCACAACTTTTTGGGCGTTCAAAGACAGGAAGGAGGTGGTGACTCAGCTGTGTCATGGAGACTCTGGGCATTAGGGAGCCCATCATTGCAAAGAGCTGTTTGTAGGCTGAAGACTAGAGCAAGACTGACATCAGCTGAGATGGTCCTGGCTTTGTCACAGGTGCCAGGACAACAGCTACAGTACACTATGAACTCAGGAAACAAATCCCAGAATCCCAGCATGGTAGGGGTTGGAAAAGACCTCTGGGGATCATCTAATTCAATCCCCCTGCTACAGCAGGGTCACCCACAGCAGGTTGCCCATAGTCACTTCCAGGTGGCTTTGGAATCTCTCCAGAGAAGGAGACTCCACGACCTCTCTTCAAGTTGCACCAGAGAAGGTTCAGATTGGCTATTAGGAAGAAATTCTCCACCCAGAGGGTAATCAGGCTTTGGCCCAGGCTGCCCAGGGCAGTGATGGAATCACCATCCCTGGAAGTGTTCAAAAACCGTGGAGCTGTGGTGCTGAGGGCCATGGTTTAGTGCTGAGCATGGGGGTGCTGGGTGAATGGTTGGACTCGATGATCTGAGAAGCCTTCTCCAACCACAACCATTCTAGGATTTTAAAGCTGTTTAAAATACAAAACTTCTAGTTGCCACCAAGTGCAAAAACTGGCCATTTGCAGCAAAGCTGGTCTGTTCTTCTCCAGCTGCAGCCCTTTGTCTGTAGGTATGCAGGAGCCATGGTGAGCAGGTGCTTGCACCGTTAGAGGGTGCTGGAGACCATGCAATACTCTTCTGCACCTCAGCAGCTGCTCATCCTGCACTGGGCAGGAGACTGACCAGGACGAGGCTCAGTGATGGGAACTGAACCCATGGGCATGCAAAATCATCTTCTTGTTTTGTCACATGTATAGCCTTGCCTAAATATTGTTGGAAAGGTTTCCCCACAAGTACACACTTACAGGACAGGTTTAGGGGAAAAGTCACATGAAACACCAGAAATGCAACATTTTCTGAGTTCTTCAGTACTAAATTCATCTTCACCCTAAATTACATCCTTTTCCATATCTTCTAAAGGCAAAATATGAAAGCCAATTTCATTCTACATACCTCCAGCAAATCTGTCTTCCCTTCTCCTTCTCTCCTCATCTCAAGTGGATCCTGAACTTTTATCCCAGACATTTGTTATTTGACCCTGGGCTAACTATGTTAGTTAGCTGTAACCAAGTCTACTACCCTGATGGATGGGCTTTTTCCTCTTGCCTCTGCAAAGCAGACTTGGACCTTCCTCACAATGTGCCCTCAGGGAAGACCAGAGAGGGAGAGAAACACACTGTGTCCAGGAGATGCTTCTCTGATGTCTTAAATCTCTGTGTCTTCTCAGCAAACAGATCCTTGGACCTTCCAAAGAGGGGAGGGGGTGCTGGGGCTGGAGCCTGGGTCAGAATCTGTTGCTAGAGTGGTTGAAGAGATCCCATTTGCAGCATGTGCTGCTGCTTTGGTGCTACACCAACCTCTGTCTTCAGTGTGTGCAAGCAGGTGACAGTTACAGCACAGAAAATGTCACCAGGGGAAGAGGAAGGAGAGAAAATGCTGCTGCTATGCAGTGGTTTACATCAGCTAAGTGTCAGGGCAGTTCCCTAAAACAAACCAGAGGCATTTCCTCAGCCAAAAGGCTTCAGCAACCCAGAGCCCTGCTGCTAACAGTGAACACACTCAGCAGGTCTCCAAAGAGCATCCTGTGGCCTCTTAGACTCACAGAATAATTATGACTGGAGAAGCCCTCTGAGATCATCAGGTCCAACCATCCACCATGCTCACCAGGAAACCATGGCCCCAGGCATCACATCACATTGTCTGAACCCCTCCAGGGATGGTGATTCCCCCACCAGGGCCTGTGCCAGAGCCTGATGACCCTCTGAGTGAAGGTCATCTCACCTAGGATTTCATTAAGGGAGTGGTGAAAGGGGAGAAATACAATTCAAAAGAGGTAATTAAGCCCTCAAATTAGCAATTACAGGTGGTGCAGCCTACTGCTGCCTGGGGCTGGGGAGGGGAGCACCCATCCTGTTGTCATCCTCACTGGGAACCACCTTGGTACCCCCCACCACAGCTGCTTGTCCTGTGCTGGTGGCAGGGACTGCTGGAAGCCCCTGAGGCCAGAGGGATGGCTCCAGGGTGTCCTTTCCCTGAGCATCCCAGCAGGAGCTGCCAAGGGAGTCCTGCTACTTGTACATTGCTGGGGGGCAGAGTCACCCACTGCTCCAGGGCTTCCAGCTGCAGCCTAGCTGTGGGAACTGCTTCCAGAGAATCACAGAATCATTGTGGTTGGAAGAGACCTTCTGAGGAGGCCTCAGCCCACCCAGGCCTGGCTAGCAGTCCAACACATCCCAGTTCTGTCCTCTGCCATACAGACAGAAGTCAGAACCATGGCTGACAGAACAGATCTTGATCCAAGCATGGTCTGTTTGGGCCCTGGTTCTCATCTGGATCCAGTTCTCAGGCTTATCTGAGTGCTGCAGCAGGATACACAGTTGCTGGTTTCTAAAACAGCTTCATTCTGTGATGACTCTTCTATATTTTCTTTGCTTTTAATGATGTCTTTTTCAACCACTCTCCAGTGTCTTCCTTCCCTCACACTCCTGAACTTTGAAACCAGATAAACACATTTTTAGCCAATTCATTATTCCCTTAGCTTTTAAAACAACAGCTTGTGGAGCTTGGAGTTTTCTGCCCATGATGAACCTTCAGTAAAGCTCAGGGGTTTAAATTTAACTCTCTGCCAGCTTTCAAGAACAAGATGCACCCAATCCTGTGACTCTGGAGAGTTTTGGTTTAAACCTTAAAAGGAAGAGTGTTGTCCCAGAGATGCACAGAAGAGAATGGCATGTGGAAATCTCCTTCTGACATTTTGCAGGTTGATTTTTGTTGGCAAGTGAATCTTTCTGAAGGTTGGGGGGTGGGGGGGTTGTGCAAGTTGGGTTTTTTGGAAGTTGGTTCTTTTTGCAGGTTGATTTTTCTTTGCAGGTTGATTTTTCCTGCAAGTTGGAGGTTTTTTTCTGCAAGTTGATTTCTTTCTGCAAGTTGATTTCTTTTTGCAAGTTGATTTCCTGGCTTCTCTTTGTGGCTGGTGGAGATGCTTTCAGAGCAGTGCTGAGGGTGGGCAGGCAGCATATGCCACCTGTAATTTTTTAATTTCCTGGTAGCAGCAACTCTTAGAGGCACAATAGCAGCTTTGTTTATTTTTGTTCTTCATCAGCCCTTTTATTAACATTCTGTTAGATCTCCTGACTGCACCTGGTTGGTTAGTGACTGAGGATAATGGCATCTTTGCCCTGGGCTCTTGGAGATGGTGCATATGGATGGGGAAGGCAACAGATAATATGGATGCAAATTTCCAAATTACTGGTTTCATCCCTGAGGCACTTAAAGAGGACAAATTTGGAGGAAACAAGGAGAGCAGCATGACTGGGCTGCTGGTTTCTGCTGAAGGTACAGACTTGAAAACACTGCTTGTGGTCCTTGCAGGATTTTCCTTTGCAGAATGACAGCAGATAAATTTAGTTCAGTCAGGAGTATCTGTGCTCCCCTGATGAAAGCTTTGCCCAGCAGCAGATCATCCAGATCACTCTAATTACCAGGCAGTGCCTGAAGGAGAGCCTGTCACTTCCACAGGATCAAGACACCAGAAATCCAAGATGCTGCTCCTTCTGATGAGCATCCCTGGCACAGAATATGCCCTGATTTGGAGTAACCACTGCAAGGAGTGGTCTGTAATGAACTGACAGGGAGGCATTTTCAACAATCAAGTCAATGTTCTCTTGCCTACACAACCCCTCCTATGGAAAAAACAGCTGCCTTTTTCTATTTAGGTACTTTTGTCTGTCTTACTGGAGTTTTCTTCTTCTTTTTTATCTCTTTTAAATGGCTTCATACTGATAAAGCCCCTACAGAACCACTAAGGTTGGAAGAGATCTCTACACATCCCACACAACAGCTCTGGTGTGACCCCACCAGCTCCCTGGTATTCAACCTCTGCACTTCAAACACAAACTAATCCTTTTGAGCTGGAAAGATTGATCAGGTTTTGCACTTTCTAAGACAGAGTCTCCTCCTCAGCAGCAGTATGCAGGCTTCTTTACCTAACTGCTTCAAATCTTCCTCTGCAGTCAAACCCCTGATAAATACCAGTGCTGGAGAAGTCTCTCAAACATACTGCTACCTCCTCCACAAACTGCCAAGAGAGGCTTTGGAAGACAAATGAGCTTCATTTTCAGGCTTTTCTTTTAAATTAATGCCATAATTGCTGACCTAATGTTGGGTTTTTTTCCACTCTTTCTCCACTGATGCAGACACATCTCCTGGAGGATGCTGCAGCCTCACTTGGAGCTGATGTTTCTTCTACCCTTCAGAACCTGTGTCAGGCTGGTAATTAGTCTGAAGAGAGAATGAGTTCAATGGGGTAGCTAGGATGAATTCCACAACACCCTGGGAAGCCTGATGGTTGTTAGAAGCTCTGAAACTGTTGCTAGGGTACTGGAATTGTTTATTTTTTGGGGAAAAAAGAGCTATTAAAATATTTGCCTTTCAAAAGCTACAAGTCCAAGGTATACAAAAGCTTACTTGGTCCTAGGAACAATATTTTGGTGCTCTCATATATAAATAATATATTAACTCTTGGCTCAGAAAATGCATGGAAAACCTCAGGAGAAACTAACTATCTCTAGATATCAGATCTATCCCTAAAAAGAAGCAGCTTAGAGCTGCTGAATCTTCACTTCCCTGATCTTTTCCCACTGTTAGCCTGAGCTGCATGGACACAGAGAGCATTGCACACACAGAAGAGAAGAAACATCTATGAAGCAGCTCAGATATAGTTTGTATGGCTGATAGTAACATAATCATACAGTCTAATCTGAACCTCTCCTGGAACAACTTGAGGCCATTTCCTCTTGTCCTGTCAGTTGTTACTTGGGAGAAGAGACTGAGCTCCACCTTCCTACCACCTTCTTTCAAGTAGGTGTAGAGAGCAGGAATTTATTCCTAACTTTAAACTGCCAAAATACTGGTAAAAGTCTCATTGCCCTGAAATCCACTTTGGAAATGATCATCTCAATCTTCACCTCTGTTTCTCCACCAACTTTTTTTCCTGTTGATTTTCCATCAGCCAGGTAGCAAAGAAGATCTGGTGGATATTGTCTAACTCCCATTCTTCTCCTTTCTAGCAGAGACTATTCCACTCTTCTCATCTGGCATCTAACCTGTTCTGGCTTCAGCCCTGAGCAACAGCAAATTCTGTTCACTGGGATCCAACTGTGTCCCTCAGGGATGCAAGTTCTGTTCACATTGTTAGCAAGCTCCAACAAATGCATTTCATATAAAACTAGGCCACTTTAACATACCTACAACTGTTACTTTTGGTCTTCTTCGTACAAAAACCAGAAGGAGTGCTGCTGGTTAAACCTGCCTTTGGCAACCCACCTCTGTCTCCTCTTGCATTCTAAAAGCTTCAGCTTGGGGAGGTGCTGATTGCTAAGGAGGTACCATGGGTGTTGTCAATTATAGCTGATGGCCCTGAGAAAAATACAATTTACTGTCAATTACCCATTCTAAGCTGTGGGAAAAACAAACCCCTTTTCTGGAGATGCTGTGTGAAAAACAAGTTTTGGCCCAACATTTTTAGAACATACTATAAGCAACTAGATTGACTCTTCTCTTGTAACACCAATGAGCCCCAAGAGGCCTCATAAATATTGGCAGACTCAAGGAGGTAGCATTTTGCCAGGGTTTTTTTTGTCCTGCTGAATTGGAGTGAGGGTTTTTAACGTGGTGATACATAACAACGCCCTTAAAGTTGTTCCTTGGAACCTTCTCCTGGAACTCTGTTCCAAGACACTTAGGTCCTAGGGCATGTAGATCAGCTAGTGATACTGCTACCAAAAGAATAGTTAATGAAGTTGCTGGGAGACTCCAAGAAGGAGAGGGTCTGCATTTCAGCTGCAGGGGGAGGAAGAAAACTAACTTTTGTCCTGTGCTTCCATGGTTGATCCACTTTTGTTCCACTTATATCAGTGAGACTTTCATTGAAATGTACTGTTCAAGGCATCTTGTTTCTAAAACTCCTCTAAAACCAGTGCTTGTGCCTCTACCAAGCCTTAGCCCTACTGAGATGTATGCTCTACTGTGGCTTAGCAAGATCCTGCAGTTTGAAGGAGAATGGGACAAGGACAGGTACAAAGCATCCTGGCTTGGATCAGCACTAGTGTGGCAGCAGGACTAGAGCAGGGATTGTCCTCTTGGACTCAGCACTGGTGAGGCCACACCTGGAATACTGGGGTCAGTTTTGGGCCCCTCGCTGCAAGAAGGACATTGAGCTGCTGGAGTGTGGCCAGAGAAGGGCAAGGAAGGTGGGGAAGGGTCTAGAGCACAAGTGTTGTGAGGAGCAGCTGAGGGAACTGGGGTTGGTTAGCCTGGAGAAGAGGAGGCTCAGGGAAGAACTACTCACTCTCTACAACTCCCTTAAAGGAGGCTGGACCAAGGTGGGGGTTGGTCTCTTCTCCTAGGTCACTAGTGATAGTGCAAGAGGAAACAGCCCCAAGTTGCACCCAGAGGAGGCTCTAGGTTGGATATTAGGAAGAATTTCTTTCTTGAAAGAGTTGTTAGGCATTGGCCCAGGCTGCCCAGGGCAGTGGTGGAGTCACCATCCCTGGAGGGGTTCAAAAAACCTATGGATGTGGTACTCAAGGACATGGTTTAGTGGCATAGTGGTGATAGGTTGATGGTTGGGCTTGATGATCTCACAGATCTCTTCCAACCTTACTGACTCTGTGATATCCTGCAACAGCAGCAGAGCACAGTGGCTGCATCACAGCAGGGACAACAGCTACACTGTTAGGATGTTGCATGTCATCGAGTTTGTCAGATGATAACTACTGTGGAAAAGGCACAACATCCCAGCTGAGACCTGGGCACCAAACCCAGACCTGCCTGGATCCTTAGCCTGTTGAATCTGAAGCTGCATGTTGAAAGTCTCAAGTGCTCCTGGTTGCTGCTCTGCTCAGGGCCACCACCCACACGTGGAATGCTATCCTGTTTTTCAACCTTACAGTTTGGTTGAAGTTCTTCCTCCTAGCAAAACCTTTTCATCCCAAATTGAAACCATGGCTAGTGGCAGCCTCCTGAGTCACTAATGAGATGTGGCTGTGGGAATCCTCAAGACCAGTAAGTTTGAATCTTAGCAGATATTTGTGTTTATGTAGTGGAAATATGAGAAAGCATATTTTGACTAATGCTATCACCCCAGAGAGAAGCATACTTGGTGTAAATATGTTCCATTGCAATTGCTGGAATCAAACAAGAGTGCCATAAACAGGACTTACATCAATGTTTCTGCTTGACCTTTCTGGGAGAATAAAAGAACCTTCTGGGAATGCAAAACAAATGAACTTTTTTGGAAAGCAAATGAGTAACAAAGCCCTTCCTCTTTCTGAAATGGAACCCTGCTATAGCTGCTGCTGCTGCTGCTTAGGAACAGCTCCTCCAAAGGAGCCATAAAAGCACCAGATGCAGAGGTGCACACGTGTGTTTCAGAATGAAAACCATATCCTTCCAGCCATGGAGAAGCTGTGCAATCAACTCCCCTGAGGTGCTTGTTTCTGCCAGGGGATGGTTGGAGCTGTGATAGCTGTTGCATAGCATTTCCTGGGGCTGCCCAACAACAGCTAGCTTGCTTCTCCATTGTCCCCTCAGGAGAAAGGTAGCCTGCCTAGCACAGCTGCCCTGCTAGGAACAGTGTGGTACCTGGGGCCATGGTTTAGTGGAGAGCATGGCAGTGCTGGGTGGATGGTTGGACTCAATGATCTCAGAGGGCTTTTGCAAGCAGAATGATTCCACCTTTCTACACAACCCTCAATTTTTGAGAACTTGGTTAACCTCCAAAGCCACTATCAGCACCACTTAACAGGATTAGAAGGGTATCAAGACACTTAAAGCAAATAATAGTTAGTGTTTCTGCCCATAATTAAATATTATAGATAAATGTAAATGCAGAACTGAACTAGCATTAATCAAATTGCATCAGACATTATTCCAGCTTACCCATTAATTTGGATTAATTATCACAATAGAAATTAAAATACTTAATAGCACAAGTGTTATGGGGAGTGACTGAGGGAACTGGGGTTGGTTAGTCTGGAGAAGAGAAGGCTCAGGGAAGAACTACTCACTCTCTACAACTACCTGAAAGGAGGTGGTAGGAAGGTGAGGGTTGGTCTGTTCTCCCAGGTAACAAGCAACAAGACAAGAGAAACAGCCTCAAGTCGTGCCAGGGGAGGTTTGGATTGGGTATTAGGAAGAATTTCTTCCCCAACAGGGTTATCAGGCATTGGCCCAGGCTGCCCAGGGAGGTGGTGGAATCCCCATCCCTGGGGGGGTTCAAAAACCATGCAGATGTGGTGCTGAGGGCCATGGTTTCATGGTGAGCATGGTGGTGTTGGGTGGATGGTTGGGCTGGGTGATCTCAGAGGGCTTTACCAACCATCATGATTCTACAGTATCTTACACAAACAGCCAAAAGGATTTTTTTAGTACTGGTACTAAACCCCATTTTGTGATACATTCCTGGTAAGAGAAGCAGTATTAGCCAAAAATAAAGTGTGACAGAGCTCCTAGAAACATCCTCACCTCTCCCAGGCAGTGACTGGCTGGAGCATTTTGATCCTTTACCCAGCTCCTCAAGCTGGTGAAGTAAGAAACACGACCCCCTCATTGCAACACACACTTCCCTCAGACAGTCACTTTTCAAGAGAGGAAATCATTTCAAGGCAGCTAGAATTTCTGATGTGTTTATCACCCAGCAATCAAACACACAGACAAATAATCACCCTGTTTGCCTTGCAGAGCCTGGTAAAGCCAAGTGAGCAAGTCCCTGCCCCAGCCCCAGCCCCAGCCCCTCCTGAGCAGAGCTGTGTGTTGGCAGGGCAGGTTTGAAGGCAGGCAGGAGCCTTGCCAGCAGCAGTACAGACCCAGTGCATTTTCAGATTGGCTCTTCTTCCATGGCCTCTGCCAACTGGCTCCCATCACCACTCAAGAGCTGAGACTGAGCTACTTTGCTTAACCCTCTGCTACATCCAAGCAGAGCAGAAAAGCTCCCTCTCACCCTCCTGATATGAGAAGCTCATCTTTCATAAATGGCCATGGACTGGAGAGCATTGGTTGCACAGCAGTGTTGGTGCAGTAGCTAGCAAAGACAGGCTGCTCAGGTTTTCTGAAGACATCAGTAGATATGTAGATATCATAGAATGTCCTGAGTTGGAAGGGACCCACCAGGATCATTGTGTCCAATTTCTGTCTCTGCACAGGACAACCCCAAAGTCACCCCATGTGTCTAAGACCATTGGCCAGATGCTGCTTGAATTCCCTGAGAGTTGGTGCCATGCCTGCACCCCTGGGGAGCCTGTTCCAGTGCTCCACCACTCTCTGGGGGAAGAACCTTTCCTAATATCCAACCTGCCCCTCCCCTGGCACAGCCTCATGCCATATAGTAGACAGAGTTATTCCTGCTCACCCCATCCTACAGCTTTCCTCTCCTTCCTCCTTCTCTCTCCACACATCCATGTGTTAAAATTAAGTGGGGCTTAACAGATCCCTAAGTGGGATACAGCCAAGTGTTTCCAATTTGCCCTGGGTGAACCTGAATAAAAAACACTTGACAATGAAATTCTGGGTGAAATCTTACAGCAAGGCCACAGCATCTGGAGCTAATTTCAACTAGCACTTTGATAATGTCATGATCTGTTAGCAAGCCTTCACCTTGTAGCAAAGGCATTTGAAACCCAGTTGCCTCTCTCTGTCCATGTCCATCTCATGATCCATAAGAAAGCTATTGAGTGGATTGGGAAACACTTTGGCCAGAGCTCCTTTAGAAGGGCTGTTGTAGTATGGAGGGTGCAGCTTGTTTCTTCAGTGAGTTCCATAGTATTCCACTGTTCACAGCTAGTAAATTCACATCTAATAAGCTGCAAGAGTTATCAGATGAAACCACAGAGCATTGTAATCCCCATGTGAAGTAAAGAACTGATGAGAAAACTCATTCCAGCATATGTTACAAATATTTTTGCAAATAGCCTCTGATAAAGGGATTGGCTTTATTTAACAACTAACTTATTCACACAACAGAGAAACTGCAGAAATCTGCTTTCTCTCCACAGGCCACAGCATTTCTCAGATGCTTACCAGGAAAGAAAAAGCCTTAACTGGAAAGAAAAGCACATGTAGACCACATCTCCTGGCAGGGATGGAACTTGGCACTGGGGAAGCAGTGGTAGAAACATGTTGAGGGGATTTGCAGGATGTGGAACACAGGGGAAAAGGCACTGGTGCTAAAGCAAGCCTTGGTGTGATTTCTGGTGAGATGCACCAGAAAGGATGCTCAAGAGTAGATAAAAACCCAGACACACTACTCAGAAGATCAGGAAGCTCAGGCAGTTGTTTGGGGCTAAAGGTGTTGTAGAAACATCCACCATACATAGTGATTGCTCCAAGCACTGCAGACTCCTCTGAGTGGGTCAGGTGAAAGGCACCCAGGCACATGAAGAACCAGGGAGATGTGATGACTTGGGAATGAGCAGTAAAAGAAACAGAAGTGTCTCTTCACTAGGTGCTGAGTCCTGGGAGCTTCACCCTCCTCTTGTTTTCACACACTCCCACTATTGCTACAGACAGCTGCCAGAAGAATTAAAAAAGGTCTTTCAAGCTTTAACTCTCAGAAAAATCAGTGCTGAAGTTTGTAGTGGGGACAACCTCACAGAATCATTAAGGTTGGAAGAGATCTCTAAGATCATCAAATCCAACCACCAGCCTATCACCACCACACCACTAAACCATGGCCCTCAGTGCCACATCTAGATGCTTTATGAACCCCTCCGGGGATGGTGACTCCACCACTGCCCTGGGCAGCCTGGGCCAATGACTAACCACTCTTGCAGGGAAGAGATTGTTTCTAATATCTAATCTAAACTTCCCCTGGTGCAACCTGAGGCCATTTCCCCTTGTCCCCTCACTGGTAATCTGGCAGAAGTGGCCAATGCCCATCTCATACACCAGAGATGCTAGTAGTTTTGGTCAGCTGTGGGAGATATCTTCTTTTCCCTTTTAGCAGTCAGCCCCTCTGCCTGCAGCAATACTGCAGGCCACAGGTTTCTGAGGTACTAAGTAGGAGGCAGCAGCCTCTTTCCCCTGCCTCATTCCTCCTTCCCTCCAGCAGCAATGCCTCTGCCTCTGAAGTCTGTCTCTTGCCAAAGAGAAAGGCATGACAAAAGCATTCAAAGGAAAAAGAGAGAAATCCCCAGCCTCGTGTGTGACAGAAAGCAAACAATTCACATGATCTTTATTTTCATAACCCTCGTCCTCCTCTCACCCCCATGCCTGTTGTTATCACTCAGCATGTTATTGTTATTACTTGAAATTTGTTTTTGAAAGTGCCTCTCCAGGGCTGGAGGTGCTTGAATCCACATGGAAAATATACAAACCATCTGTCCAGCTTAGGCTCTCAGTTCCCTGAGGAAGGGCTGCTATCCTCTGCAGTGCCCTCTGCACGCTCGTGGCAGGAACAAACGATGGGCAATAATAATAAAGAATAACCTGTGCCTATTTATCTGTTTGGTCTAGGAAACTGAGCTGTCAGTGACCCTGAGCACTCTGAGTGACACACACTGAGGCAGAGTTAAAACCAAGCTGCTCTTTCCATCATTATTTCTTTTTTCCTGAATTGCTGGAGTCCAAATCCCAAGGTAGGTGACACAGGGTGACCCTCCTGCTTTTGATGTGAATGGGAAAGGATTTGTCTTTTTATATCCAAGCTCGCTAGGAAGAAGAGGTGGGTGGCCATGAAAGGGGAAAGCCATGAAATTATCTCCCTTGCTTTATAAGAAACAGCCACTCAAGGGGATTTGGGGGGAGAAGGGGGAGAACCTTCTCAAAAAAAATACAATGTGCTGGTGGGATTCCTCTGGAGGCCAGAACATGGGAGCCAAGTGCTCCTATCCAGGGAGGGAAGGAGTGGGGGGGGCAGGAGAGGTTCTGCCCTTAATTGAGAACACACTTGTTTGCAGAGTTCAATGTCGGGAACTCCACCGTTGTTTTGAAAGGACAGGGCATTGTGTAGGTGTCGGAATTCAGAAGAGGCAAAACAACAAAGGGATGGAAAAAGGCAGCTGTGGCGATTTAACTCTCTGAACACCTTCAGCCCTTTCCCTTGCCGTGCCTCCCCGACTGGACCGCGCTCTCCTCTCTTGGCTGCTGCTAGGAGAAGCAAGCCCATCTCCTCTGGCCCTCGCTCCCTGCACGTTCTCCCTCCAGCAGCCTCCTCCTGCCTACACCCACTTTTTGCTCCATCTAACCCTTCTTTCCCTGCTCTCTCCCACAGCTGCTTCTCCAGCTGAAGCCAAGCTGCCTACATGACGTAGCCAAACCCCCTGGTGCCGGTCCTTGTCTTGAGAGAGTAGGCAGGGAGCTGCGGCCCCGAAAGGGCTGGTGGCAGAACTGACAGTCAGGAAAGGAGAGAAGTTTCTGGCTGGTGATGCTCAGGTCAACATTGTTGTGCTACCTGAGCAGGCAGTAGCCAGCCTTCCCCTGACAGTGACCTCTGGCACTGCAAGATGCTTAAAATGTATATAGGTCTCCTGAGTTAACTTAGGAATTAGCCTTGTCCCACCCAAATGGACCTTAGAGACACACAAAGCCTGGAACCTCCATCTCTGGTCTTCTACCCTGGGGCTCTTCTGAACCCAGAGGTGAAAGGACACATGGTTGGACTTGATGATCTCAGAGGTCTTTTCCAGCTTTACTGATTCTATGATTCTGTGGTGTACTGCTTTTAATTCATCAGAGGCATTCTGCCAGGAGAGAGACTCTCTTATCTGCCAGTTCTAACAGAACACTAAACCATCACCAAACCATCACTAGAACCCCAAAATCACAAACAAATCCTGATTGCTTTTCACTGCCAGAGCAAAGTTCCAGTACATCAATGGGAGTCCTGTCAAGGTACAGACAATCTGTAGACAGAGACCAAAGGTAATTAACATCCTCACATGTTTCAGGATTCAATTGCTACTGGGCTGGTGCAATAACTGCTTTGTATTCTTGCTTTTGAGATTAACCCAAATCAGGTTCAATTTACCTAAATACCACACTTATCTGCTGGATGATGCCTTGGTCCTTTGAAATGCACTGCAAAACTGAATCAGAGTGAAAATACTATGAGGTAGGGGTCTTTTCCTCAAGGGCTATAATAATCCTAGTCCTAGTCAATAAACTAATCTACTTCTGTTAAGGTGATGAACAAGGATTCATTTTAGTTAGAAATAATGAATCATTATTGAAAGTCACTTACAATGCTTAGGTGTGGCCAGTTACAATGACTAGGTATGGCTGAAGTAACTGAACTAAAGCAGCAACCACCATATTATTATGATCAACTCCTATATTGTATTTCTTTTTCTTAAATGCAGAATTTTGCCTGCTCAGCAGTCATTTTTTACACAAAAAGCTCTGTCTTTCTGCACAGCTGACCTGGCAGCAGAACAACTGTGTGGTGCTTTTGCTTTCAGGTGAGGAGACAGAAGCAGGTACCTCTGTGGCAAAGGAGTGAGAATAAAAGACACAAGGCAGAAAGCCAGATCCGAGTCCATGTGATGTAATTCTTCTGCTTCAGTCATTTTATCTCAGCCTTTATATCTTGGCTGCCTTTACAGTAACAAATGTGGCTTCACCTTCCCATCATCATCTAGTTTAAATTGATGACAGCAGACAGAATGTGAGCCAGCAGTGTGCCCAGGAGGCCAAGAAGGCCAAGAGCATCCTGCCTTGGATCAGCACTAGCGTGGCAGCAGGGCTAGGGCAGGGATTGTCCTACGCTATTCAGCACTAGTAAAGGCACAACCTCCAATCCTGGATTCAGTTTTGGGCTTCTCACTTCAAGAAGGACATTGAGGTGCTGGAGTATGGCCAGAAAAGGGCAAGGAAGGTGGGGAAGGGTCTAGAGCACAAGTGTTGTGAGGAGCAGCTGAGGGAACTGGGGTTGGTTAGTCTGGAGAAGAGGAGGCTCTGAAGAGACCTTCTCACTCTGCAACTCACTGAAAGGAGGTTGGAGCCAGGTGGGAGTTGGTCTCTTCTTTGAAGGAACAAGCAAAGGGAGAAGAGCAAATGGCTCCAAGTTGCACCAGTGGAGCTTTAGGATGGATATTAGGAACAATTTCTTCCTTGAAAGGGTTGTCAAGGCCTGGCCCAGGCCGCCCAGGGCAGCGGTGGAGTCAGCATCCCTGGAGGGATTCAAAAACATCTAGATGAGACACTGGACAACATGGTTTAGTGACAGGGTGGTGTTGGGCTGATGGCTAGACTTGATGATATTAGAGGTCTTTTTGAACCTTAATGATCCTCTGATTCTATAATGTACCACTTCTATTTTATCAGAGGAATTTTGCCAGGAGACAGAAAGCAGGAAGCAGCACATTCAGAATATGAAGATAATCAGCACAGTTTTACATTAGAAAAGAAATGCCAAAAGCCTCTAAAAGTCCTAGTTCAAAGGTGACCCAGCAGAAGAGTAAATGCTCAGTGGCAGACCATTTTGCTTACAGTAACACTGAAGGACAAGAAGGTGCAAATCTCTCTGTGCTTTAATCACACTGCTTAACTGACAGCAGGCAACTGGAGTTGTACCATGAACAAATACCTCTGGCAGAAACCCATTTTCTTAAGTAGTGCATCTCCTTCTTGCCAGCTGAAGACAGGCAGCAGATACTGGCCCCCAAACCCCACTGTCCTTTCATGATAACAATCTTTAGGTGAATCCTACAATTCACAGGAAGAATTTGTTTGGTTTCTCTTCAATGCCAAAGGCAGGAAGGGGAAATAGTGTGGCAGCCCAAAGGGACATGTTACAGCTTGCTCTCACCTAATGTCATGGTGACATTTAGAAATAAAAAGCAGGATCACAAGGTTCTGACATCAATAGGAATTGTTATGGAAATCCAATAGTTGGGATAAAGAGCTGGATTATGCAGTTAAGTGCAGCTTCTGGTATTATCTTGTGGTTGCCTTGGTTTGGAATCACATTCATTTCTCAAACCAAAAAGCCCTCTGAGTTTCAGTCCAAAAGTTGAGATGCTTGTCCATCTCTTACAACCACTAATTCATTTTTTATCAGTCTAAGGTCCAGAGTGGAAGCAAGTTCAGTGATTTTCTTAGATCTTATTGAACAGCAGGAAACATCTCCCAGTGTTTTTGTAGTCAGCTCAGCAGGATTTAGCAGAACTGCCAGTTTCAAACAATGCATTAAAATCATGGGGGCAAAATTAGGAAGAAATTGCATTTCTGCCTATTCTGATTGCAAAGGCTCAGGTATAATACTCACATCTAGGTATTGCTCATATTAACCTTTAGTAAGAGGTTACCACCACAACCAGACTATGGAGAGATGGGTTGAAATAAAACATAACCCAAGAAGAATTAATCCAAACCTGTGGTATTTCAGTTCTGAATTTTTCATCCCCTCAGGGGTGAGGCTGAAGGATATGGAATCTGGATCTAGTCCTTAATTCTGTGGCTTGGTTTTCTTTTCCAGTTCCCACAGAAACGTGTTCCTCAAGATCTCCTGACATTTCTCTGCATACTTTAGCTCTTTTTGCCATGATAATTTGAAGCAAGCCCTGCCCTTCCCCTCTCACCCCCCAAACATTCTGCTTTTTACATGAGTGCAGCATGTAAACACTAAAAAAATGCAAGCATAGCAACTCTGAGAAATACAGAGAAACAAATGTTAACAGCACAGCCTTTTCCACACTTCAGAGGAGTTCCCCAGGCCTGGGGCTGCACATGCAAACCCAAGCAGAGCTACACATAAACCAGAGTGTTCCTGCCCTGGGTGAACAAATAGACTGTGGCCTAAGACTGAGGAATAGGAGGTTTTCAGTCCTGAGCTGCCAAGGAATCATTTTGGGTCTGGGTAACACGAAGGAAAATGATTATAGAAGCCAATCCCTTGGGAATGGAGGTAAAAGCTTCATGGAGTTGGGTAGCTTGACTCTCCTAAAAGATTAGCAGGGCTTTAAAAATCCTTGCCAATAAATGGAAAATCTGGACTACAAAATAGGCTGCCTTCCAGAAGGTGAAATCAAAGCCCCCAATACCTTTTCTCATTGTTTCATCAGAGCTCATAAAATTCCTGCAATTATCTGAGAGCACTGAAGCCTCCTGTCTGTGAGGAAAGGCAGAGCATTGTGTGACTGGAGCTAGGGAGGTAAAGACAATCTGTGCCTGTGACAGCAGCTCAAGAAACAAAAGTCAACAGAGATCCAATTCCAGGTGAATACTGCAATACATAATCCTGGAATTGGTGTTTCCCCTTCCATGCTCTGCACCTTCCTAACCTCCAAACTTCCTCTCCTGACCTCCTTGTTTTGCTGTGTGCTTTAATAACTGTCGACTTCACAGAATCATTAAGGTTGGAAGAGACCTCGAATATCATCAAGTCCAACCACCAACCTCTCCAGCCCATGCTTCTGCAGAAGGTTCCTCCCCCCCAGATATCTTTTGTTGTTTAATCACTGAAAATAGCCTCATCATTTCATCAGGAGCCTCTGCTGTAAGCAGTGATCTCCTTCCACTCCAGGCTCACAAGGAACAGAGAGCATTCCTCTGTAACAAGCCTGAAAAATGAGGGATTGTGTAGACATTGAAGGCTGAAATTCTCCCAGTTTGCCCCAAGGGATGCCAAGGGTAGCTCAGAGAGGTACAAAGGGAACCTGTTCTTGTTGCTTTTCAACTGTGGCCCTACTTAAATTGCCAAAGGGGTTTCACATTTCACTCTCCTAAGGTTACTGTCTCAGGCTTTTCTGTAGAAAACATTAAGGACATAGACCTTGCTTTAAAGCAGCTTCCCTGGGAATAAGATTGGGCTGGTAATTTTGGAGCAGCTAACGACTCCCATGTTTGGTATTGTCTGTTTTCCAGGCCTGGATCAACCAGCCAGATACTTAGAAAAGGCTCCTGATTTTATCTCCTGATCCATATACACACAGAAACCCTCCTGCACCTATACCCATGGAATAGAGAGAGAGTAAAATCAAACCAACCCAGCACTTGATACTTCACAAAGGTTTATAATCTGAAAAATCTCACTTTTTTTTCTTGACATTCAACTCCAACTCTCACTAGAGTCTCAGAAGGCACAAGCCAGTAAGAGAGACACTGCAGGAGGATCACTTGATCTACCATTGAAATGCAGCCACCTCAGAGTGGAGCACAGCATCTGTTTTACACATTATCAGAGCTTGAGACATGAAATGAAAGTTCTTATAACCACCTGAAGCTGTAAAGGAAAGTGCAGGCAAAAGGAATTTTAATTAGCTGAATCCCTCCAGCAAGAGCCCTGAGAGCACCAATGGATAAAGCAGGTAGGATTCTAGTGCTAATGTGGTGACTCTCCTGACAAGCCCCAAAATCATTGCATCTTGCCTCTGAAAGAAGTCCTCACTTACCTCAGCTTAAAATTAGGACCAAGCCTACTAAAGCTGTAGAACCATGCCAGATTGAAAGAGGGGCAGATGAGAGCAGTAACTGCACCTGGTGGCTGTGGCATTTCCCTTAGCTGTTAACTGCAGCCCAAGGGTGGTGAAGGGATTCCATGGCTCAGCATGCTCTTTGATGGCTGGAAGGGTACAGAGCCAAGCCAGAAAGATGATTCATGCCCAGGGGAGCAGCAGTCATGGTTGGTGACACTGGTTAAGAATGGAAATAAAGGGAACTATTTACTGAATGCCATTAATTGACATTAATTGTGGCACTGAAGGATGAGTGATTGAGTGACTTAGGAGGAGACCTTTTCCTCTCTCTTTTTACCAAAAGACAGGGGGGGAAAAAGGGAGAAAACTGGTTTTCAAGGGCAGGTGAAGTGCAGATGCTCTTGTCCTCCCTCTCCCCTGCTTTTGAAAGACCTAAACTTCCTCCTCTGAACATAACCATCCCATAATGGATCCCATAACTGCAATTGGAAAAGGCTGTCATTTCCAGTGCATGAGGAGATGAAGAACAAATTCCACCACAGCACACAGGCAATAACTTGGGGGTGAGCTGATCACAGACATTTACAGAACCACAGAATCATTAAGGTTACAAAAAACCTCCAAGGTCCAACTGTCAACCCATCACCACCAAGCCACTAAACCATGTCCCTAAGTACCACATCTAGATGTTTTTTAAACCCCTCCAGGGCTGGTGACTCCACCACTGCCCTGGGCAGCCGGGGCCAATGCCTAACCACTCTTGCAGAGAAGAAATTTTTCCTGATATCCAATCTAAACCTCCTCTGGGTGCAACTTAAGGCCATTTCCTCTTGTCCTCTCACTGGTAACCCTGGAAAAGACCAATTCCCACCTTGCTCCAACCTCCTTTCATGGAGTTATAGAGAGCAAGAAAGTCTCCCCTGAGCCTCCTCTTCTCCAGGCTAACCAACCCCAGTTCCCTCAGCTGCTCCTCACAACACTTGTGCTCTAGACCCTTCCCCACCTCCGTTGCCCTTCTCTGGACACTCTCCAATGCCTCTGTACCTTTCTTGCAATGAGGTGCCCAAAATCCTCACACATTTAATATGATTTCCCACAAACCCAACCAGATCCCTGGCCTCTTATTGGCACCAGCAATGTGGAACAGCCAAATAACCAGAACACTGCCAACAAGCTCTCTCACCCAGCACATGTGTGGGTCTAGTGAAGGTACAGCACAATACACCTGCAGACAAGGACTATGATTTAATTGACAGCAGTTGTAGTCTAGAAACATAAAGCAGCACATAGAGCTGAGACCATGGGGATGGTGCCATCTGTATGTAATTGTTCAGGCTACATTTTCCATGACATCTTCTGGAGGAAGGGCAGGGTGTCCAAGTGGGTAGCAATAGTAACAAGCAAGCCTTGTCAGGAATCACACTCGCCTCTGGGAAGGGGGCAGCTTTGCATTTCATCCTGACATGTCAGAACAGGCTATTTCTAAACAATGTCACACAAAATTACATGGAATTAAAGTTTTATTCCAAACATTGTAAAGAAACAGGCCCAGCAGATGGACAGGTATGGCATGACTTCATCTGTGGCATGCTAGGCTTGGCTAAGGGCCTACAGAGTACAAATGTTTCAGCTGTCCTTAGGGGTTAACAGGCATTAGCTTCAGCCAGGCCCCAAAATGAAAAGATCTAGCAGTTGTGGCTTTTTGTTTTAACCCTGGAAGAAACTGATAGACTGGGAGAAGAGGTAGCTAGACAAACCAGCTTGTCATTCTTAAAGGAAAATATCAGAAAATTTAGCTGCAACAACTGGAAAACCAACCTAAAATAGGTTAAGCCTGAATTGATTTGTTCTGTTGCATTTATTTGTTCTGTTCCTTCCCATGCTTAAAGGGAGCTTACAAAGAAAAGGGAGAGAGGCTTTTTACCCAGGCAGACAGTGACAGGACAAGGGGTGATGTTTTTAAACTGAAGAAAGGAGAGATTTAGATCAGCTGTTAGGAAGAAATTCTTTACTTAAGAAGGTGGTGAGGCACAGGAACAGATTACCTGGAGAAGTTGCAGATGCTTCATCCCTGGAAGTGTCCAAGATCAGCTTAGATGGGCCCTGGGCAACCTGCTCTAGTGGCAGCTGTCCCTGTCCCTGGCAGCAGGGACAACCCAAGTGCTCAAGCCATGCACTACAACATGGGTGTGCTCTTTCACTCCAAGACTCTTGGATAAGCCAAACCAGGGATTAATTCCTTTGGAACTCTGACCTCTGGCAATTCCACTCCAGGTCTGGAAATACAAACACTGGAGGAAAGTTCTGCAGAGCATTCACACCTCCAAGCTGACAATATACCTGTCATGGTATATGATATGATGGCCATTCCCTGACATCTTTCAAGATGAGCTTTGCAGCCAACAGGCTCTTTGAGTTAGAAGAATGGACATGACCCAGTTTTACCAACCTTTACCCATCCATCATTCCTTCAGAACACAATCCCTGGCAAAATTGCCTCAGACTAAGACTTTGATGGATAGGGACTGGATGCCCTTCCAGTGAAATCCAGGAACTGCAGGTTAACTCTTTTCACTCTTACAAGAGGCTTTTTTAGCTTGTGAGGTAGTACAGAATTTTTTCTTTTGTTATATTTAGGTTAAAAAAAATTCTTAACAAAACTTCTAGACCTGTATGTGCATGTTAAAAAACACTTCAAGCCTACAGAATGTAAGGGTTAAGATTCTGTCCCCTTAAGGTGTTAAATGTTTCCAGAACTGCCTGGAACTACAACTGGGCAGTGCACACTTCATGCAACCTGGCAGAGAAGTGTTGCTTTAGGCTTAGAAACACTGCCTTCTCACTTCTGGGCTTGGGTTTATTCCAGCTTAATCCAACTACAAATTGTTGTCTTGAAAAGCCTGCAGCTTCTTGTCAATGCTTCCCTCCTCCTCCTTCTAGCATGTAATTACTCAGCAATTAACATCCTTGTTTACCAGTGGTGATTCCTGCCTTGTGTCAGGACACGTGTGTTTATGGCAGAGATGGAGCCCTCATTAAAAGCTCCATCAACTGACCCAATGCTCTTGGGAAGGATAAGCCAAATTGGTGTGGAAAAGGGAAAGATCTTAATGCTGCAACAGGGACTTGAGTATTTATTAAGACAAAGCTCAGAAATAAAAGACCTGATTTGGTTTTGCTTCATTTCTTTGGAAGACCTCACACAGAGCTCCTTCCCCTACCTGATGTGAATAATTGCTTCATGCAATGTTCAGTCACTCAGGGGCTGTTGTGTTGGAACTGTTGCAGAATGATGAAGTACTTTGAAGATAAGTTTATATAAAGAGAAGTCAGACCTAGCCTGCCATTATATAAAGAGAAATTAGACCTATGCTGCCAGAAGAGTGACTCAGCCTAATGTGCTAGTTTACAGGCTGCCCTGGTCTTGAAACTCAAGGCTCAAGTCTTGGCAGCAAGGACCAGGTGAACATTGAGTTCTTCACATGAAGCACCAAGTTTCTGGGGCTTTGGCAGGGCAGCCCATGTGCTGACATGGTCTCGCTGCCTTGAGCAGCAAACTCATCTGCTGAGGTTCTCTGCAGTCAGGAGCAGCCAGCAGCAGAAGTGATCCTTCAGAAAGAACCACAGACTCCAGTGAGATGCAATGTTTTCTAGCCTGTAAGAGGCCAGGGATCATCCTCCCTGGACTGGGCACTGGGAAGGCCACCCCTGGAATCCTGGGGTCAGTTTTGGGCTTCTCACTGCAAGAAGGACATTGAGGTGTTGGAGCCTGTCCCAAGAAGGGCAACAAAACTGGTGCAGGGCCTAGAGCACAAGTGTTGTGAGGACCAGCTGAGGGAACTGGGGTTGGTTAGCCTGAGGAAGAGGAGGCTCAGGGGAGACCTTCTCACTCTCTGCAACTCCCTGCAAGGAGGTTGGAGCAAGGTGGAGATTGGTCTTTTCTCCCAAGTTAACAAGCAACAGAACAAGAGTAAACAGCCTGAAGTTGTGCCAGAAAAGGTTCAGTTTGGATATTAGGAAATATTTCTTCCCTGAAAGTGTTGTTAGGCATTGGCCCAGGCTGCCCAGGGCAGTGGTGGAGTCACCATCCCTGGAGGGGTTCAAAAAACATCTAGGGTACTTAGGGACACGGTTCAGTGGCATGGGGGTGTTGGGTTGATGGTTGGACTTCATGATTTGAAAGGACTTTTCCAACCTCAATGATTCTTTTCTGCTTTGTGACTTTGTATCTGCCATGTATTTATACTCCTGATAATACACTTAGAGTTTTCCAAGTAACAAACCAGAGGCTGAAGAAACCATTTCAGGACCCTGGTGATAAATTTCTCTCTATAATAGTTTCTATGTTGAGTTTTTTCCTTTCTGTAGAGCCTCAGTAACTGAGACCCCAGAACTCTGTGGTGGCAGAAGTGGGAGTAAATCCAGCACCAGGTAACTGAAGAAGGTATACATAGTACATTTACCTGTGAGGCACTCACTGAAATAACAACAATAACTAACAATAACAATACAAAGACCTGATTTCCTACAGGTTTGAATGCAGGTTTGTGTGCAGGAAAACATCACCAAGCTAGGGAGAAGCAAAGAAAGTAACTGAAACAGAAGAAGGAAAAAAGCTCTAGATCTGTAGCAGTATTTGGCAAGTAGAATTTGGGACTTTGGAATCAACATGCTTTTCTAGTTAGAAGTGTAGATATACTATTTGTACCAGAGAAGGATGAGTCTTCTGGATGCAGCTGGAAGGAGTGAGAACCTCTTGAACAGCCATATGGGTTTGCAAGTCTGCCTTGAAAAAACCCCTTTCTCCTGTAGCTTAAATTGTCTCATGTCCTCTCTCTCCTGCCCTTACCTAATGAATCTTCCCTACTTTTGCTTTTCTCTTAATTAAAGGACACATATTGGTGTACATCAGAGATAACAGCTTATCCCACTTGTTGTCACTGAGGACATTTGGCCATTCAAAGAGTGGCAGCAGCTATCAGCCACTCCTGTTTCCAAACCACAGCTTGCTACTACCTCAAAGAATGGAGAAACTTTGTTGACAGCACAGCACCCTTTGTCAGCCAGGCTTCATCAGCTCCTGTCCATCTTTCAGAGGGCAGTAGCAGACACATCCATGAAAACATCCCATCCTCCAATCCTTAAGCACCCCAGAACTGTGGTTTGGGGCTTAAGTACGTTATAGGTTGTAAAGAGCTTTTTCAGCTGTGGTTGGAAGAGGCAAGGGAAGGTGAAATTACTCTATTTTTTCAAGTGTGCCATGTGGGTGAACCCAATTCCAAAGCCAAAAAATTCAGCTGGGATTTAGCCTTGATGAAACTCTCTTGCAACGGCAGCTGAGGGAACCCATCAGCGTTGAGGTGAGAACATGAAACACCCCAAGAAACAACCTGGGGAACGGCTGCTGTCACACAAAAGCAGGAAAAAACCCCAAAGCCCTATCAAGAATTTCATAAACCAAGACATCTCCTGAGCAGCAAGACAACTGAGGTGTTTGATAGGTGAATGGCATGCTCCAAGCACCCTTCCACAGCCTCCAGGAAAAAGCCATGCGCTCCGGCCCCGCCGAGAACCCGACACCCTGTATTTTCCAACGTGCCAAGAGCCAAGAATAATATCACATCACCAAAGCAGACTTCAAAGGCCAGTTCCTCCTCTCTCTCTCTCTGCTCCTGTGCATCCCTCCCATGCCAAAGCACACAGGGATCTGAGGGCTCTGCTCTGCTCAGCAGCTGCTCAGGATGTTTGACAGAGTTCCCAAACTCTTACAGCGCTCGTAAAAGAAGTTTCCAATAGAGGCAGCACTTTGAGGGCAGCAAGAACCAGAGATAAAACCAGAGCAAGAGCCTTGTTTATTAATTGACTGACAGAATCTGCACTTCTTGCCTGGAAAAAGACATCACTGTGGTTGTGCAGAGTATTTATACCCCTGGGGAGCTGCAGATGTTTACAGAAGTACACGAGTGGAAAGACTTTGTTGGGCTAGAAGGGAGCAAAGACACTTTGGGAACCACCTTCAGATAGTGACAACAAAGGCTTGGTAATTCAGTGCATTAATTGCTTTGTGATCTAAGTTGACAAGACTGAAAGCCTCCAATTTGAAGAGCTACTGTGCTTTCAATGCCAGTAAATGCATCCTCCACCTAAAAAGACTTTTTAAGAGGGGAGGACACTTGATCTCAGTCTGTGTAAGAAGCAAATTGGTAGAATAAGAACTCACAAACAAAACTAAGAAACAAACCCTTCAGGAGTGTTAGCCAAAATCCTCACAACTACTGTGCTAGCCACAGCAGTCATCAATTTTCCTGAGGCTTAATGGTGCACTTCTGCTCTTGCTCAGAAAAGGGCTGGAGAAAGGGTGGAAGGGACCTGTAGAACACCCTGCAGAGCTCTGGGCTGTGCCCAGGAGTTCAGGGTGAGCTCACTGGTGGGACTTCTACAGCCATACTAGTAGACAGGGTTTAATTTGCAGATTAAAGGTCATAAATTTCCCATCTGGGTTGTTGTTATTATTATTTATAATGTATTGAGATTTAGAAGCATGTCTGGAACTGGACAGAAAAGAAAGTGATAGGAGCCATGACCTGAAAAAACATCCTGTGAGCACTGCTAGAGCCAACAGGTTGCTCTCCTAGCTCCCATGGCTGCCTGGTGAATTAGGGCTAAACACACAACTGGTAGCAAAAGCCAAATCCAAATGACTGGCACCTAGTCTGGATGAACACAACATTCACCCTCATCACCCCCCCCAGTTATGCCACTTCACTGCCCCTTCAGACACTTGGGTGGGAAGTGGTTACAATTGGCCTGAAGCTAATTTTTATTCCAGTTTAATAAAAGGTAGCATCAGAGCCTCATTCTCACCCACAAATGCCACACAGAGCCAGCAGCATGATCTGGCAAGGACACTGGAGATTAGCTGTGCTCCCTACAGCCCTGTGGTCACAGTCATAGGGAAGGATGATTGGAACTGCAGTGTTTTTTGAAGGCACCACTACAAGGCAGCACTTCCAAATATTCTATTAAGGCCACTAAGGTCAGGTCAGTCTTTATGTTCCCTGACAACATAACTGAGGCAAGGAAGACCTGAACTTGGAGATCTTTTATTGGTTGTTTTCCCTGTGTTCATAGGGGTTTATAAGCTGGCCATAACCTTGTGAGCTCTGGACTGCATATGAAAGACTGGAGGCAGAAAGCACATTTGCTACACAGAAGTTCACACACAAAATCATATTAAAGCCACTGATGAAAAACTGCAATGCTAGAAATAATAGAAGCTGTAGAGCAGAGTGTAAGAACACTGTGCATGAAGGTATCTTGATGTTCTACACTCCAGAGCTTTCTGCCACTGGCACACTTCAGTCCTCAGTTTCCCTCAGCTGTAGAGGAGAGGTGGTGGCATTCACTATGGAGCTGTTCTGTGTTTAACAGGTTACTGGTTTTAATACACTTTGAACTGTGAGCCATACACATACACCACTGAGGTGGGTTTGGTTTTAAATAGACAACAACAGACATTAATTTAATGTGTGACAATATATACTGGCATTTCAGAGGAAACAAACCACTGAAAGGATCAAGCCTTGGAGAACAACAGGAAGCTTATAGCACAAACCAGTGTCATTAGGAGTAAGCATCTGGCCTTTGCTACATTGCCAAAATACATTATTTTGGGGAAACAGATAGTTTTACCAAGCACAAGACTTGATTGTTGTGTGGCTAAAATGCACCTAGACCCTTCAGCTTGCTCAGACCCATGACCATCCTTGTCCTGTTTGCAGCTACTGCTTCTGAAAGATGTTCAAAGGACCTGCTCAAGTGTTAAAGCATTTCCATACATATCAAGAGGGCAACAGAAGAGGATCAGCTCCATAGAAGATGCTTCTGAACTTCAGAAGATGCCTTCAAAAAGCCCTGTAGCTCTGATCACCCTTTCCTTTGACTGGGACCACAGGACTACAGCTCCAGGATGTCCTCACCCTGTTCTTTCCATGAGATCTGTAATCTCCTCCTACCCTTTAAACCCCAGAACAGCCATAACCTCCCTCTCAGCCTAACAAACTACTCCAAGTGATCCCAGGGCTCTTCTGACACTTGTCCTTGATCATCTCTCTTTTTCTTTAGGCACTTTGGAGTTGGTAGCTTGTAGCTTTCTGTTACTTACACACCCTAAGCATTTGACTTCTTTCTTCTCTAAAGCCAACCTCTTCTGCAGAGTGTTTCTGGGCAGATTCCTCCAACCACTACACACCAGTACTTGGTGTTTGGAGGAAAGAAAGCTTTTGCTTCAAGCAGAAAACTCAATCAGATTCAAACCCTGCTATACACTTCAGATAAAACTTGCCCTAAAGTTCATTATCCACACATGTCCAGCTGGAATTTTCCCTTTCTTTCACACACACTGCCTAAGCAGAGCAGACACTAGAACAATTATTTACACCACAGCCTGCAATGGCTTGGGGAGAACAATGAGAATCTCTTCACAAACATGTTTTGAAAGATAAAGCCAAAGAGCTTTACAGCTTCAAATTTGGGTTTTGCAATAAAAGGCATTCTACAAAACATTATACCATTGGAAATGCTTTAAAGGAATAAATTGAATTTAGAAAGTTCCTAGTTATTTTTGTGAAGGGAAATGTGGTGTGGGGAGTTTGGATTCCAGATTGCACGACATCATAACTCTTGGAATACTTGGAATTCTTGAAAGACACTGGAATTTCCAGAGGACTAAAAGAAAGCTGATGGTGTGCCAGTGTTCTAAAAAGGGTAAGTTGGACAGCCTGGCCAAATCCAGCCTGGTCAGCCTCACTGCCTAGGCAAGAAAGGACAGAGATAGTAGCAAGCACAGGGAATTGACTCCTGCAGCTCACTTAGAAAGCATTTATATCTAACCCAAACCAATACAGGTTTAGAGAAAACTATTCTGGTTGAACTTCAGCAACTCCTGTCCACTGAGGGGTCAAAAAGACACAAAATCAGCATGGTAGGTACTAAGAAGATCTAAAAATAACTAAATGGCAGCTCTCTGGAGAGTCAGAAATCTACTTGCCTACTACAATCACCAAGTGATTTTAAGTCAGAGAATCATAGAATGGCTCAGGTTGGAAGGGACCTTAAAGATCATCTAGTTCCAACCCCCCCAGAAAACCAATACTGACCAAGGGTGGTGGTAGAAAACAGGGGCAGAAGAAAGAGCTCAGTCACTGGTGAAGAATGATCTACAGCACATGGTAAGCTGGCCAACAACACCAATTGGAATGGCATCTGCTTAGCTTACAGCCTTACTGCAGGGGTTTTCAGCTGCTCAAGAGCAAGTCCAAACCCTTTCAGGGATCACAGCAGAGAAGCAGTCAAACAAGAGCTTCCCAAATGCAGCAGCACAACCAAATGAGGAACATCCAACATGGGAAGTGTGGTTACACCATCTCTGGGCACAGCTACTACCCCAAAACCCTTACAGAGTTGGTATCAGCAAATCCTGACCTGATCTGACTCAGTTTGGTTCAGGATTAGTAACTAAGTATGTTCTGGGTAAAGACATCTAGGAGGTGCATTGGCTTAACTTACTGAGCAGAGGATTCCCTGAGAACTTTGTGAGTCCCTCAAAGATGAAGAGAAATCTAAAAAGAAAACATTACAGCCCAGAGACAAGAACATTTTCAAGCCTAGTGGGTAAAAGGTATAAAAACACAGACTAGGAGTTAAGGAACAAAATTTAAACACTCTGGTTACCAACTGCTGGAAGCAGTGAAGACAGACTGTGATGAATCAGTGGAAACTGTAAGATCAGGATTCTTCTAGTTCAGCAGGGATTAAATCCCTGTGATCCATGAGTGCTCTACATGACCACAGCAGCCTGCTTTTGACTATCACCTTTATAATCTATAAATCAGCAGAACATGTCAACTTCCCAAAACTAACAAAATGGAGAAATGCAGAGTCCAGGCACATCAGAGAAGCAGAGTAAACAGAACAGGCAGCAAAGCTGGCATGGTTATAGTGTATTTATTCATAAGTAGTCTGGTTTGTGCCTTGCTGTGTCTACACAGAACCATAAAGGCTGGAAAGACCTCTCAGATCACTGAGTCCAACCAACAGCCCAACACCACCATGCAACCATGCCCCCTGCACCACAATTACATGGTTTTTGTACCCCTCCAGGGATGCTTACTCCACTACTGCCCTGGGCAGCCTGGGCCAACACCTGATAACCCTCTGACTGAAGAAATTCTTCCTAATATCCAGTCTGAACCTCCTCTGCTGCAACTTGAGGCCATTTCCTCTTGTCCTTTCACTTGTTACCTGGGAGAAGAGACCAAGCCCCACCTGGCTCCAACCTCCTTTCAGGGAGCTGTAGAGAGCCAGAAGGTCTCCCCTGAGCCTCCTTTCCTCCAGGCTAAACAACCCCAGTTCCCTCAGTGCCATTCAAGTATCTCCTACAGGAGGACCAAAGTGAACCCAGTCAGGTCAGGTTTTGTTGTTAACATCTGAGCAAACTATAATTTGCTGTTACCTTCAAGAGAAAACAGCCTCACATGATTGAAATATTCAGATATTAGTAACACAGAATGTTTTTATTACTGACACATGCAAAGAAAACATGGCAATGGGGAGGCTGTGTGAACATCAGATGCTTTTATAAACAGCAAGAGAAGTTCATATTTGTGTTTGTTCTTGTCTGCAGAACAAATCTCCTCTGACCTTTCTGGGCTACAGACTAGTTGAGTTTAATTTTGAAGCTGTTCCTAGTTCCCTAACAGCTTTGGGCTGGTCTGAAGGCACGTGATGCACAACATGGACTTTCTAAAGCTGTATGAGAGATCAAAAGAAAAGAGGAAAGCAGCCAGCATCCAACAGGCACAGACATCAGAACAAAGAACAAGGATAGAACTTTTGTAACCAATACTAACCCAAGGGCTTGGAGCCTGAGTGCCCAGAAAGGATGGAGTGAGGACCCAAAGTTGGAATTTCCTGGCTGTCGTCAGTTCTGTCACAACCCTAACATGTTTCAACATGTTTTCAGCTTCTAAAGTTTTTTCCCTCCTCTTTAATATAAGTCTAAAAGAGACCTAAAATGGAAAAAATGTGCTATTTCCATGGAGCACTGATGCCTTTGACATCTGCTTCCAAGTGTTATTCATCACCACGGAGTGTAACAATCTGAGAGCAAGCACAATGTACCTTGAGGAAAAAGTGAGTCTCTGAGAGAGCTTCTCTGAACAAATGCTGCCCTTTCCCCTAGTGATTACAGCTCCAGGGATGCTCAGGAGAGGACAGCAGCCCACCTACCTGTCCTAGAGAGCAGTAGCACTTGCACTGCTGCTTCTTCAGGTCAAGCACCTTGCAGATGGCAAAAGGGATGTCCCAGACTCCCTTTTATTCATGCATGGCTTCCAATACTTCTTTTTTATTTGAAGTCTACTCCCTTTCCCCAGTGAGAGAATTTTATGCTCCCAACAGAAGGACAGAGCAAAGAAAGCAACAAACAGGATGGCTGAAAGGACAAAGGTTCTATGAGCTTCTATAGAATCATTACAGTTGGAAAAGACCTCTGAGATCACCCAGGCCAACCACTAACCTAACACTACCATGCTCCCCACTAAACCATGTCCCCAAAGCACCATCAGGAAGTGGCCACTTTGTGATTCTGAGACAGAACCATAGCTGGAAAACCCACAGAAGACAGAATGCAAATTCAACATCAACATGCTGGAAATATGACCCAAAATCAACACATGAACTTCAACAAAGGTAACCTCAGAGTGATGCCTGTAGGAGGGAATGAATTCCTAAGTATAGCTGCAAGGTGTGCTGGGATCACAGAATCATTTCATTGGAAGAGACTTTTAAGATCATCAAGTTAACCTACCACTAGCAGGTCACCACTAAACCATGGCCCTCAGCACCACATCTCCATGGCTTTTAAACCTCTCCAGGGCTGGTGACTCCACCACTGCCCTAGACAGCCTGGGCCAAGGCTTGACTACTGGAATGCTAGAGATCATAATAGTATTGTGATTCAAAGGCCTGAGAGCAAACAGTGCACTCTGGGGTGGGACTGGCTTTGGCAGTGTCACATGCATGACATGGAATGTCATTGTTCTGCTCTGGTGAATCCTCAGCTGAGACAGAGCCCAGTTTCAGTCACTGTACTCAGAGACAGAGAACAAAGAGGAAAACTCAGGAGAGCCAAAGGATGATCCAAGCAAAAGATGATCTAGGTAGATCTCTTTAGGAAAAAAAAAGAAATCAGCAGTTTAACTTCCATTGAAACCAGTTGAGATTGGGGGTCAGAAAAATCTTCCTGTGACATGGATAGTGAAACACTGAATCCAAATCCCAAGCAAATAACCTAAAATTTCCTTTAGAGGAAAACCTGCTTAGAGGTTTTTATGGCCTGGCTGGATGAGCCTGTCAGGATCTAGAAACCTCCCTTTTGGTCCTAGGCTTCTGTTGTTGTGAGCTTGATTTCTGTATCTGTGAAATAAGGTTAACCAACACATCCTCCTGCAGCATCAGACTCCTCACATGGAAAGCACTGAGGAAAAACCAAAGGGAAAAAAATTCTGAGCCAAATCATGCTATAAAAACCAAACTCAAGCTAGAAATCTAGTAGATAATGCCCTTGTTCTTCCAGCTGTTTTTACTTCCAGCTTTACTTCTAAACATCTTTTATTATCCTGAAGGCAGACTTGAAAAGACAGTGCTTGCTTTGCCTTTTCTCTCCACCTGCTCAGTTTTAGGTAAGGTCATGCTAGATGTCTGGGTGGATCCATTCTTAGCAGCTCAGGCTTCTGTCTGTGGTGAGTAACAGTAACAATCCAGAGTTTTCCTGGTTTGCCTAGTTAAGTTGGAAATAGCCTGCAGCTGGAATTGGTTCCTGCAGACTCTGGTCCATCATGGCTCCATCAGAAAGTGGTTCATGGAGAAGGAGGTGCATACAGCTAACACTCTTCTCCCTTTGGTATCTCCTCAGGGTTTCCAGACAAAGTGAATGGTCCCTTGTTGAATGGAGGGGATTAAGGATGATTCATAAAACCCAGCAAGTTCTGATCCTGCACAATGATCTTCTCCCTTCAACATAAGACTTATCTGCATATTAGTTCTAAGCATAATTTTAAAGGGGTAAGTGACAGAAAAATTCAGCTAAGGTTACAGCAGTGATGATTGTCATCATTTTTAGCCTCTTAGTTCATTCTCTAGCTTCATGTGTTTGAGAGCAAAACCAGAGTGCTGTGGGAATAAATGTGGATCTATTCAAATAGAATTAAGAAAATTCAGGGGTTTTTTTTGCTCTACATTCTTTGTCATCTGTAGCACACTGAAATGAATGATCTTCCAGGTAAGGAGTTTATTTTCTCTTTTAAATGCAAAGTGATGGCAATTACCACTGGTGATGGAGGAGGATCTTGGGCAGGATAATGGATTTGGCCCATTTCTGTGCCTAGTCAAGAGTCTAAAAGCAGAGTCTGTGGACAGCTAGCTGCTCTGATTTCTCCCTGCTCTTGTACAGGACACTCACAGGCATCATGCTGCCAAGATCTGAATGTAGCTCATGGCCAAGGTCTACAGAAATCCAAAAAGTTATGCTCAATGTCACTTGTTTGAAAGAATCTGGGCTCTGGCCTGGGGTGCAAATTAACTTCAGCAACTCTTCACAAAGTGCTGACATGGAGACGTGACTTAATTCCTGTGCAGCAAGGGTGACTTGTGTGGATCTCTGAGGACTGTCAAAACACTGCTCTGTGACTAAGGACTTGCTCCATGGCAGCTGGGCCTGCAGGATCATGTTCTAGGGAAAGAAACCACAAGCCTATTGCTCACACATTTGGAGAGCAGGTCAATTTAATATCCTTTAAGACAGGAATAATATGGTTTTTGAAAGGAAAATCTTTCACTCAGAAGGAAGAGGGAAAGAGGGACTACTGTCTAGGGGGAAAGGAAAAAAAAAGGAGAAAAGTAGAAAAGGAAAGAAGAAAATGAAAAGAAAAAAGGCAAAAGAACAACAGGAGAAGGAGGAGGAGAAAAGAAGACATGGAAAAGAAGAAAAGGGGAAAAAGAAAAGAGGAAAAGGAAGAGAGTAAGAAGGAGAAAGAGGAAAAGAATTTCACTCTTCCTTTCCCCAGCTGCCTAGTGTGAATACTATTGTCTTTCTGCAGCCCCTGGAGTGGGAAGAGCAACATCTTGAGACAGAAAAAAGGGAAACCCAAACATGTCATTCCAAAAGTACCTATCTACTGCTGCTAGAGAGCAAAACATCCTCTGCTGAGAGAAGGAAGTTGAGGTTCTGTTTGGCATGGCATTAGTGGGATAAACAAAAGGCCAAACATCCCCAAGTGCAGCTGAACAGCTCTCCTAAACTCCTGGTGTAGCCATTGAATCAGAAAACAGCTGGGATGGAAAAATCTGATCTTTCTTGGCAGCCTGAGTTACATTTTCTTCCCACTGGTGAAAAGAATGATCCCGAGGGCTTATAATTAGGCAATAATTAATCAGGCATCCAAGCACCTCAGCAAATGATAAAGCTTCAACATCTCTGAACATTCCTTCACTTCTTCCTGCTTTATCCAAAATACACTGTGAAAATCAAAGTCCAAAGTTAAAGGCCAGGAGGCTGGCAGGTGGGCTGAGGAAGTTCATAGACCAATCAACAATAACACTGAGAGATGTCAGTGTTTCTGCTCTGCAGCTAGTTCAGAAGGGGAAGATCCATGCACATATTATGGCTTAGCAAGAGGCTGGAGTTTGAAGGAGGATGTGATAAAGACACATGCAAAGCATCCTGGCTTGGGTCAGCCCTGGTGTAACCAGCAAGACTAGGGCAGGGATCATCCTCCCTGGACTGGGCACTGGGGAGAGGCCACATCTCAAATCCTGGGTTCAGTTTTGGGCCCTGCACTCCAAGAAGGACACTGAAGTGCTGGAGTGTGTCCTGAGAAGGGCAACAAAACTGGTGAAGGGTCTAGAGCACAAGTGTTGTGAGGAGCAGCTGAGGGAACTGGGGTTAGTTAGACTGAGGAAGAGGAGGCTCAGGGGAGACCTTCTCACTCTCTACATCTCTCTGAAAGGAGATTGCAGCCAGCTGGAGCTTGGTCTCTTCTCCCAGGTGACTAGCAATAGGAAAAGAGGAAATGGCCACAAGTTGCACCAGAGAAGGTTTAGTTTGGATATTAGAAGCAATTTCTTTACAGACAGGGTGGTTAGGCTTTGGGACAGGCTGTTGGGATTCTCAGACAGAAGTTTGAAAATGAAACTCTTCCTTCTACAGGTGTCACAGAGAATTCAGCCAAAACAAAGGCAATTAGGCAAGCTTTCCTGTAATGCCTTGATAAGTCCTCTCTCAACTCAAACACCTAAACCACTGTTTCCTCACTTAGCAAGTGTAGCACACAAAGCTCTCTACAGGCTGCATTCAAAACCACTGCTACAGAATACTGAAAGAAACTGCCTCCAGCTTTATCTAACTGTGGTGGCACAAGAACAGCTTTGCTAAAACCCAGATTGTCAAAACAGACCCAAAAATTCTAGTTCCATACAGTCAGCCCCTGCAGGTTGGTTGCTTCATGCTGCTGAGCCATGAGGAGCTACAGAGGCACATAATAAACTGCCTTTGCCTTTAGCATGAGTGAGCGTGAACTGGCAAGAACCACGCTCCCAAACAAGGTGACTAATGGGACTGGTGTCAAAGTCTGGGGTTTATACCAAGCATTTCATTCCAACACTCACAAATGACCATGGTGCCACTGAAACAGAACCACCTTTGTGGCAGACAGTGGCAACTGAAGCCATGTCAGATGACGTTTGAGGGAAGTAAGATGTTGGCAAAGATAACCTTGTCAAAACTCCACTCCTCTGACAGTGGCTCTGGGAAGCTTCAAGTGCATTTCAAGGACATGCAAGTACTTTCAATTTATGTAGTTTTATCTACATAAAGCAGAGACAAGACCTCAAGATTATAGTTTAAAGTTTTCTTCTTCATTCCTCATCCTAACAAACCACCCCTTCCTTAGCATAAACTGAATAATACCCAACTTCTACTTCATCTTCTCCAATTCAACATTAAGACCAGATAGGATACACAAAGCTGAGGAGGAACCAGGACCAGCTAGGATACACAAAGCTGAGGAGGAGCCAGACCAGCTAGGATACACAGAGCTGAGAAGGAACCAGGACCAGCTAGGATACACAAAAGCTGAGGAGGATGCATCTTTAAAAGGTAGCAGTGTCAGGAGAACAAAGAAAGTATTTGGACTTTTTATTGTCAAATATACTTTTGCTTTCAGCTTGACATGAAAAGGATTAGGTCACTTAAGAATATAGTGAAATTTCTTGCATGTTTACTGCAAAACAACTTGAGATGCCCAAGAGTTCTTCAGCTCTTCTCTTGGGTCGTTCCACCCACTGTGCTCAGCGGAGTCGGATCCGGTTATCAAGGAGCACATCTGTGGCTAATACTCACTGAATAATTCTCTTTTTAGGGAGAAAAAAAACCCCAAAGCCTTCCAGCAAAGCCTTTTGGGCAATATGGAAAAGAGGAACAAACACTCACCGAGTAAGAATCTACAGATCTTTCTAATGCACATTCTGCTGGAACGAGTCATGGGGAATAATTATCTCTACTTGGTCACAAAAAAGCATAAACAAAAACCCAAACAGACTCCAGGAAACAAGATCCCTAATTTTCCATATGCTCTATGTGTTGGTATTGTACTTGGGCTGCTTCTTTTTACAGCTGCTAACACTTTGCAGAAGGGCTGCGAGTTCTCACTCGGAGCTATTGTCTTCCTGCCCTGAACGCTTGGGCTCTGCAGTCATTAGGCATCAACAGGACAGAAACCCACATCCAGCAAGGTTTCTTGGGGGAAAGTGGTATCTGCTGAAGATATCAACAACATTCAGAGCCATTACAATGTCCCTCTTGGAAGCTGAGTGTTATCCAGTTTCACCAAGCTGCCAAGAAAGGCTATTAAACCTTGGCAGAGGCAGTGAGGCAGCACTACAGTGCCATGGCTTGTGCTCGTGGCAACGCTGGAGTGCAGCAGGAGTCTGATCTGCCTCACAGTGACAGAAGCCCACTAGCACCAGGGGAACCCTTCCTCCTTTGCACCCATCTGAACAGGTCAAAACAGGCTTAACTTTACACCAACAAAAGTGCTGAAAGCTAATTTGCCACTTCCTAGGGTGGGATCAGCCCTTCTGAAGTTTCACTGGTGACTTCAAAGAAGTGCACAACTCCAAACCCCTAGTGCAAACTGGGAGGCTACCAGCAGTCACAGACCTCCTTTGTCATCAAATTAAATATATTCTACGGTTCTGGCACATGTGCAGATTACAGAAGACACTCAGAGACCTAACAGTCACAAGCAGCATGTTCCTACATCCATTGGCAGGCTTTCTAGTGACCAAGTCATGGTCACACCTGGAAGCTAACAGCAAAGGTGACAGTTAGGGCAAACAGAAGTTTGTGTCTTAAAAGCCAGCAAGAGAAAATTCTCTCTGGATATGTTTTCTGATCAGTTCAAGACTTAACTACAGACACAAGAGGGTAGGAATTAAATGCTGCTGGCTAAAAGGTGTATTTTCCATAACTAAAATCAAGCCTTTTTCAATATAAATGAAGGTTTGGTTACTTCTCATCAAGGGTGAAGCTGGGCTGGCCACTAGACAAGTGACAGATGCTCACTTCCCAAAGAGGAAGAGAAAGAGAATAAGGAAAAGAAACTTGCAGGTTGGAAAAGGAAAATAAAACCATTTCAATGAAAACAGTAACACACACACAGAGAGAAATGAACAACACTGGAATGACCTCAGAACCATACCATACCTGCATCAGAAGTTTCTCTAGGAACAGCAGTTCCAAACCTGGTCAATAAAACAGTAAACTGTTTCCTTTCTCAGCACTTCTACTGGTGGGATTATCAGTCCTCTGCCACCAATTTCATTCTTTATGCTTCTGTTTACAGAACCACAGAATTATTAAGGTTAGAAGAGACCTCTAAGATCATCAAGTCCAACCATCCACCTATCACCCCTATGCCACTGAACCATATCACTAAATACCACATCTGTATGTTTTCTGATACCTCCAGGGATGGTGACTCCACCACTGCCCTGGGCAGCCTGGGCCAATGCCTAGCATCTCTTTCAGGGAAGAAATTTTTCCTGATATCCAACCTTACCCTTCCCTGGTACAACTTGAGGCCATTTCCTCTTGTCCCATCCCTTGTTCCTTGGGAGAAGAGACCAAGCCCCACCTGGCTCCAACCTCCTTGCAGGGAGTTGCAGAGAGCCAGAAGGTCTCCCCTGAGCCTCCTCTTCTCCTGAATAAACAACCCCAGTTCCCTCAGCTGCTCCTCATAAGACTTATTCTCCTATTTACTTCAGTAACTTAAGCAGAAGAAGTCTAAGGACTCCTGTCCCTTTCACCAGCCCCTTGTGCACACACCCATGGGCATCAGCAGAACCAACAGCAACATCTCCACAGCACAGAATGATTTGTAGCAGGTGGGTGAAGACTGTGGTGCTCATGCTTACACCTCTCTGTTCTACACCAGGAAACAAGGATCTCCAAGAGAAGAATATGAAGCTTCCCAAAGAACTTAACTTTGTCTGAGCTGATCATACCTAGGAGAGACCTCCAACAGGAATGGAGCAGCAGCACAAGCCATGAGCTGCAACATCAGTCCCAAGGCCTTTCAGTAAGTGTGTTTTTCTGGAATATCCCTTCAGAAATGTTTTCTTTAAGTTTGTTCAAACAAGTGAGGCCTGCCCACCCTCTCATGTCTTGTTTGATTGGTTTCTTTCCAAGTATGACATGATCCCAGTCCATATGGTTTAGATTAGGGTGAGGCACTTTGCAATGCTGTGACACAAAAAGAGTAAGTCATAACAAAGCCAACCAACTGCATGAACATGTTTAGCAAGACCACAGTTATGATTGCTTAATTCTACAGACCAGAGCCACGTGAAACTCTGCCACAGATCAGATGCAGTCATGGCTAGTGCAAGCTTTTCCTCCCTCATCTGCACCATCCAGGATATTCCTTAGCCACTGCTGATGATATCACTTGCTTCCCTAGTCATTTAAATGTCAATTCCTACTCAAATTTGGTAAACATCTTTGATGCTGCCTCTTAGTCACACAAACACAGCATGCTGGTGGCTGGAAGGAACCTCTGGGGCTATCCAGTCCAACCCCACTGCTCCAGCAGGGGCACCCACAGCAGGGTGACCACCAGCACCTCCAGCTGCCTTGGGAATCTCTCCACACAAGGAGACTCCACAGCCTCTCTGGGCAGCCTGGCCCAGGGCTACAGCACCCTCACGACAAACAACTTTCTCCTCCTGCTCAGCTGGAACCTCCTGGCTTCCAGTTTGTGCCCAGTGCCCCTTGGCCTGGCCCTGGCCACCAGTCAGCAGACGCTGGCCCCAGCCTCTTGCCCCCAGCCTTCAGCTCTTGCTCAGCCTTGAGCAGCTCCCCTGTGGGGCTGCTCTTCTCCAGGCTAAGCAGCCCCAGGGCTTTCAGCCTTTCCTCCTCCCACAGATGCTCCAGTGCCCTCAGCATCTTCCCAGCCTCCAATGGACTCTCTCCACTAGTTCCTTGTCTGTCCTGAACTGGGGAGCCCAGAACTGGACCCAGGACTCAGCTATAGACTGACCAATGGACTTCTTGTTTGCTCTGTCATAATACAAACCTAGCAGTTGTTATTTAGGACATGAGGAAATAGATTCAAGTTGTGCCAGGGGAGGTTCAGATTGAATGTTAAGGAGAATTTCTTCACCTAGAGGGTTCTCAGGCATTGGTACAGGCTGCCCAGGGACCTGGTGGTGGAATCAGCATCCCTGGAATAGTTGAAAAAAGGTTTAGATGTGGTGGCTGGGGCCATGGTTCAGTGGTGAGCATGGCAGTGCTGGGTGGATGGTTGCACTCTACCTCAGAGGGCTTTTCCAACAGGAATAATTCTGTGATTCTATTTACTATTCAGCCTACCACATTAAACTACCTGGGCTCTGTTGGTTATTCTTCCAAACCTGACTCCTGCCCTACTTGCCTTCTGCTCTTAAGTGTCTGATCAAACTTATGTGTCATTCAGCCTGCTGTATGGCTCTCCCCATCTCCTCATCTCTGGGCCACCACTCACACTGTTGCTGGGAAATCACACTTTGGTGCAAACATCAATGTCCTTGGTTGCCAGTGGCTGCTCTCCTTGCCTAGGGTATGTGGCTGCCAGTCCTTCACCAGGTGTCCTATCTGTCACTGTTTGCCTTTGCACAACAGCAGCAGGCATTTCCCTGAGATGGTACTGCAGCACCAAAGGCATCTGTGGGGAGGTTGAGTGTGCTCAGCAGAGGAGCTGTAGACACCATCCTTAGACACTTCAGCAACTTGTCAAGAGGTTGAAGCACATCAGAGCCCCAGAGCCAGCAGAACTACATGTGGCTTGCCTGAGAGGCCAGCTCCAGGGACTGGAATGGAGCTTTACAGCTTGGCATCCCTGCTGCCCTCTGAGGAAGGACAGGATGATGAGGTGGGAGAACAGCACCACAGCCTCTTTTGGTCTAATGGATAAAAAATGCAGGCAAGCTATTTTTAGATGAAAGCATGCAAGCATTCTGTTTGAATTAAACTGAGACCCAACTGGAGAAAAGCAAGAAGAGATGCAAAAACACTTTTACTAGAAAAACATGTTGAAGATTCTCTAGAAAGAGTTTGGAAGATGCACCTCCCCACAGGCTCACACCACAGTTTAAAGAGGAACTGACAACCATCTCTAAGCACCCCTTGAGGCTGTCTGAGCTCCCACAGGAGTTGTGAGAGTGCTCTGAGTGAGCACAGTGAAGGCACGAAGCAGCATCCACCTCGATGATGACAGGCAGCAACCACACGTTGGCAAACTGGAGAGAAGCAGTGCAAAAAGGGAGAGTCACAGCAAGAGGGTGTCCAAGAACAGTGGTTAAAAAAGCCCAGCCTCCTTTTGCACCCTTTTAATTACCCTTTGTCACCTACACTCCTTTCTTTCCATATTCTTAGGCTTTATTGAGGATAAAGGTCTTAAAACATGAAGCTGGGCAGCAGAGCAGAGAGGGGAGGGCTGGAAAGAAGTCAGAGCAGAGAGGAGAGGGCTGGAAAGAAGTCAGCTTGTGATTTCTCCTAAAGATTCAAGTCCCAACCAACTGGTTGGGCCAGAGATCATCCTCCTGCCACATTACCTCTGTTCTGATGCCTCAAACTGAGTTTCAGGTTGACTTAACTTAGAGATGAAACTCTTCTTTAAGGAGGGGAAAAAAAAGATGCCTACATTGCACTCTGGAGAGACAAAGGCTGATAAACTGCACAGTGTGAGCTGGATGTACTGCCTAATTGTCTAGGCCTGTATTGCTTACCCACAGGTACTTTGCTGTTTTTATTTAGCTCAGAAAAAATCTGACAGTGCTGCTATTTCATCCCCTGCAAGATTCTTCTCATGAAAAACATGCTTACAGGAGAAAAGCCAGTAGCAGTCTGAACATACTGTGTTCATCTCCAGGTTATTCCAAGTTATTCTTCACCTGAGTACTAACAGCAGGTCATGCACTGTCAGATCACCCAGCAGCAGAGTTTGATCTGGATCAGGAGTTGACATTTGTCTGAAGTCAGCCAGAATCCCCAAAGTTGGTGGAGTTTGTGCCAGCTTTATCTGGATAACACCCAGTACCTCACCTAGTAAAAGAGCACTCCAGTACCACAGAGTGCACCTGGGCCACAGGAAAGGCTATCAGTGCAGATTTAATCTACTTTGATATTCTGAACACATCTCAATGGGTTCATACTAGGAGAATACTTTCTTCTTATCAGGTACTAGGCATCTTAAAACTAGACTGGCTGTATTTTTTAGCTATGGCACAAGTGCAAAGTGGAAAGCCCAAAGTGATAAGCATCTCTTCTGGTGTTTGGCACCAGCTGGAAACAAAATACACAGCAGGGATGGAAATGCAGCTCAGCAGAGAAAGCAATTAACAGAAAGCTATGATACAGCAGAGCTTGCCACCAAGAAGCACTGCTGCTCATACCCCCATCATCCTTGGGAAGAAGAAAATCCACTAAGCCAGAGGGAATTACACCTTATATAGTGAGTCCACTTATGTTAATTTTACACACCACTGAGTGTGTAAATGCAGTCCAAGTTAAGAAGTGTTAACAGCAACATATGTTGTTTTAGATGTAAAGGTGATGCAGAAAACTCCCACCAAGGATAGGCTGCTGCAACTGTCTCAGGGGCTGCTTTCCTTCCCTCACAGCCTCATTTGCCATGGAACAGGAGCTTCCTAGACTGAGGCAATGAACATTCACTGGGAAATGAGAAGAATGATCCTTGTTGTTCAAGCAAAAGGGATTGTTTTTTACAGCTGAAATGTAATCATGAAGGAACTGGGAGAGTATAATGAGAGGGACCTGTTTGTTCTTGTGCCTTTCCCCAGGCACTGCCTTTTGGCCCTGGACACACTCTCTGACACACTGAGGTCACTCTTGTGTTCTAATTAGATACATGTATACTACATGCACCTCAAATCATGGGTTCAGTTCTCACTCCAAGAAGGACATTGAGGTGCTGGAGTGTGGCTAGAGAAGGGCAAGGAAGGTGGGGAAGGGTCTAGAGCACAAGTGTTGTGAGGAGCAGCTGAGGGAACTGGGCTTGGTTAGCCTGGAAAAGAGGAGGCTCAGGGCAGACCTTCTCACCCTCTATAACTCCAGCCATAATGATGCTATAACTCTGGACATATAGCCTCAGGACAAAAGTGGCAGTGTCCCTCCAGGCAGTAACCTGGATCTTCTCTGATAAAGAAAGAAATAGGTTCCAATGGCCTCAGTGTCACCAGTGCTGGCTCTTGCCATGCTGGTGCTTCCACTGTAATGGATGGTTGGTGTGTCAGCACCAGGAGTCAAGCTTACAGAAAGCAGCCTCCTGAAGTGAGAGGGACAGAAGTAGGTTAGAGGCAGGAATAATGTGAAGCTCTCAAGTCTGACTGCAGAGCTCATGAAAACATTCTGCACTTTCTTCTAGTGAGTTTTGAATTAAAGTTTTGCTTTCTTTTTTCTTTCCTTAAATCTGTTTTCAATAACTATGGAGCTAAAAAAGTATGAAGATAATTATAGCTGTCTGTGCAAAACAGAAACATCAGACCTCACATTCCCAACTCACCTCCCATCAGATCAGAATTCCCACAGCAACCTTCTTCAATCACAGAGTTGGGAAGTGTCAAAGTAATGTCCAGTTCTGGGCTCTTCAATTCAAAAGAGACAAGGAACTACTGGAGACAGTCCAGCACAGGCTGGGAAGATGCTGAGGGCACTGGAGCATCTGTGGGAGGAGGAAAGGCTGAGAGCCCTGGGGCTGCTTAGCCTGGAGAAGAGCAGCCCCAGAGGGGAGCTGCTCAAGGCTGAGCAAGAGCTCAAGGCTGGGGTCAAGAGGCTGGGGCCAGAGTCTGCTGAGTGGTGGCCAGGGCCAGGCCAAGGGGCACTGGGCACAAACTGGAAGCCAGGAGGTTCCATCTGAGCAGGAGGAGAAAGTTGTTTGGTGTGAGGGTGCTGGAGCCCTTGCCCAGGCTGCCCAAAGAGGCTGTGGAGTCTCCTTGTGTGGAGAGATTCCCAAGGCAGCTGGAGGTGCTGGTGGTCACCCTGCTGTGGGTGCCCCTGCTTTAGCAGTGGGGTTGGACTGGATGATCCCCAGAGGTCCCTTCCAACCCAACCATGCTGGGATTGTGTGATCTGGGCAAAGTAAATGAGATGATAGACCTGTAGCTGCAGTGTGAGTTGTAGTCACATATGAAATAAGAACCTGGGAGCCACCAAGTCTCTTCCCAAGCAAGTTGAAAACATATACATGCATTCCTCTGTGCTTTGTTCCCTCTGTGCAGGAACTATGGATATTTGCACATCTAGCCAACAACAGAGTACTGGGGGGCGGGGGGGAAGCATTTCTTTTTGAGATGCTTTTTATGCTATCCAGCACTAGGCTGCTTCCAGCTAGGCTGAAATCTTGTGTAGCTTTCTCTCAGCTCTTACTGATCCCAAGCCAACTCTCCTGCCACTATGGTGGTTACTCTGTAACCCTTCCCAGCCCATTTTCAGGTAAAGCACAAGGAAGATTCTGAAACCAGAAAGTAAACCCCAGACTTAAAGAGAAATAACCCCAGCTACCCAAACCTGCACTTTATCTCCATGTCTTTAACTGATTTTGGCTACTCCCATTCCTAAAGGTGATCCATCT
>VWZX01002701.1:367755-383159 GCA_013399015.1 Galbula dea | reverse complement strand
CCCACCCCCAGAGGCATGGATTCAACAGCTCTGGGAGCATCTTCTGAGCTGAGCCTCAGATGGAAGCATTTACCTCTTCCTTACACCCAAGCTGTTTAACTGGCACTTGGTGAGAAACAGCATGGCAGCATTTATTCACCAGACTGATTTCTCATGACCAAAGCATGAGGAGGAGACATCCCACCACTCTCCATCCCTCACATTCAGGGCTTGAGTTCTACTTCAGTTCTGTAACTAGACTATAGCTGAGTTCAAAGATGCTGGTCTTGAGCACAACACTCTGTCACTTGGTCCATCTGAACTCCTTCCATGAAGGCTAAAGGTTTCCCTACACCATCAGCTTACAGAGACTGGTGTGAGGTATTTCTAAGGTATTAGGCTTGTCTGCCTTTCCTACCTAATGAACACAGAAAGCAAACAGCAAAAACACCCCCAGAGAAAGTAATGTTTTCAAGTTAGAGGTCTGGCCACCAGCTTCTGAAGAGCCTGTACCTCATTAGAGGCAACCATGTCTCCTCCTCCTGCTTCCAAATGTCAGCAGGTGTTCATCCAGCTCCTGAATAACTATTGTGCTGCTCAGGAAAATAACTTCTGCAGCTACTCTGCTTCTCTTCAGCTAGGAGGAGGCTGTTAGGGTGTGCAACCAATGAATGGTCACACTGCAAGCTAGGTACCCACCTTCCACCCAGTCTTGGGGAATAAAATCAAGAGAGGCTTGCAAGGGATCTACTGAAACCCAAACTATTGGAAGGCCAGCTTCTAAAAAATCCCAGGATTTATGATGCTCTTGAGTGATGCCACAGCAATAGTTCAGTGTTAACAGGCCTTCAAACCTTCCTAGGCATACCGACCCTGACAGAAAATGAACTCTAGCACCTGATTTTTACCTTCAAATAGAGTAATTTCTCCTCTTCCTTCCTTTCCTCCTGGAATTGAGTCTTTCCTTCCTTTTCCTAAAGAGGTGAGCTGCCAGCATTCCTGGAGGGAAGTCTTAGATCAATATTCTACAAGCAATTCCCTGTCGTTAAGCAGAAGGAAGGATATCTTCTAGATGATCACAGCTGCTCTCACAGTGCTTTTCAGCTCAAAGCTAGGCTCTTGAAGCCTGCATCACAGAAACCTTCTGCCTAAGTCAGTCAGCTCCAAACACACTCTGCTGAGCACCTGCCAACAGGAAGATGAGCACTGGGGACATTTAAAGATAGCAAGAGGTAAACTGGATGTCTCAAAACACCTCCTACCAGACTCCTGCTTCACCCTGCTCCCTCTGATGCCTGATATGCAAGAGAGTTAGGAAGGTTAGTGAGCACCCAGACAAACTTGGATGTTCTTGGGAAGTTACTTTGGGTTTAGCTCTGTGGCACAGTCAGTAGCAGCACAGATGAAGCAGCAGAGTTGGGAGGTGTCCTTCCACACCCTGCTTGCAGTGTTCAGATAGCTCCTAGGAAGTAGCTTGCTCCCCTGTGCCTGGAGTTGCACATCTGTGTGCACACACACACACACTGTATATTAATAGATTTTGTTTCTGGAAAGGTGCTCAAGAAGCTGAGTGCCTAAGTGGCTGTGCTGGCAGCCTGTGAACCACACAATCCTTTGGCTTGGAAGGAATCTCAGCTGGTTCAACCCAATCCATCATTCTGCTTCATTGCAGGAGTGATCTCATTATCCCTAAGCTATCCCCAAAAGATGGGTGTCAAACTTTGACTCTCTCAGCTGATGGGACTGGTCACCTCCCTTGGAACCTTCCTGCATTGACTAACTCTTCTTAGACAATTTTTCCTAAGTCTTCTCTCTTCTGGCCTTATTGCCTAATCAAAATAATTGGTCCCTGTCCTCCTCATAACAGCACTTAAATATGTTTGCAGACACTTATGTTTCCCAACAGTTTTCTTTTGGTCTAGACTGAACGTGACCCTTGCAGTTTCCACTGAGATCTGAGTGGTTGATCCCCTCCCTGGGGCTGAGCTTGGGGCCTGGCCATGGCAGGTGACACAGCTGTGAGGAGGACTCCAGTGCATGTTTGAATAAGCCATCAACATAATTCTGTCACTCACAGAAACAGATTCAAACATTCCTCTCCCTCAGCACATTATGGGGAAATTCCAGTTTCTCCAGAGCCACAAGCACAGCTTCTTTATTGCTGCTTTGCTTTCTGAAGCAGTCTGCTCTTAAAGAAATGTACATTTGGGGCTGCTCTCAGCTGTGGGCTAGAGTGCTGTCTACTGCAGCTAGGGGAAAGGAGCTGATCCTGCACCCATGTTTAAAAAGGAGTTTTAACAATTAGAGAGGCAAATATAGCTAACAAAAGACCTGAAAGAACCTCATCTATTCAGTTTATCACAGGAAAAAAAAACCACCAAAAACATTTGCCCAGCCTTTGAGAATGACTTCACTACCTCTCTAAGGAGAAGGTAAGATGCCTTGAACTTAGCAGAAGTACAACAAGATTACATGGTGTATTCAAACTGGAAATGAGGTGGAAATCTTTACCAGAGAGGACAGGTTACCAAGGACTAATAAGGCCAAAAAATAAGTTAATGAGCCTGTGCTGTGCTTTAAGCACATCACATCTCTCTTAGGATGGGTCAAGCTGCTGCAGCACTTGCTAGGGAGGGGCTGTGCCTTGGCAGGGAAAGGCAGCAGAGGGTGTAATGCTCAGGAACTCCACTATCCCTTGCCCAGCACAACACTACAGTTGAGAAGAATTAATAATAATAATAAAAGATGGAAAAATAAGGCAGGAAAAGATGATCTTGGCTGAGCATGTAATGGGGATCTTGAATAACAGAGAGTTCAGTCATGTTCTCCTTTGTTCTTTCAAACATAGCTGTGGACAGCAATCCTTCACCTGCTCTAAGGTACAAGCACCTGAGAAGTCTCCACTTCTGAGTTTCCAGTCAACAGCTCTTGGAACAAAAGAAAACAGCACAGAAGAAAAACTATCCCTAACCCAACAGCATTTTTCCAGAGCTGGGCCACATAGGAAATGTCTTTAAAGCAGATAGGGAGCAGGTTTCCCCTCCTGCCCCTCCAAAGAGAGTCCCAAAGGGTTAGGCAGTTCAGATGGTGAATTTCACTCCCCATCCATTGGGTTGTAGTTCATCTTTAATATCAAAAGAAGATCAATCTGTATGCCTGAAGCCTCTTCTTTGTAATCTGAGTTTTGTTTTGAGCCAGGGTAGAAGCTGATCCAGAAGAGCTTTAACAAGTGAAAGGAATAAGACCAGAGAGTGTAGAATAGGAAGTGGGGTTTCTATCCCTACTAGATACCATGTGAAGGAGAGGAACCCAAGCCATGAAAAAAAGCAGTATTTTCATAGGAGATCTTCACATGTTACCTCTGCTGACCTTTAAATGAAGGTAAAAAGGTTAATGCAGTAATTTGGAAATGCTTAGCCTGAGAGAAGGCTCCATGACCCTGTCAGGGTTGTTCCCAGCTTTCTCCAGCACACTCTGTAATTCCTGGGAGATCATTTGAGCTGTGCAGAGACCTGACTAAGTCAGAGGCAAAATATTTTTCTGCCTTTGTAGTGGCTCTTCCAATCTATAAAATGTGGAGTTTCCTTTTGTTCCACCTCCACCCCTAGCTGGGGAGGGTGCCAGAGGAGGCTTTCATTCACTGGACTACAGATTTTCCAACCATATACTGTACCAGAAAGAATAACAATTGGGATTGACTTCTCCCTGACATATCCTCTGCAGTCTGCAGGCTCTGATCACTACCCACCACTTCCCTCCATGCATCAGACTATGCCAATTCATTTTAGCCATTGACCTGACAGCTCAGTTTGGCTGACAGTTTCCTCTCCCCTCTTTGAAATCATGACAGCATTGATAACAGACTGAAATGATGAGCCTAGAAGAAATCCAGAGCTCTGGGTTCTTTTCCAGCTCCTTCAGTAAGTTGAAATCCAGCTGGGACATATGATTGGATTTCTTTAGGCCATGATTTGAGTTGGTGTCAAGCAGTAAAATGTCTCTAGGATATAGGAGAGACTCAGACACCTACAAAATACCCTTTAGGAGTTGGAAGAGGTAGTGCTGGCTGTGAAGAGACACAGAATGATCCCTGAACAAGGGAAATTTTGAAGCAGGACCTTCAGGAAGGGCCAGAACACCAATTTGAATCAGAAATTCCTCACCATTTCAGCCCTTTGTTTTTCAGAAGTAAATTCTCCTAAACCCAATTTCAGTCAGTTTGTCTTCCTGCAGAAAACACAACTATGAACTCCAAGAGAACAAGAAGAATTTGCTGTACAACCATGACAGCCAACTCATAGCACCAAATCCCAGCGGGGTGAGGGTTGGAAGGGACCTCTGGGGATCATCCAGTCCAACCCCCTGCTGAAGCAGGGGCACCCACAGCAGGGTGACCACCAGCACCTCCAAGTGGGGCTGAAATCTTTCCAGAGAAGGAGACTCTGCAACCTCTCTGGGCAGCCTGGGCCAATGCTTGATAACTCTCTCAGTGAAGAAATTCTTCCTGATGCCCAAACTAAACCTCCCCTGGTGCAACTTGAACTCTTGTCCTACCACTTGCTGTTTGGGAGAAGAGACCAAGCTCCACCTTACTACAACCTCTTTTCTAATAGCTGTAAAGAGTGTGAAGGTCCATCCTGAGCCTCCTTTTCTCCAGACTAAAGTCAGGTGCTCTTACTCTTTCTGACTCAATGACTCTTGAATTCTCCATCACCAGCTGGCTCTTGTCTGCCTTCCCCCTGTACCCAAGGGTGGAAGGGAACCTCACCTGCAGCTTTTGGTAGCTCACTTCCAATCCCCAGTCACAGCTGCTCTGGTTTTAGGGCAGTGTGGCTGATTTAAACACACTCTACCTCCTCTCTTCTTAGACTCATAGAATCATTCTGGTTGGCAAAGCCCCCTGAGATCATCAGGTCCAACCACCCAGCCAGCACTGCCATGCTCACCACTGAACCATGGCCCCAGGCACCACATCTCCACGTTTTTGGAACACCTCCAGGGATGGTGACTCCATATGGACAGCAGCAGAGCTACAGGTATCACACACAGTATATATGCAACATGCATTTTGCAGAAAGAAACCCAGACAGGGTCTGGCTACAGCACAACTTACTTCTGAGGGAACAGGGGGCTGTGGCCATTTACCTATTGCACAGTCTTGTTACAGCAGGAGAACTGCTTCTTGCTTTCTGGCATGCAGCTGTGGTGCCAGTAAGCCACAAGGTCACAAGCTCCTGTCAGCCTTTTAAAGGCTTTTCCTGCTGATGCTGCTCTTTTCACCAGTAGCTAGATGAAAGCTGAGAGCAGGACTCAAACCCAGCCCTCTGCCAGGCACACTAAGTGAAAGGCCATGAATCCTGACTGAAGCAGCAAGCAGAACTGTCTAGAAATTAGACACACTAATGATTACATGTTGACCTAGACACCAACTTCAAGGAGCTTGGATTATTTCTTCACCCTCCCCTCTACATATTTAAGCCCCAGTATCCATCCCAGCTCACCAGACTATACATGTGGTGTGATAGTGTGAACTGTTTTCAACCTGAGCTTAGTTAAAAAGGCCAATGGTATCTCAAGGAGCAAGCTGACCCTATTATCAGGCCCTTAGGGAGTTGAGACAGCAGCCAGCAGTGGAGCCAGCCAAAATGCATGAGCTGAGGCCAGCTGAGAAGCCAGCCAGGCAAATACAAAGCTGCTGGAAAATACACCTTCTGGAGAGTGGTGTCTGGGACCCTGAGCTACTATGCACACCCTGCTTGAGTGGACAGGGGTGTTGGCTGGAACAGAGCAGCAGAGGAGAGAGGGTGAGCAGGGAAAGCAAGTTAGATTGCAGTTACATAAAAGGTCTGTTGGCTTCTTGATGACTTTGTTACTTGGAAGCAGCAGGTATATTTACTAGAACATCATCTCCTATTTTACAGGAAAAGGTTGTTAGCAGGAAAGGAGATGTGGAAAGGGAGCTTACAGTATGCCCTTGCAGAAGGAGAGAGGGCTAGAGGAGGCAAGCACAAGAGAAATGTGATGTACCTGTCCACTCCAAGTCTTTACAAGCTTTGGGAAGTGTATTTTTCAGTCACTGTTGAGCATCAGCACTCTTTAAAGCCATCAGACAGAAGGACTTGGGCAAAGCATTTCTTTCACCAGCAGAAGCTGTAGAAAGCCAGGAGCTGTATTAGGATCACTAACTGCTCTTCAGTCACTTCCAGATCTTTACTGCCATAACAGAGCAAGTTAGTTATGAATTTCATAGCACAGTGGAGATGAGGAGACACATGACAATCCAGAGACACAGGTTTGTATTTGATACCACTTCCAATGAAGAATAAGCATAAGGTGTTTGCTTCATCTTTGCTCCTGGTGTCTGACCAAAACATTAACAGCACCATTCTATCATACATGTTATGGTTTGGATTAGAACAGAATTAATTCTGTCAAGAGCTGTCATTTTGGCCAAAGGGAACAGACATATTTCTGCCTCTCACATACATTTCCAACTTCATATCTGAACCAAAACATCCATAAGCAGGTCTGGAAGAAAGAAACCCTCCATTTTTAAGGTGGGAGAGGTAAACAAAACATTCCCTAGCCTGGATATTTCATTACAGTTGGGACTTCAGTGCTAGAACTAGAATGGGCAGACACAGACCTTTCTGAAAGGTCTATAACAGACCCAGATCTTACAGGGTCTATAGCAGACACATGAAGTTATGCTAAACACACAAAAGGGATCAGTTACTGAATCAGGGCCACAGAGATGTAACAGTAAGCTTTCTGTGCAATCACTTTCTGAGAAGAACTCCAAAGCCTCCTCAGGATACAGTGGGTTTCACTATCAGATCATTTCTAGTTGTGTAAGAGAGGAGACAATAGGAAAACACTGCTGTAAAAGCAGAGGCAAGGAGCTATTTATGAGAGATTGCAGTGTTTCAGCTTGGTTTTCACTGATCCTGGCAATCACCAAGTTTGTTAGGAAAGGAGACAGATTCTCTTACATTGTTCCCTGACCATCAAGTGGTAGCTGTAAGTAGTCCTGAGAGGAGAACACCATCAGCTCTGCCCTCCTTCCCCATGTCCACCCCATTACCCTGCTTCAACAACAAGCACCTTGGATGACTCCACTGTCTTCCAGGGAAGCTGCAACTGCAGGCTGACCCAGCAGGGTGAGCTCAGGATGTTCCTCTGGCTCAAGTGCACAGGGAGCACACATCTATCCAGCTGTGCAGAGCCATCATGGAAAACTCCAGCTCCACCCTAACACATCCACCAGCAATGGATGGGCCCTGGAGGAGTTGCTGAATGAAACAGACTTAGGATTGGGAACTTCTCTTTGATTTCCAGGGCTGAGGGAAGGAGGTTGACCTTTTGGTTACCATGCAACCTAGGAAACTGGGAACAGTGTGTCACCCTAAGGAAGGGCTTGAGTCAGCTGTTGCTCAGCATCTTAGGGACTGGCTGCTGTCTGGATCCCTGTCCTGCTTTGAAACTGGGCCCAGTCCAAGGTAATCAAAGGAAGGCTGAACTATCCTGAAAACAGGATTAAGGGACTTGAAAAGACAGGAGAGGTTCTGTCATTTTGATGCACCACTACACAAATCAGCTAAAGCCCAAGAAACAATAAGCTAACAGAGACAAATGAACTGTGAAGTACAAAGGTCCTACAGAGAATCAGCTTCTCCCATCAGCTTCTCCAAGCCATAAACTCCCATAAAGGAAAGAAAAAAGAAGGATCAGAGCCTGATGTAAAAGCAGAAATGCCAATTAACCTTTATAAACCCACCAAGATGAAGAACTGAGGCATTTCATCACTTCCAAAAGCTGGCTATCTTATGCACAACAAAACAGCCCAGACAGAAAATGCCTGCTCCAAAAAGGCTGCAAGCTCTTACATGTTGTGCTCTCCTTTTCCTTTGGAAGGTAAAAAGGTGAGTGAACCTATTGAGGAAGAGCTTCCAAGTACATGATCAATATATAGAAGGAAACTACACAAGGTGGATGCAAACCTGACCTCTGAGTTCCCTGAGTAAATCGCTAAGGTTCTTTGTAAGTGCATTTTCACAGAGGTGCTTCTGTCAAGCTTCACTGTATTGTTTTATCTGTACATACACATGCTGATGAAGTTATCCCTTTAGCTGAGGGATCTGTTGCCAAGACTTCATCTTTAAAAGGGGTTGAGCACCCAAGGGAGTTGCCATTATCTGCAAAGACAGAGGTGGAAAGAGCACAGAGCAACCAGCAACCCTGAAGAGGCACAGAGGGAACCAAGTGATTAGTGCTGAAGGAATTAGCTGTCCTCCTTGGAAGAGAGAGAAACCCTGCTAAGGGTAATTCTGGCAAAACCTAGCCTCCATATCAACAGTGATCATTTGACTTTTCACCCTCAGAGTAAACTCTGTGCTCCTCCTCCCAAGCGGTGTTTACCCATCTGGAGCTCTGATATCAAGACAGCAGCCACTTTCCTTACACATCACTTAGGTTTTGCAACTGATTTGCACTGCCTTAAGGCCACTTCTGCTAAACATCTTTCTCCTCTTGCAGACCTCAGAGACTATCAGGAGGGAGAGGCTTTGCTGCAACTAGACAGCAAATGTGGAAGGTTGAATTGCAACTCAAACACCTGCAAAGTTAAGTTCAGACACTGATCTCTAGTATAACAATAGTTACCATGGGTCAAACACCAGACCTCAGTTCAGCAAGGACTTGTTGGCCTAATCCTAACTTGCCAAAACAGTTTTCTGTCCTTCAAAGCTATTTAACATGAATTACATTGATAAGAGACATGTGACAACTCCACAGGGCTGACAGAAGCTGTGAAGCCTCCCAGGGCTGAGAGCTGCTGTGCTGTACTTAACTGCCAGAGAAGTCACAAGAATGACAAACACTGAGGAACTGCTCAGAAAGTCTTAGGATAAAAATAATCAAATAATAACAACAAAAAATATGCTCATTTTTTTTTCTTGAATGTGCAAATTAAGATTAAGCCTTTGGCTGCCAAGGACCTTCTGGCTTTTTCCTGAACCATCAGCTACAGACCCAGTATTTGGTTTCTAATTACAAAGGGAAAATGTAAAGGTAAATAAGCTGAACTCAAGGCATCTGTGGGGAAGGGAGAGAAGAAGAGATTTCTATAGAAATAAATACACAGAACAGAAAAGCAATCACTGACAAGTGATGTGTAGGGCAAGCTTCACCCACAGTTACACCTGCTGTGTGTATCATGGAAACCTGAAGCCTGTTTGGGGCTGTGGTGCTGCAGTTACCTGAAGAAAATAGAACAGGTCTGTTTTGTTATTTATCCTTGCAGACATGAGCTTTTTGGTGCCTGATATGACACAACTGCTACTTCTCTAGCACTCAGTGTGACAGGCCAAAGTAAGAAAGAGGAAAGCTTGCAAGAGTTTCCAGCAGGTCTGATATGACACAGGATTTGGGGGAATCAATAAGTCTCAGAATCATTAAGGTTGGAAGAGACCTCTAAGATCATCAAGTCCAACCAGCAACCTAGCACCCCCATGCCACCAAACCATGGCCCCAAGTACCACATTTTAAAAGGTAATCCCAAACCAGCTGCAACTGCCAGGCAGCCCTTTGGCCTCAGCCAGGAAAGCACCATTCCAGGTATTACAAAGCAAGTTTTAATTAGAAAGCTTTCCTTTTCAGCAGCAATTTGACTTGCAAACCAATGTGTAAAACAGTGAGAGACTTCAGGAGAATCTCCAATGCTAACTTTTAGTCTGTCAGCTTTTCAGCCATTCAGCTGAACTTCAGCAGTGGAGATCCTCAAACAGCAGAAGAGGCTCCTAGCCAGCAGCCTCTAACTGCTTGTGGACTTTTACAAGGCAGGTAAAGACCTAAATGATGTTGCTAATTAATTTTATATTTCCTTTGGCTACCCAGGGAAAGCTGGAGCTGCTCAGCAGTCATTGGAGGATGGAGGGTTGCCAACTATTCAGGTATGCTGTTAAAAGAACAAGCCAAAAGCACTGAGGTCACACTTTCTGTAATGCCTACAGGGGAAAGAGGCAAATCCAAAGCAAGTACATGCAAAGCAAAGCCACAAATACATGAGGCTGAAAGGGAGAAAGCAGCTCCAAAGCATCTGAGACACTTGGAATCATGTAAAACACTTGAACATTGCTCCAGAACTAAGACAACAAGCCCAACACTGTAAATTCAATGACAGCAAGTGCCAACCTACTCCAAAGCCAAACATTTAAAAGAAAATAAGGACCAAAAGCAAACCTGACCAACCTGCACAAGATCTGAGATGTGGTTTGTGCCATGCACATGCTGTCCAAACAGGTTACATAAGACTTAATTGATTGTTGGAATTGAGAATGGCCCAAAAAGCCCAATTTTCCTATGTGCCTACACTGTGTAGGTGTGATGCCCTGGAGAGAAACAGACAGATGCAGGCAGTACAGGCAGGACATTAAATGGAATAGTTTTACCTTCAAAGCTGCTTCCCTGTCTCCTTTTAACCTGCAGAGTCTTTTTTGTTTGTCTTTCAAAAGATCTTGTAATTCAATTGAAGAACATCTGTGTTCTGATATCTTCAGAGATACCTAAACCCTCATTAGCATACACAGGAATTCACTTCCCTCTCCACTGATCAGCAACAGCATCAGGACATGAAAGGCAGCACTAGTTTCTTCTCAGCCAGTTAAGAAGTTCATCTGCTCAGTTGATACTAAGCTGGTATAACTGATTAACCACAATAGGAGTTATCAAATACCAAATGACTTTCTCCCCTACAAAGAGTTAAATCACCAGTCCTCTCCTTTGTCTATAGAATCATAGACTTGTCTGTGGTGGAAAAGACCTCTAAGATCATCAAGTCCAGCTGTCAAGCCAACACCACCATGCCACTAAGCCATGGCCCTCAGCACCACATCTACACAGCTTTTAAACCCCTCCAGGGATGGTGACTCCAGCACTGCCCTGGGCAGCCTGGGCCAATGCCCAACCACTCTTTCAGGGAAGACATTTTTTTCCTGATATCCAACCTGAACCTCCCCTGGTGCAGAGCTTTTTGCTTTGTTGAGCAACCAAGGAAATCCTTCCAGATGCAGATTTACAAGTAGCAATTTTGTCCATAGTTCAGCAACCAGCTCTCCTTCCTGTGGTGGGAAATCAGTTAAGGTACAGCAAACCCACTTCATCTCTTCATTCTTTTTCAGAAGGGTTAAGGTTCTGAGTTCTTCAAGGCACAAAGTATCCCAATCACTGTTCATCAATAGCTCTGCAATTTCCTTCAAAGGAAAAGGGAAAGAAAGACCCCAAACACCTTGCTCCAAGCTACTCTTCAATATTTGGATGTCAAAGGTTTGGGCCTCTTTCATGTAAGCAATTCAAGAGTTAACATCTTCTGCAGCCAAACATTTTGAGTCATCATTGAAAAATTGGATTGATTATCAAAGTTGTCTTGAACTAGACCAGTTCCATGCAACTGAAAGAACTTAGTTGCTGTTTAGATGACATGCAGGTTCAGCTATCTTCAAGTTTTATGAAGTTAAAACCAAAATCTCTCTTAATTGCTAAGAAAGTGGAGGCAGGAGCAAGGCTCCCTATGTCTCTGTCACATCCTGCCCACTCTGCTGCTGTTCAAGCCTCACCTGCAGCAGTTCCAGCCTTCACATGCAAGGGCCAACGTTAACAAGCTGAAATCCAACTACACATGTTGAGAGACATGAATAAGCACCTGAGACAAGTGGCCTGGCAAGGCCATGCTTACGGGAAGAAGGGAAGCCGTGGGTGAAACCAGACCCCATCTGCTTTATGGTCCCTGAAGAGGTGGCTATAAACCTGCTCTGCAGCACTCTCCTGCCCCCTGAGCTGCTCCCCTGCAACCCCAGCCTGGCTTTCAGGCACTTGTGTTCCTGTGCCAAGATTGTATGGAATGCACAAGAAGGTCAAGGGGAGGAATTGATGTGTTTCACAGTTGAGATGTTATGGGAAAGAGCTTGGCTTCTCCTGGCAAGGCAGAGGTGAGGCTGACCCAGAGCCTTCGAGGGGGCAGACTCTTTCAGTCAAAGCTCCACTTGAGCAGGAGCAATTAGGAGTGAAAGATAGCTCACCCAGGGGGAGAAACTAACAGATCACCTTCACAATTCTTTCCTTGCATCATCTTTCCAACAGTAAAAGCTCAGGCATTATGCTAGAGGACCATGATCAGAAAGATAATGATGGTGGATGTGTAAAAATCCTAAGACTACTCAAAGTTTTCCTTTGGTTAGGCTCTTCAGTGGAACAAAGCCACCCAAAAATCATCACAGGAAGTGTCTAGATCAGCTCTTTAATGAGTAAAACCTTTCAGAAGCTAAATGGAAGAGCTCACTGGCTGCTCTATCCATGAGCAAACCTGAACTCCCAAACCTTTGAGGTGTATGCTCTTATTATCACTACTGAAAATGGACAGTGTCCTCTAGCTGCAGCAGTGCAGCAGGAAATGATCAATTAACATAGCTGTGTGTCTGAATAAAAACTCCTAGCCCTACTGGTGTAGGAATTATCAGCAAGTGAGGGATGCTGAAACTGCACTAAGGGTAAGAGAAGTAGGCTCAGCCCACCTGCTTATATTTGTTTAACAGATGAGATATAGCAGCAGTTTTAAAATGCTGGGGCTGCCAGGCCAGCAGAAGCCAGCTGAAAAGAGTCTTGTTCCAGACAAGAGGGCTTCATCTTACCTGAGACTGAGATGAACACACAGAGCTATGGCCTTTACAGCTACTTAGGTGTTATGAGTAGAAGACAACTCCTGGCCAAAGCCTGCTAGCACCAACATGCTGATGTACAGTGTAAGAGCAAAGATTCACACATCATCATAGAAACTACCCTCTGAATACAAGAGCTGTCAAAAATGGGACAGGTGGTGGAGTCTCCATCTCTGGAGACATTCCAAACCCACATGGATGCCATCCAGTGCAACCTGCTCTAGGTGACCCTGCTCTGCCAGGGGAGTTGGAGTAGACCTCCAGAGGTCCCTTCCAACCCCTAACACTCAGATTCTGTAAAGAGAGAGAGCAAAACAAGAAGCACAATAGATAATAGATGGGGTGAAGGAAATGTGAGAACACACAGAATCATAGAAACACCTGAGCTGGAAGGGGCCAGCAAGGATCATCAAGTCCAACCCCTGTCTCTGCACAGAACAAGCCCAAAAGTCACCCCATGTGTCTAAGAGCATTGACCAGGTGCTTCTTGAATTCAGTCAGGTTTGGTGCTGTGACTACTTCCCTGGAGCCTGCTCCAGTGCTAGGAAATGGTGCAGCAGGAAAATGGATAGGAATAGTAAGAAGAAACCATCTAGACAAGTCTCCAAGGCAGCATTAAGCTGACCCTGAACAGCTGTCAGCTACCAGGGGCTGGCAATTCCTTCTCTTCTCAATATTGAGTCTGGGAAAGACACTGCTCCACTTCCTTGGGAACTAAACACAGTCTCAAATCTTAGAGCTTTCAAATGAAAGAATTACTTTTTCCTTTCAAAGGAAATAAATGCCCAAGAAATCCTTCAGGATTAGTGGCAGCTCCTGATAAGAGTGGCCCAAGCATGGCTTTCCAAAGCAGCAGGTTCTGCTCTGTTTGTGGGAGTTGTGCTACTCCAGGAGTACTCTCTCAGTGCATGGAAAACTAGGAAGAGTCTGGGCAGCACAGGGGTGGGTAATGCAACACAGATGATTTCACCTTTAGGTCTCTGGTTCAAAAGAATTCAGCCCAAAAAGTGTCATCACCTGATAGTTTTTACTACTTTATTTACAGGACAAGGTTTCCCCAGGGGCCACAATGAGATCAAGACTTTCTCCCTTCCTCCTTGTGCTAGGCCCTGTCAAGACTGAGGAACAGACCTTCTCTGTAGGTCCCATATTGTGAACAGACATAGCCTACAGATAGAAAGGAAAAGAAAAGCACAAAAGGCTGGAATCCATTGTCAAAATGCAGTGAGTCAGACATAAAAGTGATTCTGACTCCCAAGCTGATGACATTTTTACCTCTGCTTTCTGCATGTTAGGATAGTTTCTCCTCCTAAAGGCAAAATGCACAAGTGCAGCAAGACTCAAGCCCCAGGATGCACCAACCTCACTAGACAAGTGCATATTTCTCCTTTAGCCTGGCTGGCACAGGGCTGGTATCTCACTGGAGTGCTGAGCTCACTGTGCACAGGCTGCACAGTGAACACATTCAGAACTCCCAGCCATCAGGCAGCCTGGAATGAGCTGCCACTCTGAGCACCTAGGAACTCACAGAATCCCAGCATAAGTGGGGGTTGGAAGGGACCTCTGGAAGCCATCTAGTTTAAACCCCCTGCTAAAGCACCTACAATAGGGTGACCACCATCACCTCCAGCTGCCTGGGGAATCTCTCCACACAAGGAGACTCCACAGCCTCTCTGGGCAGCCTGGGCCAGAGCTCCAACACCCTCACACCAAACAACTTTCTCCTCCTGCTCAGCTGGAACCTCCTGGCTTCCAGTTTGTGCCCACTGCCCCTTGGCCTGGCCCTGGCCACCACTCAGCAGAGGCTGGCCCCAGCCTCTTGACCCCAGCCTTCAGCTCTTCTCAGCCTAGAGCAGCTGCCCTCTGGGGCTGCTCTTCTCCAGGCTAAGCAGCCCCAGGGCTCTCAGCCTTTCCTCCTGCCACAGATGCTCCAGTGCCCTCAGCATCTTCCTAGCCTCTGCTGGACTGTCTCCAGTAGTTCCTTGTCTCTTTTAAACTGAAGAGCCCAGAACTGGACATGACTTTGTTACTTCCCAACTCTGTGATTGAAGAAGGTTGCTGTGGGAACACACAGAACAGTATGGCAGAGGAAGCTTTCTTAATCATTTGGTTAAAAGGAGCTGAAATCCACACTCCTGCTCTTCTAGTAACAGAATCACCTATGGTCATAACTGTAGACAATATTATTAGATATACAATAATATAGATAATATTGATAGTATATAAATAACATTCACTGACTTTATGTAGCTAACTCTGTACAATTATACATATAATAGCAGTAAAAAAGCCTTTACATGAGTTCTAACTGCAAAGGTGACCTCCCAGGTCAAGCTGGCAGGTTGGGCAGGGTTCAGCTGAAGCCTAGGTCTGAGTGCCCACCAAGCACCTCTCATGGCTGCCAAAGTCATTCCTTCTAGACAAGGGCACCCTTTTCTCATTAAAATCAATTAAATAATATTCAAAAGTATTTGGAAGAAAAGAATGAAAGCCTCATAAATAAGGGAGCTCACCCATAACAAAGCATCACCAGCATCAAAAAGCTCTGGACTCTCTCTCCATATCCTACCTCCACATGACCACCTGCCTCATCTCACCATTCTGCAGTAACAGGCAGCAATTCTCTCACTGCAAATCAGTCTAATTCTGACATCTTCACTGAGGACTAAACATCTGATCTTATCTAGCTTGAATGTGGTATTAATTTTAACAAGG